>JAECWM010000012.1:0-202500 GCA_018150695.1 Drosophila oshimai | reverse complement strand
AATTAATTTGGCTGCAATTCTAAATTAAAAAGAAATTATAAAAAGCGATTGACTAATTCCAGTCCCCCCATTTTTACAAATTTATATAAATAAAATGTTCATATTGAATATTTCGGTAATAACTAAGCGCCAAACCCCGTTGTTTTTAAAATAAAGTGCGTTTAATGTTTATTGTAAATTAACTTTTAAGTGTGAAAAATGAAAAAGTATCTTATTAGCTTTTTTATGTATACTAAATTCTAAATGACCTGTCAAAAATATGTTTTCAATGTGCTTACATTAACAGAAAATATGAAACATTTAAATATAAACGTAAACCAAAATTTAATCACCATAACGAAATTCCAAAGCCCTAATATTTGTCTTTTATTTAAGGTATGTTCCCCATTACCACAATGGTTTTAATTGAAGGGGCCAAAACAAATTTAAATAAAGTATGTAAAATACTATGAATTGAATATACCTAAATTGAAAAAATGCTACTAAAATTTTGTGAGTCGTTCATTTGATTTAAAAGTAACTCAAAACATTACATAAACGGTGATGGAAAAGCTTAAGCTGTCAATTTCCCACCAAAATGATTATCTTAATTAAGCAATCTTAGAGTAAGCATCATATACTCCCTCAAAGGGTATATAAACAAGAACGGGAACCTAATGAATACATGGTAATAAAAGATAAGCTTCTCATGTGCCTGCATGCGTGTGCCTGAGCAAGTGAGAGGGGGGACAAGGAGCAAGCGAGAGGTGGTATCCATTGTACATACATAGCTCCACGCTCCACGCAGATAAGAAGCGAAACCCGACTCATTTGGGTAAAGTGCCAAGCGCAAATTGTATCGGGCTCTATCTCCATCTCCATCTCGAGCATCCCCGATGTCGCTGTTGTCGTTGCTCCTGGAGTGCATAAATGAAACGCATATTAACTGAATTTCAGTTCGAAACTAAACTCATTAAATGATGTTGCTCGCCAACTAGAATAAGCTCCGGGGCGAATCCTGGGGGAGTGGTGGTGGTGGATCGGATTGGATTGGATGGGATGAGCATGGGGATAGGGATCGGGATGGAAGAACTCGACTGTTCAAAAGCCCGTGTACACGATTGTAATCACACCTGCCACTATAAATTTGCTCCCGGGGATTTGCATGGCCAACAATTAAATGAATGGAAGAGGACTTCGCTTCTAGTTGAAAGCCGAGAGGAAAGCTCTTGTTTTCATTTTTGTTGCTATAGCATTTTAGCTTTTATAGGGAGTTATAGTACTACATACGTTTATACGCTATTGGTTTTGACTATTATATTTTTGGTTAATTTATGAAAGATTAAGATATAATAAGAAGGTATAAGTATAAATTATTTAGAGCTACTCAATATTTTATTATTAAATAATTTAACAATGGATTAAGAAGCTTTAAATTAAACAATTTGAGTAAAAATTTAATTTTAGTTTTTGTTACAATATAGCAACAAAAGTCTTCGTTAAAAATTTTGAAAAATGTTGACAGTACTTGAAGTGTTAAAATATTATTGGACAATAAAAATTTAAAAAAAAAGACTGACTTAAAGCAAAACTATAGAAAGCTTTAGTGATATAGATACATCTAAATTGCAGAATTTTATAAAACTCTGGCGTATAAACACCGTGGTAGAGATTGGAAAGTGGAAACTTGCCTGCAGGAATTTGACTGATTAGCCAGTTTGAAATGGCGTTGCTGCAAATGGAGCACGTGACTGCCAGAGTGGGAAAGGACTAGGAGGCGACTAGGAGCGGAATGAGTGAGGAAGGAGTGCAGAGCAAAGCTTGGGGGAATCGCTGATGCCGCCTGCCAATCCCGATGTCGGAGATGAAGCTCCGTGCATGGCAAGTGCACGTTTTGTAACGAATTGAAAACATTGTCGTCGCAGCGCATTTACTATTCCACTTTCCTCTTGCCACTCCTGCAACTTGCAACCCCTCCACTCACTCAGTCCCTCTGTCATTCATTCATTTGCAGCAACATTGTTGCGATGCAGCCAACAATGATGTCGTCTAATGAATGAGGCAACCGTTTCGACAACAGCCCAAACTCAAAATGACTTTTATCGCTTTTAAGGGACCTGTGTCCCAAAAAAAAAACGAAACGAATCTCCCTTGACAGCCTCCCATCAAAGCCTTAAACAAACATTGACTGCATCAAATGGCATTTGAAATGACAATTTCTTTCAATTAAATTGACATTTCGACATTTGGACTGGTACAAGAACAGAGCTTGGAATTTCACTTCAAGAATAAATTGTGACTCATTTTTCTGTAACATAAAATACGTCCAATATATTTTTAAAACGCTTTTAAATTTTACCTAAAATTATATTGGTTTGGTGCATTTTAACAGTTGTTCTGAAAATAAAACAAAATTATTTATAAATATTTTGTAGATATAGGTGTAATAAAAATAAATGTTCAAGTGGAGAAGGTCACTTTCAACAAGATTTTAAATACAATTTTTGTGTTTAAAGTAAAAATGTTCTGTATGAAAACACTGATACTTGTTTCTTAGTGTAGCCTACATAAAGATGTACACGGTGATAAACTATCTTGGGTATTAAATACAAAAATGAATATCTAACATGGCCCAGAGGGAATCCCTCTGCTGATTGCACAGCCATGCCAGTGAAGCCAATCCAATTCAAATTTCAGACTTGGCTAAGTAGCGCAGCAGCAACAGCAGCAGCGAAAAACTGAAGCGAAAAGTTCAAACAGATGTGCGGGAAAGTGGAGTGGCCAAAACCCCCGAGTCAAGCATCAAGTTTTGTTGATTTTCCTACTGCGACTTACACTTTCAACACCCTCTTTTTCAATCCTTTCAGCCCTGCCTCCACTGCATTCCGCTTTTTGTTAATTTAGCATAAGTGACGAGTGAGTGACTCTTGTTAAATGCTTTTGGCCAAAAGCGCGAAGATTGATTAGAGCGTGAAAATTGTTGGCGTTTTGCGGGCTCCTCTTTTTTATCACTCCCCCAACAGAACTTTTTGCACAGCTGAGCCAACAATTGATGACTGTCAATGGTACATAATTAATTAACATTTAATTCACAAAGTGCACTGCATAATTAATAGACTCGGCGGCAAATAGGCGTAATAAATAAATGGGTATCGAAAATATAAGAATACACATACATTAAATATAAATACTTAACAATTATGGTTTATGCATGCGACAGTGTCAAATGAGTCGCTTATTGCGCATTTCGGTTATATTTTTGATTTCACTGATTGATAATTTTACGTTTTGGGCTGACATGGCGTATGCGCAATAAACATTTGTAATTGCAGATGTAATTAAAATTTCAAATGAGCGTAACTTTGTTAACTTTTGATTGGAAGTTAATATCAATATTAATTGATAACAATTTATTTAATTTGTTCAATTAAAAACGAAAGAAAATAATTAATGTATTTTTAAATATGTAACTAAACACTTTGAAAAATAGCTTTTAAATATTTATTACTCTACCATTTTTACTATTATATAAGTTTTTAAATTAATCAACAACCCAGTTGACATTAAAAATAAGTGCAACGCTTAGGTTTCTTATCTCAATCGTTCTAATTGGGTTTTATACAGATCCAAACACTGATTGCCTTTGCATTGGCCAGTGTCCCATCCGATAGCCAGCAGTGCACAGAGGAGTCGAGTACGCTTATTTCCAGTCATCTTATTCGCATTGCACTTAATGCTGCCTAATGGCCCAACAACCTGACAACCATGAGACAGAAGCAACAACATCCGGGACGGGGAACGAGGGGACGGAGAGGCCAAAGAGGCATCAATCATACGCCACGTAAACCGCAAGCCGAAAGCCGCCAGTCGAAAGCCATTTTAAGCTGCATATTTATGGCTAAGCAGGGGTTGGAACTGGAGCTGAAGCTGAAGCTGAAGCTATATGGAAACTGGAATCGGGGCAGTAGCAAAAAAGTGGGAGGAACATGCAAAAACGTTGCAGCTGCGTGTGCAGCAGACGATAAGCGAGCAGAGCGGAGCAAATGGAAGTGGAGCCCAACGCTGCCCTGGGATCCGTTTCCCAGTTTTCCCCCCACGGGATTCGCAGCCCAACGAGATATGCATGTTAAGTTGTGCCGGGAAAAGTTATGCCCGATCCGGGTGTGCTGGGTCCTGTAACTGTAACTGCGGTTAAGTCAACAAATTAAAACTTTTTCCACTCCCTGGGAAAATGAGATGGGTGGGCTGTTCTCTAGCTACCCAAACTTATGCACGAGTTATGCGCATAAGCGGGAGTAGACAGCGCAAAGGAATAAAATACTATTTAATTAAACTTTTGCACGTGGGCCGTTTGTGTTTGCTTAGAAATATAATAATTTTAATTCAATTTACACCGGGTGAGACCAAATACAAACTGGGAGTTTTCACTTAAAACTAATTTGGATGTGGATGCAGATTTTCTGTTTTCGGGCCACGTGATTTTCAGGGCATAAATAACCCGTGTCTGTGGTCCGAGTACTACTATGTTGCTCATTTGTACGGTGGAGCGAAAATGGGGGGATGTGCTAAGGGGTTTCAGTTATATAAATTGCTTGTGAAATTGAATCTTTATGGTTCAGCTGGAATATTTTGGCAGATAGTCTATAAATTATGGCCACCAAGGGCATACCATACACACACGCATGGACGCAAAAAGTTGTTGGAGATTTTTCTCTGCTCCTCTCTCATTTATTTTTGTTTTGCTCTGGTTTTTTTTTTGTTGTGTCTGCTTTGGGAAATGGATCCCATATGTTCTTCACCGCTGTTGTTGTTGTTGTTGTAAATGATTATCTTGGGTCGTCTGCCGGCTCATTGCGTTGAAGTGGGCACATTTTGTGGTCTGGCAATGGGTAGAAAATATTTCGAAATAGTTTCTAAATTAGTTTGCGAATGCTTTTGACGTCTGTTTGCTGCCAAAAGGGATGAGCTTAAAGTCCGCAGTGGCACATGTGGCGTATGCGTAATATTATTTTAAACCCTTCTGGGGCATGTGAGCGATGAGTGGTGCTGGGAATGCCTCTTCAATTTATCGAAGGTCCTACTGCCACTTTCTGGCTGCCACTTTAAGCATTTACAATTTGCACATTTTTCATGCTGCGCGCTGTGGCGTATACGCAATATGCTAATCAAGCTTTCATTGCATACTTTGCAGCTCATTTGCATAGCGCTCACCCACACACACACACACACACACACACGCACGTACACACTTACATAAGCTTGAAAAAGTTGGCAGTTTGCTGTCAGTTTGCACATTTTAAAAAACATACATTTTTTATGAATTCCTTTCGCTACACATATGATTGATCACGTTTCCCACCCGACTTCCACCTTATCATCCATTTGCAGTACAGCAGAAAGTTCCTTGGCCCACAAGTTGTCATTCCGTTGCTCCTTTCGCTTAATTCCCTGAAAGTACCAGCTTCAGCCCTCAGCTTTTGGCCTTCCATTTAGTTACTGGCCATCCTGCAATATTCATGCATCTCTCGAGTCCCGAGTAAAGTCAAATCGAGCCCTGGGCCGTTCGCTCGTTTACAGCTCTAAGTGTTGTAATAAGTGAAGTGTATTTACCCAACAACAAGCCCACATCCTTAAAAGCTTCCCTCCCGATTCGCTGCCCTCCCTGTGCATCGGTGAAAAGTTTACGAAACGTTGGAAAATTGTTTGCGGCCATAAAGTTGTGTGCAGCCGAAGGTCCGAAAAAGGCCCCCAGGCTGAAGTTGTAATTGGGAATGGACTCCAACAGACATCGCCCTCAGACGGTGGGCATTTCGTTAGCTCTTTTTGGGATCTCTCGTTTGGCCCTGCTACACTGTTAGTCCTGTCTTAAAATTGGTTTTGAAATCCTTAGGGATTACAATTGAAATGAATTAAAGTGTATACATATTTATAAGGGAATTTGTAGATCACAAGAATTTAATGATTAATTTTCAATGCAATATTAATAATGTTGTTTTGTACTACTGTGATATTGATATGAAATGATAAGTATTAAAAGCTAAGAAGCTAAAAAACCCATATAAGGTAGGGAATGCAATTAGGAAACTCTAAAGGAAATTTGGAAGGAATACTTTGTGTGAAGTTTAGTACCGAACGTAAAATTAAATTTGTATTTCCGTTTCGGTTTAATAAAGCTTATTTCTATGCTTTTTTTGATTTGCTTTTCTTTTTGCTAAAACAATATCGTATTAAAAAACAAGTTAGAAATTAATGATACAATTTTTTTTTTGCTTTTGTGATATTTTTTATTAAGTTGAACTGCAACTCCAAGTGTTTTACAGAAGAAAAACAAAACAGAAAATCAAATAATTTTGCGGTGCACTGTTGCTTCTGCGGAGCATATCTTTGAGGCTATCAAGGTTTTGAGTTTATGTAATTGTTGTTCCATTCCAAGCATATGATTTGGAATGGCTTATGGCAGCTTACGAAGGCGTTATCTTTGGATAACTTGTCTCCAGGCCGTCTCGGCTGTCAAGTTTTCAGCTCCGGTCTCTGTTTCAGTTTCAGTTTCTGTTTCCGCTTCCGTCTCGACTTCAACTTTCAAGTTCAAAGTGAGTGCCAAGTGTGGGTTCTAATCAGACTCAGCTGTGCAGTGCAGTGAAAAATCAAGTGTCAATGTGTTGACTCTTTGTTATTTGTAATTCAGCAGGGGGAAAAACGTACAAATAGAGAGATGCGAGTGATGAACAGTAGTCATTTCTGTACGTTGTCCTATTCCTATTCCCAATCCCCGTGGCGCTGCTCAGCAATTTGCTCACATTCCTTTGGCTTTGTCGATGCGCCTTGTTGGCAGTTGATTAATGATGACAAAAGTGGGAGCTCCGTGAAAAGCAGAGCGGAACGGAACGGAGAAACTGGGCAAAAGCTTAATCAACAGATGCGACAGATGAGTACGGGGATGGGAAAAGGAATGAGAATGGGAACAGGAATGAGGAGCTCCGACAGCGTCCCATGTCAACCCCAATTTTGAGCCTCACCTCATCAGCGTTTGACGTTGTTTCGAGCAGGAAAAGTGGGCGCGGCTCTTGGTTACTTTGATGTGACTCACGTAACCGACCCGCCTACGCCACGCCTCCCCTACCACAGCTTGTTCCGGCCGTAAACATAAAAATTCCGGAGGAGCAGGCTTTAAATTGAAGGGGACAGCGTAACCTATTTCCGTTGCTAATAAAAATTGTACCCGAATGAGGAGGACCCGAATGAATGGTCACTGCTCTCGAATCGATTACCAGAAAAGGGTTTTGGCCATAAATCTTTGTTCGATGGCCATGCATCATTGAGGGGAGTAAATAGGCCTCCTCACTTGGCATAAATGTCAAAAAATTTGATAGAAATGCCAATCAATTTGTGGATCTGCCTGAATGTATCTCATTCACATTTCGTGTATTTAATATTGCTTTATGGCATTTTATGGGGGCATAAGTCAGAAGCGGCCATAAAAAAGCGTCTTGCCAGGCATGCGCTTATATTACGCATACGCCGTGTTGAACACGCAATAAAAATACCAATTGCAATGTGTTCGCCCCACGACCACGCCCACACAAAGGGGGAGGGGCGAATCCCGTCGGCCATTGTTTCGTAATGTGGCTGCATGCAGAATTTATTGTTGATTTTATTTTCACCGTCGTCCCTTTTACAGAACACATTTTCCGCTTCCTTTTTGTGCATTTTTATGGGCATAAATTTACAAGCAGCCACCGGGTTGGGTTTGGTTTGGGGCAGCGTTCACCTGGGACTGGAACTCGAAGGCAGTCGCCACTCTTGGCAGTCGGCAGTCGGCAGTCTTGGCCCCCAGGTGCGTTATTGTGTCAGCCTTGACCGACAGTCGACTGAAAATCTGAAGCAGGCATAAATTCAACTGCAAAGCCACCAGCTGGCTCAGGACAGTTCCAAGTTGAAAAGTTAAATATACACAAGGCGTTTGTCGTGGCACTTGGAGAAACACAAACTAAAGTGGGGATTGTGTAAAGGAAACAGAAAACAAATCGCTTTCAAAGTTAGCTTAGAGTACAGTTCAAATAAGTTTCAATTTTATTTTACTAATTAAAAACAAAAGCAATATAATAATTAAATAACATGTGTATATTTTCATTAGAATATATAAGCTTATTTAAAAACGACTGCCTAGGATTTAAAATTCAATAAACAATTTAAAGTTATGTTCGACAGTATTCAGAAAAGTTAAAAAAAAGTACCAATATTTGTAAAGTAAGAAGATAAAAATATGATTTGCGTAAAGAAAAATTTTATTTTATTGAGTTCTGCAAATATTTTTGTGTTTGTTTCTATTTATTTCAAGCTTATAAAAATATATTAAAGTTAGCTTTGATAAAACTTGAGTTTAACGTTAAAATTAACAATAAATTTATATTCTTTTTAAGCGTTTAAATTAAAATTTACCTTTATATACATAGAGCAGAGTTTGACATAATTATTAGGTTAGAGTTGTTTTTTTGTACATGCACTTTACCAACACAGTTTTAGATTAAGAAAGCAAAATCTTTCACAATAAAGTTGTTATGTCAAACTTAAAGAACAATTGTTTTACCTAAATTGAGCCAGCTGGTTTCTCCTTGTCTTGTTTTAAAATGTTGAAACTCTAAGCCCTGGGCAATGTTTATGTGAGGTTGTTATTTTTTCACAGTGCTCTTGTTTGATTACATGTATTTGTGCTTGGCTAATCCGACGAGTAAGGACCTCAAGATGCTTGTCTTTTGGCAGCGACTCCGACTCGACTCCGGCGCAGACTTGGGCCTGGGATTGGGTTTGGGCTTGCGTGCAGGACACCTATTAGACGAGGACAGCGGCAACGAGGACAATGTGAAAGGGAGCTGCTATTCCCGGGCACGTGGCAACGAATGTACTCACATATCCTTTGCCTGCCTTGAAACGAGCGTGAAAGTATTTTCAGCATTTTTGGCGTAACGCTGAAACGGCCAATTAATATTCCCCAACTCCCATTTGGTCCTTTTCTTTCCTGTTTTTTTTTTTAGCTGTTTCTTGCTGTTTTGAGGCCTATTGATTTTTTGTTACCTTTGCAAACTTGTTGAGGCGCACGGTCGTTTGGTTGGCTTGTTTGAGTGGGAAATGGCAAGTGGGCGTGTGCCCAACAATTAAGCCATTTTCCTTGGGGGCGGGGTTAAGGTTGCTTTGTGTATACATATGCACATATGTCCGACTGCAATTGATATCGCCCCATTGCATTCGCTTTCGTGTAATTGCAATGCATAATTCGGGGTTGGCGGTTCAGCGGCTTGTGAAGCGTTATAATGCGCTTATGTCCTGCCATGTCAGGGAAATCGGAGGCAGCCAACTAATATAATTAGGCAGATAACGCGACCGCGCAATTCAAGTGCTGCCTTTGTCTATTGACTAATCGAAAAGATAAACAGCTAAGTGCTGACTTCGCTTTGCAATTATGTCTCTAATTTGCCTTTGTTGTGGCATAAACTTAAATTCAATGTTCCCTGGAATTTATTGTAGTAGATTTGTAGAAGGATTACAACAATGTTTTGGTAAGCCTTTCAGTTATTATACTTTTAACACATAAATATAATTTATTGATCGTTCTTTAAAAATGTCTCTGTGACGAGGTCATTTTTTGATGTTTCTACTACTATTTAAAGATTTAAATTCTGTCTTATTATGTATATTATTAATTAATGTAATAAAAATGCACAATCGGTACAACATTTTTTTTTTTATTTAAGCCGCCTAAGTATATATATGTATTTTTGACATGAGTACTAATTAAATATAAACAATTCTCATTACCTTTGCTTTTTTTAAGCTACAAGAATAATAAAAGCTTTGAATTTTTTGGACCTACAATGTTAAGATAACTCTTCGTGGCACCTATCCAAGATTATCTTTCTTTATTTTCTGCTACGTGATTTTACCAAATTAAATAACAAATTGCAATTGTCAAGCATCCAGACACGATAAGTACTGTTGATAAAATCTAAGCAACTTGTTGACTGCCATTGTCCCTTGGCAGTTACCAAGGATCTGAAAGCCAGAATGGCACGCCCAGTCCCCAACAATATTCTACTGTTGTCACAAAGTGTTCGCACAATTATTTTAAATGACTCGACACAAAAATTAAAAATGCAATAATTGCATAATGAAAGCGTGTGCCAACAAAGTCGAGTTGGCTGGCAGTCGGCCTGGCTTTTAGCTGGGGTCGGGCAAGTGGCCAAAACGGATGAGGCATGCCTCCGAAACTTGTGTGCATAATTCAGCCAAGGGTCGACAACTAACGCCCGAGGTGTGGACCTGTGGGTGGATAAAAGAGTCGGGGACGTGCAGGACCAAAGAACAGAAAAAGGTCTCAGAGAGCGGTGCTGGTGTGTACAAAGAGAGCAAATCCAAATCGGCTTAAATGTGTGCTAAGTGCCGTTGAGCTTATAATGAAACACGACACACATACTCACGCGCGCCCACTTACACCTGTGCTCACGTGTACACACCTTTATGCATGGAGAAAAATATTGCCAAAATTCAGAATGTATCATATACCCTTTAAAAACCCTTTAAAAATTTTTTTAATGTTGATATTTTTATTTTGTTTTATAAATATATTCTAACGCATTAAATTGTTAAAGGTAAGTAATACAAATTATACTGGGGTGCCAAAAAAGCCGTTCCAACCAAATTCCAACCAAGTCTCAACCCCTTCTCTATGTAAATTCCAACCTACTTTGGTTGGAACGGTTTCTGTGGCACCCCCGATATTGATTTTTATTAAACAGTCACAAATGTTTACAACAAAATTATTGTCTAAATAATGCTTTTAAGGACCATTGAATAGCAAACGTGATCTTAGAAATTTAATTTAATTAAATTAAGCCTCTGAACAAACACCATTTTGATCAAAACAAAAAAATGTTTTACAAGCTAAAAAAAAAAACGAAATAATGACTGACTAAAAATATTTTATTTAAACAGGTTAATCTTATTATTTATCAAATAAATGATTTTGGGTCATGGTGCTCACAAAATGTTACTTCTTTTAAAATTCATATTAAATTTATCTTATTTTTAGCATTATTTTTCACAGTGTGCTTATACAAAGAGAAAGTTCGAGACGGGGATAAAGGGACACGCAGTGGAGCGCAGTTCCCACATAGCAGCCACACCCACTTCCGGTGTTTGTCCAGGTAAAGCTGGGGGCCAAAACGCAAACCACAAAAACCGCCAACACATACAGACACCAACACCATCACGAGCACACACACACCCACAAACAGCGACACTAGAGGCCCAAACAAAGCACTAAACTAGGCGCAGCCTCAACCGCAAAGAACCGCCTCGTTTATTATTCTGTTTTTTATGATTTATTTTCCAAACAAAATTTCCGTTGTCATCTCCTTGATTGATGGCCCCAAGGTCCTTGGATGCTCGCCTGTCAGTCTTCCTATTCATTTGAGTGTGTTATTAAGCTCATGCTTAATTAACGCAATTATTTCGGCCATTTGTTTGACAGCAGTGAATTGTGTTTCGATTTAAGCCCCCCGCACATTTTACTGGGGCTAACTTGGTTTTTGCATGTCACATCAAAGTGTTTTCCGACGGGGTCGCTTTTTTCATTATATTCACTGAAATAATATTATAAATCTAGGATCAAACGGTTATCAATTCATATCCATTTACCTATTTGTTTTATTAAAAAAGTTTGAAAGTCATAACTCAATTAAACTTGATAATTTTACGATAATTTTACGCAGTTAAAAAATGCTACTGTCGCTCTGATTTCAATAAATTGTTTGCTTTATTGACAAATATTATATATTTATATATTTTTTTAAGAATACCATATGTATTTATTTTCTGTATGCATGAGTTGATTCTTTATTTTTAAATTACAATACATAATATTGATAAACAAAACTTACAAAAACATAATTACAGGTCTTTTCTTAAAATCATTTTAATATACACTTCATATTTTTAAATTTTATTGGCTCTATACTTTACCTATATGCGTTTTTTAGGGATTTAATTCATAAATAAGTCAAATTAAATAAACAAGTTAGTAAAAACATTTAACTTATACCTATTTCATATTTGGTATTGTAAATTATTATATTGTTTCATTACCCTGTTTTTTTCTTAATAAGTTTATTTATCAATAACACTTAAAATAAATTCTATAATTAAGGTCTTTACTCTTATTTAATTTTCTTTCAACGTACATATGTCCTTTTTTTTTAGGTGTGAATTCTCCTCACTCAAAAGCCCTATTTTCCAGGGGGCTGTCGATGGCGGCGTTGTTCATCACAAAAATTGAATTGTATATGCAATTGAATTTTTGAAAAATGGTTGGCCCAGCAGCAGCCATTGCATAATTCCGCCACAGACAGCTTCAAGTTTCCGGGTGGTGAGGGGACCAAACCCAAGGGACGAGGACGAGGAAAATTGCAGTGGAAGCTGCAGCCTGAGTTATGACACTTGTCTAAGGTCACGCCGGCAGCAGCAGCTGTCGGTGATGGTTGGCAGACTGAGCCTGGACAGTTCCCATGCATGGCAAATGACAGTCGACAGTCGAGGTGTTTGAGGATTTGCCTCGACTCAAGTGCAATGATGCGGCAATAATAGTTGGCCAAGGATGTGCGAGCGATCCGAAGGGCTGAGAGGCTGCCAAGTGGCTGGCAATTGATTGTAAATAGGAAAATGATTACACATGAAATTGGGTTACACTTCTTGGCTTACTTCGTGGAGCAAAAGGGTCGCAGCACCTGATGCATTGTACATTTTAGCTCTGGATATCAATTCTCCACCTGAGGAAATGCTTATTCTGAAGTCAAGGCATCTCGTTGACTACCAGGTGTTGTATAATTGTCCTTGCAAATCTTAGTTATACTTTGTCAATAATAATAATTCTCCCAGCAAATATAGTCTGCGATCAAAGCTATTTTGAAACCTTATTTTTAATTTAATTTATTCACCATTTTTTCATTGTTTGTAAATTTAACAAAACGAAAAGAAAAAGGTCATGTTTTGGCCTTTATTTCTAAAACTAAACAAATTGTCCTTAAGCTTAGAAATTCTTTTTCTTGTGTGTAAATAACAAATCTAGAAAGATTCTTTGTTTTTCATTTAGCAGCGGATTAAGGTCCTTGTACAGTTGAAAATCTGCTGTGTCGTCACTGACCCTCTAAATATTTGGACAATCAAACCAGATTTGCGGCAGTCAAGTTATTTATTTTGTGGTTAAGATGCTTCACAATCGATTCGAATGGACCCTAAAACACATTCAGACATGCTTCCTTTGCGGTATTGGCAAATGTTGCAGTCATGGGAATTTCGTTTACGTTTCGGTTGTTGGGTGCCGGTGGTTTCAATGATTCCGATGGTTACAAGGGGCAGGAGGTGGACTCCAAAGCTAAGTCAAAGGCGGAATCCGAAAGCCAAACGCCAAGGGGATTTTTCATTAAACGCGCAAATGAGGTCAAAGGGTGAAAGCTTCTCAAATGTTGCTCGGATGTTCGATTAATTAGACATTTGGCTTTTGTTTGGTCGGCTACCGGATACTTACAACTTAAAGGTGGTACTTAACTTTAAATGAAGGTTAACAAAACTTTGAAACATTTAACCAGTTTTTTTAAAACAATTTTAACAACATTTAAATATAGAAACAAGAAAATTGAATTGTTAGACCTAAACACTTTTTATATTTTAAAAAGTGTGATTAAAAGAAGATTATTTTATTTCATAAATAAATTTAATTTTTTTTCCTATGACAAATCTTTTTGATTACAAATAGAGATTCTTTTTTGATAATAACCACATTATAAAAGCCAATCATTTTGCTACAGAAAATTTGCTTTAAACATTTAAAGTTCAGGAAAATCTTTGTAAGTAGTCCTTTAGTTCTTAAGAAATAAATCAATTTTTATTGCCACCTCAGCCCCGGCTCAATTTGCATGATAATCGACAATGCGATCTGGGAGGCCGGGGGCCTTGAAAAACTTTTAATTGAAACGCGTTACGAGTCACGTACAAGGCGCCAACGACACTGTTAATTATAAATTTCGCTGGGTGTTGGCTGGTTTGGGTTTTTATTGCGCTGCATCGGCAATTAACAGACAAATATAACAACAACAAATAACTGCCAGTCAGGTTTGCAGATGCAGCGATTTTTATGCCCAACGCCGGCCGCTGAATTATTGGCGGTTGTTCATGCCACAGCTGCCGGCATTAATCCAACACGCTCGCCTCCAGGACACCGACACATACTGTCCCACACCACATAACACATCTAACCGATGCGCCTCGTAAAGCAGCCCCACAATATCCAATACAATAACGCCATCCGGATGTTCCATGCCAGACGATTCCAGCTTCGGTTCGACATATCAGCCCTGGCCAATGTGCATTTTTTTGCAGTGATTTGCGTGCACCGGCATGTCCTGCGAGGATTTCGAACTCTCTCTGGCTATGGGGCTTTTTCGTTGTTTCGTTTTTGTACAAATGCATATTTTGTGGAGTTTCAGGGGTATATCGATTGTGTAGTAAGGTTTTGATTTTTCCGGGTTCTTATGGAAAACCCTTTTTTGAAAAAAGTACCTTATATTTTTTTATTTAAACAAAACAGATTTTTGCATTAAAAGTAAGTATGAAAAGTTGTGTTCATTAACAATCAAAACTTAAAATTTTCTTTTAGATATTATTAGGGGTACCACAGAAACCCGTGTGTTTTGTTTTAATTATGATTTTATATGACTTTAACTAGTTTTCTTGATCCAGCTCTTCTGTTTAACTAAACCTTGGAATATGCAATATATACACTTTATCAATGAGTCGAAAACTTATTTACTTTGATAATAATTGAGTTTTCTCTCTTTTGAGGTCGAAAGGCGCTTTCGTCACTGACTCGGAATTTCTCAGCTTTCTCTCTCAATATAATTATTGTTTGGGAATTTAGTTAACTTTTAAGAGTCTGTCGAGGTTGGGTCTTTGGGTAGCTTTGATTAAAGCTACTTCATTAATTATTATATTATTATATTATATTCATTAAATTATTTGTAGGTTTTGTTGAACTAATGGCCCTTAAAAAAAATGAACGAAGACAAGGTATCTTCTTATAGACTTGACCGTGTTAAGAGATCAATAATTACATCAATCAATTACACCTTTGCGAGGATTGCCTTTCAATATCTGACTTCAGTGGTATTTTTTCCCTAATATGTTTTTAATTATTCACTTTTAACCCTATCAAAACATTATTTTCACTACGTTTTTATAATTTAAAACTTTGCTGGGTATATTGCGGTCCAGCCAGTTGCGCAGCTTGGTTTCTGGTATTATTGTAGATTCGCGTCCCTGTCTGGCATTCAATTGAACCGAAACGAAACGAAACGCGGATGGTCGCTGGGGTAAACCGATGCGAGGGTCTGCATACGCACTCTCTGATTGCATCAAGTTGAAATAATGTAATTAGTTTTTGTGCCGTGGTCGAAGGGCAGGATGCAATTCGGTGGAGTGGGTGGTGGATTGCTGATGTGGCTTGGGGCTTCGTTGGGACAAGTTTGACTGTCAGATGTTTTGGGACCTCGTTAGCAGTTTGTTTTGTGGAAAGAGGAGTTGCAAAAAGGTGGCTTTGGGACTGTTTGTTTCGATTGGAGTTTGGTAATGATAAGTGGTTTGATTAGATGGCGAGTAACTCTGACACTTTTCAAACGCTTGCAATCATTTGCAATTAGATAATTGAAGTGACAATGACCTTTTTTTTAAGTATATTAAAAATTGAGCTAAAAAGTATGCTAAGTAAGTATGCAAGAATTCGCATGCAAATGGATCTACTAAATATGATAATTTTATATCAATTGGAGTAGAAAACATAATTTTTAAGTAAGCACATATATTTTAAACATAATAGACAAATAATCTAATACATAAAATTGTTTTATAAGCAAATAGTTACCATTGCAAATTAAAATATACAATGAAGTTTGTACTTGTTTGTATTTAATTTTAAAGTTTAACCCATTGCAATACACAATTTACAAATTAAACTAAATCTTACCAAATGGATTACATAATCATCTAAAATGTATCACATCCTTGTGCTTAACCGTCCTAACTAATATCAACCTTTTTTAATTACCCCATAACTCATAATCCAACAGCCGCTGAAATTACTTAACTTTCCTTGAATCGCAGGATTTCTCTATTATTCCGCTTCATTATCCTATTTTTGGCCGAATGGGCTCCGACTCCATTTGTGGCCTACATATTTAAGTATCTCTTATATCAAGCTGCCAGCGCAAAAGTGTTTTTCTCTTCTTTTTTTTTGCCGCATTCCGTTGCCAGAATCAGAAAGCAGACCGGGCCAATTTAATGGCGCCCATTACGCGCCATATCGAATGGCCAATTGCGACCAAAAAATTATCGCACAATGGCATGCCATCGCGTCGGTCGACCGTCTGCCATTCGCTAGGCTGTCAAATAATTAATTAGAAAATAATTGCACGTAATAATTCATGGGGCCCAATGGGCCCCGTTCAAATGGAGATAGATAGGGAGAAGAAAGCAAATAGCCCATGGGCAGGCTGCCATAGATTTCGTCCTACGATTGAATGCCTGGTGGAGAGTGGGAGAGATGCGACAGCTAATTCCAAATCCTACTACTGTTAATTTTGTATGCATTCGATTGGGTGCGCTGCGGATGCCCCTGCCCCACACTCCACTTCGAAACTGTCATGTCGCATGCATCTAAAATTAATCATTGGCATGCAGCATAATTTATTATGTCACACAGCGGCCGCACTTGCCACAAACCCAAAACTGGCAGCAGGACCAAATCAAACCAGAGAGGAGAGGGAGGCGTTTACTTCCTGTGGTCGTCGGTTTGACATGGCACATTTAAAAACAAAGTCCTGTCACTGGTGCTCTACATTATACAGTTATCAAAGTTGTTCTTCAAACGACCTGTGCGAATTGGTTTTAATTTTAATTTTTTATTTTGTAACCCCAAAATTGGTTACGCTGTTTAAAATTAATGATAACAAAAGTTCAAATTATTAAAATCTAAATCTTAAAAAAAGCGCACATAGCTACATCAAAAACTTGAAAGTTAAGTTTTTCAAGTGTTTAAAATGTTTTTACTTTTCTGTGAAAATAAAATAAAATAAAAATTTAAGTTTTTTAAAGAAGTTTTGTCAATGCCCAAAATTAGTTTTTAATATATTGTATTGTTTTACACAAAATTCCTTTTATAGTGCAGGCTAAGGCCAACAATTAAAACTTATTTTTTTTAAATTTTAAAATATTTTATTCTGTTATTTTTAACACCGCTGTTCAATGTACAGTGTACATGTTCCTCTGTGTGTTTTACCTCTGAAACGTCATGTAGGATGTTGGATGTCGGGCTCTTCAATCAAATGCGAAAATTTGTATAATTACAGGCTGACCGACTGCAGGCCTCAAGTGGTGGAGCCATTTGATTTAATCACATTAATAGCCTTTGCATGTCGCGGCACTCGCTCTATTTGTAGAGCGATGTGTGTGTGTGGGGCTTAGAGGTGTTAAATGTTTGCGGTTGCATTGTAATAAACTTGCATGCAAATGGCCGCCCCATCAACTTTAATTACGCCCCGAGTGCCAGGCAGTTTTGGAGTAATGAAGAAAAACTGCCAGGCTCTAACGGAAGGTAAATTGATGATTGATGAAATTTTTTACGAGTGCGTGTGAGCCAGGCTGAAATTGCTGCAGGGTCTTTTCCATAGAGGTGTGGGCCGTCAAAGAGTTTCCGGTTGTTGTTGTCGTTGGATAAGCAGCCATAAGTTTGAGCTACCTCTATGATTGATTGTGCGTTGCTAAATGTTCCATTACGGGCTTTTGCAGTAGTATCAAACAAAGGTAATTTATGGATGTCTGTCAACAGAGTTGGACTCCCCCTAAATGAAAACACAATGGCTTCGATTATTTTGCATTTTTTAAAGTTATTTTTATTGCATTTCTCGCTCTTTCCCTCTGGCTTTCTTTTCAAATGTATTTTGTATGAATCTCAAATGTTTTCACTTGCTTGCTATTTTATTTGCCATTCACAAACAATATTACAATTTTCCGTCTTTTTCAAGTGATTTGTTTCATGTTTCTCTTTTGTTTTCTATGTTTGTTTACAATTTGTCACAACCTTACAAATTGAAAATTGATATAAACCAATACGTTTCGGAATTTGTGTATGTTTGTTATTGAAATTTCTCATTCAATACCGTCTTCCGGTATGTTTATGTCAAATAAACTAAATTTGAGCTGGATTTACTTGTAGTTTTGTTTGCTTTTTTTTGTTGGTTGGGCTTTGTTATGCGATTGTTGCTAATATAATACTTGTTTATCGTCTCTGCGGTTCTATCATCAATTTTGTTTTGTAAGGTAGAACGCTCGGCTTGGCCTATTTTTTGCGACCTTGCCCGTTCCTATACACAATGCTAAATTTAAAAAATATTTTACCATTACCATCTTAATGTTTCAAAATCAAAATGGGCTTTTTCATATTTCCTTGGGGGATTGGGTTTTTGGGAGGAGGAATACTGTAATGCTATTTTCAATGTTTTATGTTTTAATTCATAATTTTATTTCAATTTGTGTTTTGCATTTGCTCATAAAAACAAATGGTACAACTTACAATTTGGCACATCATTAAAGATTAGAGTTTCCATATAATATATATATTTATATACTTTATATTTATACTTTATATGACGCCTAGGCGTCTGATCTATGTGAAAGTAAACAAAAGCTGGCGCTGGCTTATGGTTAGACTACACAGATTACAGTTTTGGGGGTCACAAAATGGATCGGGTTAAATGAAGACTTTATCATATACATCATATATCGTATGTTATCATATAGCTGCGGTGTTTGATTGAGTTGCGTTTGCATTTATAATTTACTTGTAGGTTGACTTTCCTCAACGCATTGCTTAAGACAAAAATTGTGTTTTCTTTGTTTTGTTTTTTTTTTTTGTTTCGTTTTAAAAGTTTGCGGTGGAAGTTGAGTTCATAATTTAAATGTATATACCGTACCGTATTATATTTAAGTTTGCTTTATAACTAGATGGTTTACCTCCTGCCTTGCTCATCAAACCCAAATGTCTGTGTGTTTTTCTGGTGTGTGATCGGGGTGGGCCAAAAAGTATGCTATGCTTTTTGGCAAACTATTTTTGCGCTAGTTGAAAAATTCATTAAATTTAATTACGTCTTTATTTTATAATTCACTTGAAAGCTACATTTAATTTGGCAATTGTTGGGTTCGATTTGTTTTTTTTATTGTTTTCCCTATACTTTGTAATCATTTACTTATCCATTTTTGTTTGTCGTCAGCATATAAACTAATACCTAACTAAAATCATTTAAAATATAAACTTTGGCTTTAAAAATGTCAACGTAAAAATAGTGTATCAATGCAGTGATCATGGGAGAGAATCAAATAAAAGAGTACACATTATGAGGGTACAATTGTGAGTATGCCATAAATTGCTTCGAGTTCTCAGGACCTTAGCCTGTGCGTGTGTTGTTTGTGTGTGCGTTGAGAGGAATAAGGTAAAATATCATATGTCATCATAAATATGTACAATGTGAGACAGTGCCTAAGTGGTTAGATAAAAAACACATCCAAGTTGAAGCTCTTTGGAGTTGACGAAATTCTCATTCCTCTATTTTTTTTTCTCTCTTCAAGTAATTTGTAGTGGGTTTTTTAAGGAAATTCGAAGAACACCTAAAGAATTGCACGATTACACACACACAATAATTAGTAGCTTGTTTTATAGCATAGTATGGTTGATAAACAACTAGTATAAATTTGACGACAGTAGCTGCCTAAGAATCAAAATAGAGAACGACGTCCTTTTGTTTGGTTGGTTTCCATTGAGCATTTAATCGTTAACATTTGAAAAATACACAACGTTAAAAGTTTCTTGGTTTTTTTTTGTTTTGTGTGTGCATAAGATTGAAGTGTGTATAAAATAAATTCTTAGATTTCTTAGGGAAGTTTCGCTTCGGTCTAAACCGACAGTGAACAACATCGAAACGACGTTTCGTTTTTGTTTGTTTTTTTTTTGTTTCTTTACACAACACACAAGGAAAGTGCTACGGAGTAAGAGCTAAAAATTTTAATTTTTAATGCTTATTATTCGATTTCCACATCATTCATCAATGGCTTTTTGTCACTGGAAGCTTGACCTTTTAAAACTAATATTTTTTTCATTTTTCCTTTTTTTGTTCGCTTTTGCTGCTATGGCGGCAATTAAAGTAAATATTATTGTATATTCCAAGGATATGTCTACGTGTTGATCTTTTGCATTTACCTATGCGCTACAATTTCTTTGAGCAATTCGAATTGAGTCGTGAGTTGAGTGTGAGTGGTATTAGCTGCCAAAATATAAAATAATTAGGAACAACCAAGCAATGCATTAAAATTAAATTCGTTGACAATACAGTACAATACAGAAATGAGTATTCTTTGGGTAATCAAATTAGAGATATCAATCTAAAGTATACACGATTAAATATATATATTTTGCAAATAATATACAATTTGATTTGTTAATGTGGCTGCATTGATGCCATCCCTTACTACGTCCTACGATGCTAATGCTTTAGAATAATTTGTAAATCATAAGGACTAACTTAGTTCAACGAAGGTATGAAATCAACAACCAAGGGATTATTTATATTTTTTTTTTATGATGTTTCAGCATGAAAAGTACCTAAAAACATTGCTCTTTTTTCTGGTTTGCTTTGATATACAAATACAATGCCTATATATAATAACTATATATCATGTCGGTAATATATATATATATATCAGTGTGTATATATATATAAATTCTGATCTGCCGCACAAAGTTTCAGCTTTTGTTCTGGTAAAAATCTACGCATGAAGCACATTTTTCTTTTCCTTCTATGCAAAACTATTTTGCAATTTGAATTTATGCTTTAATTCTTTTTTTTTTTCTTATTTTTGTTTGGTTTACTTATATAAACTCCATAGAACTGCGTTTAGCGGCGTATATTTTTCTTTTTGGTTTAGCTTTTTGCTTTTACTGGACGACATTGATTTGTTTATGTTCTTTTGTTTCTTTGTTGCTTAGCTTTGATTTTCAACTCTCCAAGGACTTTGAGCGTCTGTTGTTGGTGTTGCCGTGGCTGTTGTTAGGTGTTGAGTATCCTGCATCTATCGGTTTAGTTGTAACTTCTACTTACTGCACGTAGGGAGGAGGAGTATTTACGTCTAAGTTACTTATTTGCTTTGCTTTGTTCATATATTGAGCATTTTCATCGAGAGTAGTTCAAGTGCAATATTTGGCTGACTGGCGTAGATTGTTCTTAATATGGCGTGAAACGATTGAAGCCACCGCGATACATGGTTGCCTATTGAAAAATTTGAAGAAAACGGAAATGGAGGTTAAGTAAATTGTTTTAAAATAATATTAAACATGCTTGAAACTTGTTTTTGTTTTGATTAATTTAGATTACTATTTAAAGAATAAAAAGATCTTACCCCGTATCCAGGAACTGGTCCAATGCCATGTCCTAGATAAGGATCTGCATATTCGCGCGCATATCTATAAATATTTTTGTGATGTTTGTTCAGCTTATTAGTTATACTCAATGTCGAATGTCTGTATTTTAAGGGGTATGGAATGGTTGATTGATGATCCCAGTTGGATTTGTTAGCTTAGGTAATTGTAACATTTTGTTTGAGCATCGGTTTCTTTTTTTTTTTTTTAGTTAGATTTTTAATAAAAATTGTTCAGCTTAGACAAGGTCTTGCAAAAGTGTTCAATCGACCGTTGTATGTCTTCATTTTTCGGTGTCAGATTTCTACACTTTAAGCAATTACACAAATATATTTTA
Organism: Drosophila oshimai; assembly: GCA_018150695.1. Taxonomy (NCBI): domain Eukaryota; kingdom Metazoa; phylum Arthropoda; class Insecta; order Diptera; family Drosophilidae; genus Drosophila; species Drosophila oshimai. The sequence continues at coordinate 180,619 of JAECWM010000012.1, read as the reverse complement.
AAATACACAAAAAGAAGAGGTAAAACCAAAAAATTAGTCAAATTTCAAATAAGGAAGAAAGGTTAATCAAAACAGTATATGTAATTAATTAGGCAAATAAATAGTACCAGCACATAATGATCGGTTAAAATTACGGACTTTATGTTTAAATAAATTTAAATGCTTAGTAAAATGTTAACTTAAAATAATAATAAGAAATAATAAACTATCAGGGGTGCTACGGCAAACCATTCAGCTCACATTCAGCTTGATTTCAACGGGGAGGAGCCTCAATTCAGCTGTGTTTAGCTGTTTTAAAACAGCTAGCAAATGTGTCAGCTATTTGGGTAAATACAGCTAAAATAAACGGTTTTAATTAACAAGCCATATATTACAGAAAAGCTGGTTCAATTTCTGATAGTTCTGCATTAAAATAATTACAGTTTGCAAGCAATTATTATTTTTAATAATTTTTTAGCAAATTGCTAGAAACTGGCTTGTAAAAATTGTCAAACATAGCGAAATAGCATTTCACTGGTGCCACCTAGTTAAGTTCGAAAAGCGAAAACATATTTAATGGTGGTAAAACACAGATGATTGTGTTTAAAAGCAGTAACAAAGTATAAAAAATAAGTTGTCATTCTTAATTTGTTAGTCAAGCGCGTTTTTCCTGTTTATTTTGTAAAAAAAAGGTTTAAATACTATTTTCCTAGTTGGCAACGATTGAAAATGTCATCTGTTGCATAGGAAGGGAAGAAAAAAAAAAAATTAGCTAAATTACATACATAAATGACCATAAACAATACCAAAAAACAACAAAATCAAACGTTTCGTCCGATTTGGAAAATGGGTCCAAAGAGTCTCTTAAGCGTCTTCGCCCTATGGTTTCCTTTATCGCCTGTTGCCTGCGCAGCTCATCTAGTCAAGAAGTCTTGTACAAGGCATTTTCTTTAATTTGTTTAAAATTTGTTAGCTATTTAGTACCCGTTCGGGTCCAGTTCGAAATGGTTTGTGAGTTAGCTAAAAATATGAAATCGCTCGAAGTTCCGTGGCACCCAGGAAATTTTTCAGCGATTTGACAAAAAGCTGAATTCAAAATCGCCCCAGTTTGCCGTAGCACCCTGTATAACACATAACACTAAGTTCTACAGAAATTCTATTGTTAGTAATATTAAAAAATTAATACTTGTTCTTATTAAATGAGAAGGTAATAATGGAAATATACATATAAATTTGAGAAATTAAAAATTTTAAATATATTATATGATAATATTTTTTTACAATAACTTATGACATCTTAAAAGTCCTCCTAAAAAAAAAAAAATAGTTCTAATAATTAAGTTTCTTGAACACAACCATCAGGAAATATATACTTCTTATAAAGGTCAAAATAAATGCTAGTGCCACATAACTTTAGTAGTGGTATAATAATTCCAACTGAAGTCATCGTTTGGTGAATGGGAGTTCATGATTAAATTGTTAATGCTGGGTTAATGTGGGATTTGGCTGCTTTGCCGATGAGATCGAGGTCCTTGGGGTTGGGATATATATAACTTACCCAGCTACGGTGGCGTAGCCGGCGAGTGCCGGCTGGGCGGCTGCTGCAGCGGCCCCATAGGCGGCCCGGGCGGCTACCGCCGTGTAGGTGGTGGCCGCCGTGGCGTACGCCTGCTGCTGGGCCTGAGACAGCGGTGTCTTTAACAGCGGAGCAGTGGCCTGGAATAATGGTAAGCAAACGGGGCGTTAAACTGGGGCAACATGGATGCGGCGACTCGAGGAACAGACGCAGTTACAGATCGGGAGTTTAGGGTTTTTTTTTTGGGGGCGACAACGGCAAACGACAAGACTAGCGGAGGAGACGGTGAGCAAGTGTGGTGAGAAATTAGGAACCCAAACCGGTGGCGGCCAAAAGTGTACACACATATTATAAATAGTAACCAAAACCAAAAATGGGTGCAAAACATGTGGAGTAGTGCGATTTAAAGTATTCTATGTACACTTAAAAATCTAAGCCAGGTGATTGAAACCTTTTAAACCGAGCTACGGAGAACCCAAGATGCCAGGCTACAAAACCGAAAAGCGCGGCTCGAACCAGTAAATAACTTATCATATTGGATTACGCCTAGGGTTAACTTAAGACTTAAGGCATAGACATACAGATTAAGTGGTGCATACAAATAGGCATTGAGCAAAACGCAAAAATGTGACAACAATCAAACGGAAAGTCGGGATATCTAGGTGCATGGGAATGAACTAGAACTAGATATGATTATTTTTACCAAAACATTCTGTGGAACCGGAATGCGGTTGATCGTATGTGGGTTACTGTTTAGCGTAGTCACAGTGCGGCGCTGTAATTTATGGTTTTTGTTTTTCAATTATTTTTTTTTCAATTGTGTAGTTGTTGTGGTAGTTGTTGTTGAGTTGAGTATGTTGTAACAGTCGTGAAAGATAACCAAAGAAGAATTCGTAGTAGTTACAAAATGTTTACAGCATTGAATAATAATTATTTATAAATGGTTTATTGTTATTATTATTCAGCGAAAGCAAAATTGTGAAAAAAAACAAAGGAAACTAGCAGAAGTACTTAAAAAGTATGTAGGTTAAAGTAGATAAAAAGAGCGTATGCTTCACAAAGCCTCTTGTTGTCACTAATTGTGTTTTTTTTTTTGTTTTTTTTTTAAATAAACCAAACAAAGGATGCAATTATACGGTAGAGAGCTTATACACAAGTGTTCAGTTAATCAGACATTGAGTTGAGTAAGCTTAGCTAAGCTTAAGTCAAGGAAATAAAGTGATTTACGACCAGTTACCAAGTTCGATCTCAACTTAAACGTGTTATACAGCAGGAAATCAGGACGCGTCGTTAGTTCGGGATGGACGTGGATAATGCAAAAGGAAACTCAAAGGAAGCGACTTAAAACAATGTACGTATGAGTAGTAGATAAAACGTTTGTTCCAAAAACCAAGTCAAATGTTTCAAAACTCAAACGGTGTCTTTCACAAGCTACCATAAAAATATACAAATTAAAACTGAATTGTTCTTAATTTTTTTGGTGGTTGTGGTTAGCATATTAGTTTGAAAAAGTTTTATTACATTTAATATGGCGGCTGGCTGAGCGGCTGGAACTTCAGTGACCGGTTTGGCTGCCTGTAAGATTTATATAATATTTTCATGTATATTCGTGGCAAGTTAGGGGATTGGTTTAGCTCTAGACTAGGCTTTATACTAGCTTAAATGCGTAAATGTAACTTAAGACTATTTAAATGACTATTTCGGCTGGACGAAACTCACCTGGAAGCGTAGATTCGGATCAGCGGAAGCAGCGGCTGCTAAGAAGGGATCATAGTATACACTGCGATGGGGACAGGATGACAAAAGAAAACCATATATTAATAAAGAATTTATGTTAGGATCGTGTCTGGATAGGTGAGTTAAGTGAGAGGCACCCAGTCGGTGGAATTCATTTAATTCCCGCTTCGACTGGGCTTCCCTCTCACTCAATTTATGGCACTTAAAAGCAAAATTCAAAATTTTTCTTTTGGATCATTTTTTTAACGCACTTGTGTGGTCTTTGATTTGGGCGCTATTCAAAACCAGACGGGATAAAGTTTGCTTGTTATAATTCCAAATATTTTTCGCAGGCCAATAAAACTTTATCCACATCCGGCTCTGGTTCTTGTTTGGTTTTTATTCAATGTTGTTGTTGGGTTTTTCATTTTTTATTATTGGTACCGGATGCTGTGGGTAAATGGCTGAAACTTAAGGGGGGCAACTGAAAAACATACGTGGGCACCTAATAACAAACTCCCCACCTACCTAGCTAATAGCCTGTGCTAAACTAACCTGATCTGACCTGATTCCCCACTGGATGACGAACTGATTGGAGGAAATGTTTGACACAGAAGAAACGAAACAAAGGGAAACTAAAAGGTTTAGATATTGTAGTTCATTATATTAAGAGTACTAGCAAAGATAGCCAACCAACCAACCACATACAAAGGTCATTCCATTCCCCAACACTACGAAAATTGTCTTGCTTGCTTGTTTCAATTTTGCATTTAATCTTTAGACAGAACAGACACTCATGCACCTAGCTAATTAGTTTTTATTTTTTTTTTTGATTTTGCGTGTTTTTGATGTGTGTTTATAAGTATACAATATTTAATGGAGCATTCATTCGTACGCTATGATGTGAGGTTGGATATATGGGTGAGTGTGTGTAGAGAGCAGCCACAAAAAAATAAGTTAATCAAAGGTCTATATAAATATATATATATTTTTTTTTCGGGGCAGAACATGCACGCAAGGCGCTGGCAGAGCGCGACGCAGTCGCATTAAAACACTTTCAAGTCAAATTCAAACCGAAATTCATCATACGCCTAGTGGTACACAATATACAACCGAGTAGGTCCCTTAACCAAAACAATGATAATTAGGTAGTCAAACGATGCCAAAAACACACTGCTGTCAGTCAGAGTATGAGCAAATATATGTGTATATATAGAGTTATAGATAGTTTACGTGGATGTGTGTTAGCGTGCGTTAATCGATTGCTGCTTTTGCAATTTTATATTCAGTTTGCGTTCTGTACGTTGTACTCTTCTATTGCTGGATTTATACAAAATAAGTCAAAGTCTAGGTTTCATTATATGCGATATTAAAACTTTACACACACAAGATAGCTAAAAAACATTTGTCACCAACAAGATAGAGACGTATAGAGTAGCACAGAGAGATATTGAAAGTAAAACAATCTTTAAGCTATTTAACAGTTTAAGCTGTAAGTAAAATGATGACAGATGAGCGGGGGTTTCTCATGTGGATGCGTTTTATACACCACAAATAGAAATTAAGGGGTACGGGAAATTAATTTACAAACTATATATATTACTACGTTTATACACCACCTTTTTTAAAAATGAATTGATCAAATAAATTAAATTAAAAATATGAAAAATTTAAGTCCCTTTCTTAATCAACAAATATGAAGTGCATTTTTTGTGCTACAAGTTATTTTTTTAAAGTTTTTTTAGTTGTAATCTTTGGAACTTTAAAAGAAAATGCTCGTTTATTTATATTTAGTTCGAAAATAAACTGACAAATGTCCAAGAACAAAGAGGAAATAAACTGCATTGGCACTCAAAAAATATTTGCCCGAAAATAAGTTACTCAGTTATGAATCAGCTAAAAGGAATATTTATTTTCATTCGATTTTTAGCAATTGTTAAAGCAATCAGTCTTGTTGTAATTTAAACTTTTACAATACTAAATTAACCATAAATTTTGCTCTGCTTAAGTGCAGCATTCAAAACTGTTCAAGTAATAACAAATTAGGCGTGCGTATAAACGTAGTAATTATGAATAGGTAAACAAAATGAGGTGCGCTATAACTACATTCGCAGAGGAACCGACTAAGGTACAAAGATACAGCTACATCAACTAACTACGGCGGGATCGCGGGTGTGACGTCGCCAGTCCACGGCGGACTCTACTTACGGCGCGAATCCATGCAAAGCGGCAGCATTGTTGGCCGCATTGGCCGACGCAGCCATGGAAGCAGCAGCCGCAGCAGCAGCGGCCGTTTGCGACGACTGTGTGGCTCCTGCCGCCGACAGACGGGCGGCATATGCGGCGGCAGCGGCATTGCCGCTGGGATTCTGGGCAGCAGCGGCGGCGGCGGCTGCAGCGGCCAATGATTGCTGCAGTGCTACAGCATTGCTGGCAGCCGTGGGCACGGCAACCGCTTGGAGTTGAGCCAAATGGGCATGCATGTGCGGATGCGAGGCGGCTACGGCGGCATGCTGTTGTTGTTGCTGCTGTTGGTGTGCCTGCTGCTGCTGTTGGTGCACCGCCTGCTGTTGCTGCTGGTGCGCCTGCTGCTGCTGCTGATGCGCCTGCTGCTGCTGCTGGGCCTGGTGTTGCTGCTGGGCAACCGCCTGTTGCTGCTGGACAGCAGCCTGTTGCTGGTGCACCGCCTGCTGCTGCTGCTGCTGGGCAACCGCCTGCTGTTGGGCGGCTGCTGAGGCCACGGCGGCGGCGGCCAGTTGGCGTTGCTGCTGCTGTTGGGCGACGGTGGCTGCGAGCAGCGCTTGATGGTGGTGCGGATGATGGGGATGATGGTAGGGGGCGGCTCCGACCACGCCCACATGTCCACGCTGAATGGCCACTCCACGCATGGCGGCGGCAACGGCGGCTGCAGGAATCACCGAACCGAAATGCGAAACATTGGCGATAGTTTTTTTTTTTTGGGCAGGGGGCGATTTTTGATTTGTTTTTTTGCAACGATTTGACACAACATTTTTGACCAGTGTGTTTTGTTTATATATTTATGGATGTTTTGTGTTTTTTGTGTGTGTAAATTCGTGTGCAAAAAGTAGAAAAAGGAAAAGAAAAGAACATAAAACGCATGCGGTTAGTTTTCTTTCTTGATATATAAGTAAATATTTATATATTGTATATAGTATATGGCAAATCTAGGCATTATGTAGTAACGAGTTGGTTCGGTATATATATTCATAGCGCTGAGTTGATGTTGGTATATACATATAACAATACATAAGACATACGTGTATAGCTCATACATATGTAAATGGGTTTTATATCGAAACATACTTAACATTAGAACACTGAATTACCAAGAAATGCTACGCAGCAGTTGCATTTAAATATAGTATAATTATATATATATATAAAGAGAGATATGATCATCAACAATACAAAAAAACATTGCACCGATCTTAAGTACAGTAGTATATACCATATGTACATACATCCATATGTGTACGTATGCGGCAAGACCTTTTTGTTTCAACAACTCATTGCATTTCGCTGTGTGTATGTGGGGGGTTATTAAAGCATTTAGGTAAATAAAATACATTTAAATTTTTGTTTAACCCTTGCACCTTTCAAATACATTTAAAACTAGCAAGAACATTTACTAAGTGGAAATATAGAACGAGTAGGCCAATTGAAATGCAGCTTAGATTTTTTTTTTTGAGAATGGAACTCAATTTGGATAGCAAAGTGTCTTTATAAGTGGGGTATTGATAGGAGAGGAGGTTGGTATGCATGCAGAGAGGGTAAATCATTATCGGAAGTAAAAACTAAATAATTATAATAAATAAATAAGTAAAATACGTTTTTGCATTAGGTAGGTATTTTTTTTAATTTAAGTTCCGATCAAATTAATTAATTTTAATAATTAAGGAACAAAAATGTTGCATTATAAATTGGTTAAAATTCAGCAACCGGCCTCAAAAGCCACAGTTTTAAAATTGCACTTTAATTAATTCCGCGCGGTTTTATCACTCAATTTATAATAATGGCATATGCCGGCCTCATAATTAGCAATTTCGCCAGGAAAGCTGACCGATAACCAGAAAGCCTTCTCATTATGACCGGCCACAGGAATGTGACAACATTTTCCTTGCAAATCAATGCACAAATCATAATTGAAATGTATAAAATTATTTTTGGACTTTGAATAGAATTTTGTTCTCCGTTTGACAACATGGCGCCGCAAATTGAAAATTTGTTTGGCCAACATGCAATTAAAAATTCGATTTGCCATTTTGTATGCAAATTTTTGGATGAAAACTTAAACCGTGTGTGTATGTGAGTGTGCAAACTAATTTCGTAGAAAATTTTCATTGAATTTGAGATGAATTATTTGGCTTAAATTCAGTGTTCATTTCTGTGGCCAGGCTATAGGCTATACAAATTAATTGCTTTGCAACGATATAATCAAAGAAATGAAATAAATGTTACGGGTTATCCAAATGGCATGCGAAAATACATTTTTAAAACAACATTCGATTTCAGCTTTGCGATTTTTAATTGACAAATTGAGTTGGTGTTCTTTTTTCAATATAAAGACAAAGACAAAAATCAATAATCGTGCAAATCTCCAAGAATAAAACCCAATAGATAAAGATAGGGGGATAGTTGGAAAGAGAACAAAGAAAGTACGAGAGAGTATGGTTGCTAGAAAGTGATGCTCTAAGAGAAAGGCCTAACAAAAAATGCTTGCTGCGGCAAAATGTTCGCTACCGATAAACGTTACGATACTCGATATTTACGATATACAATTTGGACTATGGTTAAAGCTAAGACCTTGTCATTCTTAACAGCTAGTTACGGTTACAGTTTCAGGTGGTTGCCACTAGGTATTTATTTTAAATATACTTCTGCGATCAGGGGTGTTGGGTGTAAGTGTGTGCCTAGTCGTTGGAACAATGCAATCTCAAGGACGCCAAAAAGTATGCAATATTTATGGAATATATCGATAGTCAAATAGTCATACCCAAATGCGTTAACCAAAGTAACAAGACAACAAACATTTATACTGTATTATGTTACAAAGATTCTCATAGCTAAAGAGTTGGGTGATCTTGGTTCTGGTTCTAATTGTTGTTGTTGCAGTTTTTAATTAATAGTTTAATCGGTAAATCGATTACTACGCTTACAAGCAGGCTTTTTGCGCAATGTGGATAAAGTAAATAAATAATAATAAAGGTTTCTTTTGTCTTTTATCCCATAAATGTTAATAAATCTTTTTTTGACGACAACAAGGAATATCATTATTTGGCTTTTAAACTAACAGTTATTATTTTTTTTCAATATTTTAAAATTTTTGATAAAGATTAAGTTATTTAAAACCAAACCAAAGCAAGATTTATTTATACTGTTTTTTTTTTAATAAAACGCAAGATTTATTTATACTGCTTTTTTTTAAGAGTTTAAAAGTATATTTTACAAATAGCTAACTCATAAACGTAGTAAACAATTTAAGTTTTATGTTTTTGAATTCTGCTTTTAGGCGCGCGTTTTCACCAAGGATCCTATGAATTGAGGAACCCTTTTGGAACACTTGTGGACGTCGTACCTCCGCCGTGTCGCTGCTGCTGTGGGCGCTGCTGCTTGAACAGCGCTGTGCGGTGGGCGTGGGGCGAGCATAATGGGCGTGGCCGCCGCAGCAGCCGCTGCCGCTGCATGAGCGGCATGGGCTGCTGCCGAAGCGGACGACGCCGCTGCACCATTGACAACCGCTTGAGGCGCTTGTGCCATCTGCATGGAAACGGGCAGCTGAAGGTGGGTGAGGGCGGGTGCTCCGGCGCCGACGGGGGCACCCAAAAAGGGCCAGGCGGCGACAGGCAGGCGATAACCTTGGATTTGGCATACAGGTTTCGATTAAGTGGTGTTTTTTATTTTGATTTTTTCTTTTTCGATTCGTTTTTCTTTTCTTTTTTGGTCACCATTAAAATGAACTTAGAATGAGAGTGTTAGGTGTGCGTGGGTGGGTTTTTCTGTTTTATATAATAAGTATATACATATTCGAAAGATGCATGATGAGGTTGCTGTTGTTGTTTTTGTTGTTGCTTTTGGCTTAGTTCTAGTGCTAAGTTAGACTTTGTTTGGATCTTGGCGCGCGACGAGAGTTACCAGTTACAGTTACGAGTACAAGTATAAATAGTTTACGCTAAGGAGCATTTCAGACATTTTCAGACCAAAGGAATACCAGACCAAACGTAAAAAGTGTAATAACGAGATTATCAAATCAGGACAACAAAGAAATACACAATAATGAAAGTCAAAGTCAAATTCATAATCATAATCATAATGGAACGAACGCACATACAACGAAACTGGTTAAGAAAAGGATATGTAGATAAAATAGTTGGCATATAAATTGATATATAAAGTATATATAGTAGGTAGTATGCATAAGACAACACAGCCGCAATATGCTAAACTCATAACCATCAGTATAATGATCTCAGTCATTGTCATCAGCATTATTGGTCATTATCGATTATTAATATAAATCAGGACTAGAAAGAAAGAGGCAGACGCGCCTGCTTTTAAAACGGGATTTTCGAGCGGGTGTTTATGTGGCATCATATGTTTTTAAATTCAATTTTCTGGTTTGGTAATTTTGCTTGCTTGGTATTTTTCACTTTGATTGAACTTTGGTTATATGCAGACGGAAAAAAGAACAAATAATAAGACAAAAAAAAATAGTTAACGGGTACAAACAGTTATCAAATAAGTTGCAGCATTATATTCATATATAGATTGTATGCATAGTTTAAATAGATTAACGCATTTTCCGTCGGGACCTACCAACAAAAAAATTAATAAAATTATGTTATGTATTTCTAAGAAACGAAAAAAAATATTCTTTCTTTGTTCAAACATATTTTGCAGCTTGCAACAAAATGAAACTAAGAACAAAAAACAAATGCAATCGCAAAAATGTTTTCATTTTGGTGAACTTTGGACGTTTTTATCCTCCCGGCGATGACCTACACATGGGCTTATATATCAATATCAACATTTGTGTCCTGCCTAAATATTTGTTCTTTCTTTTGGTTTTTCGGCTTACGAGCTAAAAAATTCGTTGATAAAAATCTTAAAAATACATGTAGTTCTGAATGTATGTTTACAGAAACGAAAACTGGTCAATTATTGTACATTTAAAATAACTTATTGCTTTTCTGCGTGTATATGTGTGTGTGTGGTGTTTAATTGTGTGTGTTATTTGAGAATTTACAACGAAAGTACGGCAGGCAATAAATACTTAATAATAGCAATAAAACATTGACGAGAAAAATGTGGACAAAACGCTTACCTTCTGGCCATTGTACGCAGACTGTGTCGGGCAAACGATTTATATATTTTTGCAAATATAGTCGAGTTGTTATCGTTGGCATGGAAAAGGCAAAAGAAAATATTTTCATTAGTTTCGCATTTAAATAGGAATTTTTTTTTGCATTTATTGTCGGGCTGTTTTCAATAAATATTGTTGGATACATGTCTTAGGCACATAAAAAACAGGCAGCTCTATGACAGATACTAAATTGATTTTCTTTTCAAGTGCTTATGGTAATTGGTTAAATACTGTAGAATTCTAGTTGTTTGTGGCAATGTGTTTTCATTGTTTGCTGGTGCATGCAGCATCCTTGTGTTTTCTCTCATTGGAAAAGGGGTATTTGCATACATATATGAGTTCGAAACAGGGAGAAAGGGATCATTTTATAAAATTAAGCACCAAACTGGGTAGACAGTAAGGTGTTTAGAGTAGTAGTCCAGAAAAAGGGTTATCTAGAAACTCCAAAACAAGCTGTTTTTCAAAAGTTGTAGGTACATAAAAACTGGAAAACTGTACATTACTATTGTTCATTAAAGTAATGAACACTTATATTGAGGCTAAATCAAATTTAAATTCATGACCTAAATCGTTTTAAAAAAAATACATTAAATGAAATTGGAATATAAGTTGTTCATGCTGGAGTATAGGGTTTAAATCTCTTTAAGAAGACTTTTCCAGCTTTACTGTACACATATACTTTGGGTTCTTGACTTTTTATTGAGATCATTTATGAAATAGTGTAACTAATAGGGTGACCTTAAGCATTTATTCAGAGGTATTTTTATTTGCGTACATCTGAGCCTATCATTCATTGTAAAGGCAAAGAAAATGCGAATTTAAATGACAAATAAGCAAGCAATGATTGCTTCTCTCCACCGATGGGCTCCTGCCTCTTTGTGCCATGGAAATTCATCGGAGTCTGCAATTGCCATGGAAAATGGCAAAATAAATACCCAGAAATACCAAGGAAAAATGCAGTAAGAGACATGTCAGACAGACAGACACGAGCGTGAAGAGAATGAGAAAAAGGAGGGCATTAAGTTTAACATGTCAAAGGATCAACGCAAAAAAAAAAAAAAAAACACACACCAAGAAAGTTAAAATGGCAAGAAGATGAGCCAGAAGTCAGAGGGGGAAATTGTGCGGGAAAATCAACCTATACCGAGTAAATTTTCTTGCAAATGCACAAAGTAAGTGTGTGTAACGTGCATTTGCATAAGACATAACAAAACACAGGGGAGAATAAAACGTTTTTACCCCTAAGGGCGCTACTCCGTGCCTCCAGAATAACCAGAAAACTTTACTTTTATTTTTGCTAAATTTATGTGTGGGTGAGCGGTTTGTTTTGCCAGCAGGGTGAGCCGCTACATGTTTGCAACTTTGTGGTTTATTTGCAATTATCCCGACTGCCGCTTGACTGACTGACTGACTGCCTCACTGCCTGACTCTTGTGAAGCCCTAACAAGCAGGACAACGACGTGAGGCGTCCTCCGGCTCCGGGTAATAATGCAGCAGGCGATTTGCCATGCAAAAGAAGCCAGTTCGAAACGTGATAAAGTGACTGCCAGGACCTAGAGAAAAGAAAGCTCTTCTGTCCTTTCGATTCGTTCTGTCGTCTGCACTTGCAAAAATATAAATTTATTTAAATTTACATTTTTTGCAAGAGAAAATTCTTGGAAATACAAAGGTCTTAGGAGAAAGCCAACCTCATCATCTGTTATTATTTTCGTTAAGTTTTTTGTATTGGCTCAGGACATAATGGCTATACTTATGGCAGTGTATTCCCGCTTTCCCACTTTTTGTAGTGTAGTGTATAGTGAGTGAGATGGGCTACGACAGCCGGTAAACTTCTTGGGCTCCAGCAGCATTTAGTGCAACGCAAATGAAGCGCATTAGGTGCACGTGCACATGGCCAAGGACAGGACAGGAGCAGAGGAGGGCTGGAATCCTGGAAAAACGGCAAACATGCTCCTCTGCTCAGTCATATTGGCCTTTTTGTGTCCGAGTCTAAGTTTTGTTGGCAATACAAAAGCATTTTGCATCAGCACAGGGCTAACCGACCACTAGGGACCCAGAGCAGGAGCAGGAACAGGAGCAGGAGCAGCAGTTGGAGACGCAGATGGAGATGGAGCTGGAGCAAAGCTGCCAACGTCCTGAGCAGCTTTACCAGAAGGCTCCTCTATTTCCCATCCCATCCTTTTCAATCCCATGGCTTGGGCTCTGTTCAGTTTGGTTTGCTCGGTTTGTAAGCGGCTTATCGTATTGAGCGCACCCAAAGTATAGATATTGTGCTGTGAATACTTTTTAATGGCAAACAGAGAAGAGACGATTTAATCAGCAGTATTATTTATTATACATTGCATGGAAAAACTTTTCTCGGTTTCAACTTCTTTCGCTCGCCTCATCTCTCTTTTTATAGTTATTTCTGTAAAAGGGGAAAAACAACTTCAACTGGGACTGCGCTAAACTGCAAATGGTACAAGAAATAACTAAGAACTTCTAGCTGATTAAACTTTAAGATGGATATATTTGATTGTCGTGTTTAGGAAGAAACAAAGTTAAAAAAAAATAGTAAACGTGAGAGATTAAACTAAGACGGTAAAATTAAAAAATATAAAAAAAAAAATATATATTTTATCATATAATTCCAATACAAATTTCTTGAATATTTGTGTACATATTTTCAGTACAAATAACATTTATAAAAGCCTCTTTTCTCTAGCATTAAAAATAACGGCACCACAGAATTTTGCGGTTTCCGGGCGGTAAAAGGGGCGTGGCCAGGATTGGAAACAAGCTTGATCTGCGCTTAGTTATCTTAAATCTGCGTGCAAAATGTTATTGTCCTAGCTCTTATAGTTCCCGAGATCTCAACAGACGGACGGACAGACAGACATTTGCAACGTTCACATTATTTATGTTAATCATTTTGAGTACCGGAAATAATATATTTTAAGGGCTTAATGACTTAATGAACAATTTAATAATAATAATAAGGGCTCAAAAAGAATATAATGGTGAAAGAACTTTAATAAATGAAAATATTAGTGAGAATACATTTTGACAGTCCTAAATACATCAAAAAAAGAAAACCAAAATGACTTATTGATGCGACAAAAAAAAATTAAAAAAACATGGATAAAACATATTTATCCTATTTATTCAAACCACATTTAATCAAAGGTGTTTCAGGAATAAATAGTCTTGATAAATAAATATCCTGTGATTTCAAATCTTTACTGCTTGGTATCTTGAGTGATTTAAAACTTATACAAAATCTGGTGTGCATTCTTTTTGAAGAATTTGCCCAGCAAATTCTTTGCACCCTAGTATATATTTTGTATATTTTGCTTTTTTAACATGCTGGGACATATTTAGACTTTAGCTTATTTATTTGTGGAGTATATATCTAAGGACGAGTTAAAATTTTGATTTCATTCAGCCAATAATGGGTGGGCGAGTACAATACACAGTTAGCAACAGTTAACGTGCAACATGCCAGGGCATTTTTAAGGACCTCACATTAAAGTCGAACGGATATACAGAGGGGCGGTATTGATCGGAAGCTGCAAGCAGCGAGCATTCGTGTCTTAGTTTAGTTGTTTTTTTGTTCTAGCAGGCACACAAGTTACAAAAACGAAAATATTACGTAATACGTTAATTATTTCATTTTGGTTTTTGTTTTTTTGGGGTGGAAGTTTTTGGGAATTTAATGGATTTAGCTCACCTAGAGCTGGGGCCGGTATGGCACCATCTTTGGTCAGTACAACTGTGTGGGGTGTTTGAGAGAAAACAAAATGAAAATCATATAAATAACGCTGGTCAATCATTATCATCATCAACATCATCAATATCATAGTCAAAGCAGACGCATTTAACATAACTTAATCGAAACCACAAATACGCATTATTTCTATGTGTATTAAATATTATTTTGATGTGTATCTGAATGTGCACTAAGTTAGGCAGCCGCAAACCCCAAGAAATTAAATTACAAAAATTTACAAGAGGCAAGGATGTGTATTGATTATGGTCTCCCGCAAATTAGTGGCATTTGAGTTAACAACTTTTTTAGATTGCTTCAAGCCGGGAAAATTTTCTAGCGTGTGCTGCCAACGGAAAAGGAAAAAAACGTAACATTTTCATTAGGAAACACACATTCGCTGGCAACTCAATTTCTCAGTTTCAGTTAGTTTCAGTTTTTGGCCACCAAAGAAGTTGATGTGAAAAGTTCCAAAAACAAACAAACAAAACAACGAAGAACAAAAAAAAAACGTAAACTTGCGGAATGTTAAGAAACTTAACAATAGCAGCAAAAACAATGCACACTTAAATTGAGCAGACTTTTATTGCTATTTTTCGTAGCTGCTGCTGATGTTGCATTTCATAGTAATTGCATTTCTTAGCCGAACATTTGAACTTGTTTCATTATGTGGCTTAAACTAAGCTGCCGTGTATGTGAATATATGTGTGGCTGTTTTTATTATATGTGGGTGTGTGTGTGTGTGATAATTTAATAGTGTGAGTGTGTTAGGGTCACTTACCGTTGGGTACTGTTGTCACTTTTTTGGTTTGTACACGTGCAGTGGCGTTATTCACCTTCACAATTGGTTATTGTATTTATTTTTATTTTTGATAGATCAGCGAGCGTGGTTGTTGTAGTTGTTGTTGTTGGTTGGTGATGAGTTTTTAAAGATTTTTTTTTATATCATATACACACACATATGAGCAGAGTATATAAATATTTATAAAGATCGCATGTATAGAGAATGTAGAAATAAATTATGTGTTAGTTAACAATTACGAAAATATTTGCAAATAGTGTTCAAAGTGTTTGTGGAAGTGTGTGTGTTGAAAAAGTGTTCTAAGCGTTTTTTTAAATCTTTTTTTTTATGACTTTAAAGTATTTAATTAGGAAATGTATGTTATAACTCCTTAACATATTAAAGTTTTTCTTTGCAAACGTTGTAAACTTTATTTAGTTTCATTTGGTTTGAACGAAACATTTTAATTCATAAATTACAATAAAAAATTTTTTTACTAAAAAAATACAGGAACTATAATGTTTCCAAGCTCATAAGAAGAATAAACAACGTATAGTTTTTAAGTTTACTTTTATGAAAAAGCGTTCATGTGAACGTTCAACTTTATTTAAATTTCATTTGTTTCGATTGCAAAAAATAAAGAAAATTAATTTTTGAAGGCTTTCAGCGAGCGGACGGACATTCGTTTCCGTTTCCGGTTGCGCCATATATACGGCAGCCATTTGTGGACACAGGGAACTTAATTAGACTTGCGCGATTTCCGCTGCCATTTGGAAGGGAAATAACATTGCATTTCAGCCTTTTATGCGGCTCAGTTAATTTGTTTAACCAACCATCGGACAGGCGAACTGTTTCGTACTTTGCGCATTTTCAGCATATTTTAAATGCCAATTATTTGCGGCTTGCCAGTGAGCATTAATCAGAAAGGAAGGCGAAAGGAGAAATGTGTAATTAATTTTTAATGAAAGGCAAATAAGAATCAATCACTGTGCGCTAGTCCTTGGATTAAATTAAAAAAAAAATAAAATAAAAAAGACTTTTAAAAAAAGGCATCGTTCGTTCTGACACGCAAGGATTAAAAGTTGAAAAGCAATTTCTTTCCGCTACTCCTGTGATATACGATATAGGTAGTTTATGTGTGTGTGGAATTAGTTGGGGGTGTGTGTTTGTGTGTGTGTGTGGTGTGTTGCTTGGTAAGTTGTATATGATATGGCATGCACCCACCTCGATTTTGCGTCCCTCAACCACGGTGCCGTGTAGACGTTCGCGTGCTCGTTCTGCATCGTTGCTGTTAGCGAATGTTACAAAACCGAATCCCTGCCATTCGCAATCAAACATGCAATTAAAGAAACATATAGAGTATATAGATTACGATTTTCAAAAAACTAAAAAAATAACGATTTCGGTACAACAAAGTCTTCTTCTTCTTTGGTTTTTGTTGCAGTCGTATATATATTATATGTATAAATGGATAAAGCTAAAAGCTACAAATACATCAACAAGGCGGCCAAGGACATGCTTTTGGACAGGGGCCATTGGCACATCTTTTTACTCCTGGGTTTTAAGTGGGGTTTTTGGGCTGGGATTTGGGTAGGTATTTTTGGGTGGCGACTGCGACATGCACGTGCCCTACTTTGCACTACTTCTCACTACACCTTCTCCTCCTCCTCGTCCTGCCCGCTGGGCTAGACTCATCCATCTCCCCTCGCACTCTCGTCCTGTCTCACAAACTCCTCGAGCATCTCAAGGTGTTGGGGCTTCGGTCCTGAATTATGCACAATTCCTGATGCTATGGTAACTATGCAATTATTTTCTTCTGACTCCCAGCCCGGGCATAATAATGCTGCTGCAAAAGAGACATCTCAACAAGGTTGCCCTGGCGACGGGCAAAAACATCTCCTGGGAATACTTGAAGTGCATAATTTAAATGAATTGTGCGACAATTAGATGCAAAATGTCCCGCACAATTGGCGGCAGAGTGAGACAGCGACAGCAGCGAGACAGTGAGGGGGAGATATAGCAAGCGAGCAGGCGGGATAGCTGCAGAGGGAGACGGCAAGCTCTACAAGGATACAAGTCTGGGCAAAACTCACCTTGCTGCCGCGCTCGTTGAAGATGATTTCCACATCCAGAATGGTGCCAAATTGCTGGGAAATGGAAGAAAAATAATAAATATTAGGTTTTTGAAAGCTTTCAAGGGGTTAAAATTAAGGCAGCCGATTTTCTAAAGAATATTTAGCTAGAAAAACCTTTGACATTAGTTAGTTCAACTATTCTGTACATTTTCTATAAAGCATTTTTAAAGTGAACCAACCGTAAATCGTGCTTATGTTTAAATTCCTATTCTTTAAATGGGCTTTAACAGGGCTTTAATAATATTTTTAATTTGTTTAAATCTTGGTTAGCAAAGAAACTTTGAGTTTAATTTAAATGCTGAGGTTAAAGTATCTGAGACGTTTTTTAGTGTATTAAAAAAAAACGCTGGACTGTAACAAAATTTAAAATCTAACATTGTAAAATTTGTAGACACCTTAATGAGATTTAAAAATACTTTACTTTAAGTTTTGTTGTTTAAAAATGTTTAATTTTTAATTTAAACGTAACTCTTGGCCTTTTTATTCTTAACAAAGATCTAAATGAATTAACTCAAATCGTTT
Organism: Drosophila oshimai; assembly: GCA_018150695.1. Classification (NCBI taxonomy): domain Eukaryota; kingdom Metazoa; phylum Arthropoda; class Insecta; order Diptera; family Drosophilidae; genus Drosophila; species Drosophila oshimai. The sequence goes on along the minus strand of JAECWM010000012.1, from coordinate 162,784 downwards.
ACCTACAAAAAGATTGTTTTAGTTTTCATGGGTTACCATTGTGTTTTCTTTATTTCAGTCTTCTAGTGTACCTACTATATATTTTATTTTGTTTTTTACTTTTAAAAACTTTAATTAACTTGTGATGATTTTATTGGAATCTTTTACTAAAGTAAGGTACTCACACCAAACATGGCCCTTAGATCGGGATCCCGGAAGCGGAACGGTATGTTGGAGACGTGCAGCCTCTTGGGCTGGCTCTTGGCATCGAGGGAGGCGGCTGCGGCGACGGCGGCAGCCACCGATGGCACCGATTGGGCCGGGACTAGAGCGCTGCTGAGACTAGTGGCCACATTCGCGGTCGGCGACATAATGCCGCTGGCCGCTGCGGCTGCTGCGTTCAGGTGGGCGATCACCTGCGAGGTGCTGGCCGGCACCACTGCACATCCAGCTGCACCATTGGCAATGCTATCCAGCCCGGTGGTGGGCAATAGGCCAACGCCACTGCTGCTGGTTGCCGCCAAAGCGCCGGATGCTATCGAGCTGCCCGTCACGGAAGTGCCCGCCGATTGCATCAATGTGGGACTGCTGCACAGAAGCGGCTGCTGCTGCTGCTGTTGGAGGGCGGGCGGCGTCTGGAGGAGCGGTTCACCACTGGCCACCGGCGATGTATCCCCCGACATGCTGCCCTCGTTGGCGCTGCCGTTGAGTGTCAGTCCGCATCCACCTGCCTGCGAGGCTGTTACGCTGGACGGGGAGCTGCTGAGCGGTGAACTGGGCGTGCCACCGCCTCCACCGCCGCCTCCAGTATTACCGCCGCCTGCATTTGGCATGGCGGAGCTCTGTTGGGAATCTGCTGCCTCATTGGCGATCAATACTGTGGACTGAAAAATACAAGAAAAATATCAATTAGTATGGCTTTTATAATATTTAACTGTTATTATAAAACAAATGTTTCATTTTAAATAGTTATTTCCTAACAATTTAAAGAAAATATATTTTTATATTTTTTTAATTACGATAATCAATAAAGGTTGTACGATATCATTATTAAAAAAAGTCCTTCTGACTCTTTAAGTTTTATGAAACTGAACGCCCTTTCCTTTTGGATAAAAATCAAAAAAGATTGTAAACAAACCATCATTTTAACAAAAACATCCCAATTGTCCACTTTTAAGCGTTCAATGGTGAAGTTTTAAAAAACTTTGTAACTTGCCACTTATCTTTTTTTTTTTTTTTTAAAGGTTCCTTAGTACTCTAATAAATTAGGAAAACCCCTAACATCATAAATAACGATTCAATAGGTTAAGGGGGGACATCTGAGTAACTAAAAAAAAAAATCGGATTTTCTGAAATTTTTTTTGGCCAAATGAAAAATCCAAATTAAAATTGTACAGTAGGTCTTATAATAGTTTAGATGTTAAAAAAATAAAATTTTTTGGAATAAATCAAAAAAAAATGTTTTTTAAACACTTTTTTATGGCCGAGTAGCAAACCCACAAATCTTAACCGATTGTTTTGTAACTTTATGTTTTGAATATTAACTTTCGACATTATATTTATTTTGGACCATGGTGACAAAAAAATTACGATTTTTCAAAAAATACGTCCAAAAAATTATTGAAAAAAAAAAAAAAAAAATCCAACATCATTAATAGACGATAGGTATTTTGAATATACATCAAATTGCTCAAGTCAGAAAATAAGTGTTTGAAATTTTAAACCTTTATGCCGCAGAATGGCAAATTTCGACACTTAGACTTTTGCCCATCTTTTGACTATGTTATTTTTAAAACCATAAAGAATTATTTAAGCGAAAAAAAATTTCGATTTTCAAAAAAAGTTACTCAGATCCCCCTTAATAACCAAATTGCTCAAGCCTGAGTAATCAAGCATCTTCTTTTTTTAAGAAATTAAGTTTTGCGTGAAATAAAGTATTGACCCCGGTTTTGGATTGTATGGAAAAGAATATTTTTTAATATAATTGTTTTTTATAATGCTTTTATTTAATTTTAGTTTTTAAATGCAAGACAAAACTTTTTTGTTTGTTTTGATCTTAAGAAGCACCAACTAGTTCGTCATACGTTCGTTTAAAACTGAAAATTAAATTTTCCAATCTGATTTTGTGGAAAAGCGATTTTTGTAAAACTTCCCAAAGCACTCGTGATATTTGAAGTTGTTGTTTGCAGTTGGTATTTTTTGCAGTTGAATTTTCAGCAATGCCTGGCAGCAAATCGAATGCGAACAAGTGCCGCAATAAATAAACAATTGAAATGAAAATACAATTTTCAAGTGGTTTACATCCCGGGAGAAATGAAAATCCTGCGAGAGGGCGCAAAAGCGGGGCCACACGCATCTGTGTGTGTGTATGGGTTTGACCCAATAAAAAAGTTACATACACACAACCAGACAGACAGAAAGGAGAACAGAACAGGAGCTGGAAGCCCCTACACGTATGTACATATTTTGTGGCACAAACTTGTGTTGACTTATGCAATAAAACTGTCGCGCAAACTGTTGCAATATACCCAATCCACCACAGCGCAGCAGAAAATCCCCCAGCGAGCCCGCGGAAATGTTTGCATTTTGTATTTCTGCATTATTAAAACTGAAAATGCACTGCCATCGACGGGTATTGTGTTATCCCCCGCCCTTCTCGCTTCAGAATAATATGAAAAAATTCTCAATTTACGCAGGCGACCAAATTCGATGACAATGCAATAAAACCCAGAATGAACAAGAGATTGCTTTTGCCCCATAATGTAGGCAATAGAAATAACGCTTAACTTAATTTGCTGCGCATTGTTGACACATAAATCTAAACAAATTTTGTGTGCTGCCTGACAATACACAATTTTTTCCTCGCTTTGCATTTTTTTGTCGGCTTTCGGTTTTCGGTTTGCATGTTTACCGAACATTTCGGTCCCAAAGTGAAATGGCGTGAAAAACTTTGGCCCCCATAAATGGCCAACTGGCGAAGGCGGAGGGTTTATTGTTTCGGGTATCGGGTTACACGTAAATGACATTTAACGCTTTTTAGTTTATCGAAATGCTTTTGTGCGGCACGCGACATGGCTGAAAAAAGGTCGCCGGTGCTACTTTGATTCGGTATTAAAAGAATTTCTGCATAAATTTGAAAACTTTTCGCCCGAAAAAAAGGCAAAGAAATTTGCTCTAAATTGTTTTGATTTGAATATTTTACTGGGGTATTTTTTTCTTGAACTTTGAATACATTCTGTGGCCTTTATTGCAAAGTAAAGATCAAATCAGATTGCAATCCCATACAATTCAAAGTTATACTCGTATCTTAATTAAATCTAACATGATTTAGATGTTTGAAAAATATTTTTTTTAAATTTTGGTTTGTGATGATGACTCAGTGGGTACAGCATTCACTTGTGGAACAAAGCTTAATTCCTATCGCAACTAAATTAATATTTCAATTAAATATTTATATTCATATATTTTCAAATACTTATTTTTAAAATTCTTTTACAATTTTTTTTGGAAACCCTTTATTTTAAAGTCTTCTACAAGGTATATTTAAAAAAAAACATATGAAATTGAATTTAAAACAAAAACAATATTTAATAAATGTATAACAAGCTTAACTTTTAAGCGAAGACAAAAACAACTGTGCAATAGGAAAAAATCTCTTCTTTTAATAAATTTGTATTCCTCTAAGAAAATTTTGCGAAAAATAACTCTCAGCTTGAATTTAATTCTCTTCACTCAATTAATTATGAAAAACTTAGACCACCATCTGCTTTTTCGAGGCAAGAACGACAACAAAATTTCCCTGATGATGACAATGCACACAAAAATGCAGTTACAAAAGAGTTCAAGTTGAGGCAAAAAGCAGCTTTACCCTGGCCAGTCGGTTGGTCGCCTAATGAAGATGAGCATGGTAAACAAATAGGAGAACAAAATGGGAAAAGAAAACATGGTAAGACCGAGAAACTGGCACGTAAATTTCAATTGTCCGCCCGGCTCTTTTCTATACATTTTATTTGTATTTTTCCTTCTCTGTTTATTTTATTATAATTTTTTGTTGGTGGCTGACTCACTATGCTGAGCACATTTTGTGGGGGCAGCGATGATTGCAGATGCTGCAGTTGCTGCTGCTGGTGTTCTGGTGGCTGCTGCACTTGGTCCATGGCATGTCCATTTGTCAGTGGGAGCGGAATGGGACCTGGGACTCTGGGTTCTGCGAGGCTGGTTCCATTGTACTCGTACTCGTACTCGTACTGTGTCTGTGTTTGTGTTGACAGATTTGTCTGTGATAAATTTTCAGATAACAACAAGGATTTGCGTTTTAGTTGCAGTTGCCTATGTGTGTGTGTGTGTGTGTGTTTGGAGGACTTGGATTAAGAGATACAGTGAGAAAGTGGACTAAAAAACCAGACAGGCAGACAGGCAGGCGACCAACACCAACAATTTGCTTAAATGGGTAGCTTAATTTTTTACTCTCAACTGGTTTATTTCTGCTTAATTGCTTGGAACATGCCTTGAATATATAATTGTTATGGTAACCATATAGAGTTTTATATATAAGTACAATGAATCATGATAAAATGCAGAGTGGTTAACAAACTAATTGATGGCTTACATTCATCCATTCCTAAACTAGGTTTATAGGTTTTAAATTATGTTTCTAAATATTTGTAATACATTCAGTCTCATATTTAAGCATTATATCCTAAAATTTGTTTGGTAACATCTTCAATAGTAAAACTAAATTGTAAACAAAGACAAACAAACTTAAAAATTAAAACATTTAAACATGAAAAAGACATCAAAATAACTGAAAAGCCAACTGATACCTACAATAACATATTTATTATTTAATGGATTCATATCCATTTTCTTGGTCTCTGATTTAATTTTCTGCTCCATTTATGATTTACGGTTGATTTCTTGGTTTATCTCTGATAGCCATTTTAGTAGTTATTGTTCGGAATTTATATTGATAAACTTTTGATTGAATGCTATTTTCTCAGTAATTGTGGACAAATAGAAACAAATTTATTTATATTCACCGAAGCTATTGCACATTCAAGTGGATTAAACCCAGGATTTTGTGTTTAAGACTGCTGTGAATTGTGCCCCTTATTTGTTTTACCCAACCACAGGATTCTAGCAGTATGTAAACATGCCTATTAAATTCCGTTACCATGTTCAAGTATTAAATCAATTAGCTTTTTCGGTACATTTTGTCGCAAGCCAAGAACACACAAGCTACAACAATGCAGCTATTGAAAGTGTGAGATTTTATATTGTTCATGTGGGAGAATATGCTATTTAATTAATTGCAACCTATGTACATATAACATAAAGCCAGTCAATGGAGAGGGAACAACAAAGACCAAACCATATTTATCGCAATTAATTCAATATATGCGTATTTATTACACCTGCAAGGCACGAATGTACTTTCAACTAAGCGCAAACAGCACATTTGCGTTGTTAGGCTACGTTTAAAAACCACACCTAAAGCTCTCATCTGTTAAATTATTCAAATGCACGAATCAATTTTCATAAACAAACAAGAATTTGTATTTATTCAACTGGTTTGACCAAAAACTTTCGATTCCCCATTAACTAACTCGAATTTCTCTACAAAAAATAAAAACATTATTGTTTTGCTTAGTTTAAAGTTGTTTTTACTGGATTTCTGTGTGATGCAGGAAAATGACACTGATTTGGAGAAAATTCTGTGCAAACCCCTCTTAACTTTGTGCTTAGTCAATTTTTAATTAGAAGCGTAGAAACATAATAAACTACAAAGCATACTGATATCCAGCCCAGGGTCAAATGAGAAACGAGAGCGAGCAGCCACTGAAAGTATGCTACAAAAACGCCCAACGCGCTAACAAATGCAGGTGAGACAGGTGAATGTGCTGTGTGTGTGTGTGTGTGTGTGTGTGGATGCCAGAGTGCGTCAGTGTTGCTGTTGGCACATTTCTCTTTGCTGCTCGCTGCAATTAAAAACGTAAAAGCAAAGCACTCACACCAGCAACAAATTCTGACTAAACATGAGCAGGTGCAACAGCGATAACAAACACGGTCTCTATTTGCATGTCCTGGCCTACACTTAGTAAAAATCGTAGTGTTTTAAAAAGTTCTAAGAAAAATGTCAGCTAAATGAACATTATTTATCAAACTTTAGACGTAAAGTTTTTATATGATTTTAAAATGTAAACAAAACTTTGTGGTAGCTAAAAGAATATATATATTAAAAAAAGCAAATAAATTACTTTCGTTCAATAAGAAGTTTCAGAAAATATAGTAAACACATTTTAAAGTGTTTGTCAGTGTAGAGATGTGTTTTATGTATTTCCGTTTAGTGTAAGGCTGGAGAGTATGTATTTGTGGGCATTGGACTCTGTGTATTGAGTGTGCGTAACCAAATCAAAGCAGAGCAAAAACCAAAGAAGGCCAAACCAGACCAAACCAAACCAAACCGAAGAGAACCCAAAAGCCAAAACCAAACACAGCTACAAATGCATATCAAAAACACACACAAACACAAACAGAGTGAGAGCGAGCGAGCGAGTGGGTGGTTGAAAGTGGGGTTGTGGGAGTGGGTTTGTGGATAGTGGATGGGAAAGGTAATTCAAACAATTTAGCGGGCAAACTCACCTTCTGTTGCATGTACAGCGAGGCATTGACAACGTCGGACACACTGGTGGAAACGACCACCGAGCCGCCTGATGGCCCACCAACACCGCCGCCGCCTCCACAGTTAGCTGAATACTCTGTGGTCAATCCTCCGGCGGATCCTGGCGCTCCTGATACCGCAGCTGTGTTGTTGTTGCTGGCAGCTCCTGCAGCCTCGCCGCCCGCTTTCAACTGGGTGACGACTGGTTCAGACTGTTTGGCGGCCGCCGCTGCCACCGCCATTGACAGACTGTCGGCAGCGGTGGGTGGACCGCCCACCTGTTGCTGCTGCTGCTGTTGGGCCTGCTGCTGCTGCTGCTGCTGTTGTTGAGCCTGCTGCTGCTGTTGGGCAGCTGCCACCGCTGCAACAGCCGCTGCTGCCTGTCCAGGTGCCGCGGCATAGCCGGCCGGAGCGCCCGGGAAAGGCGCCACGCCCGCCTGCACCATGTGCTGCATTTTGGAGAAGAAAACAAAAATGAAACCAGAAAGAGAGAACGGGGAAAGAGAAGCAGAGAGAGATGGGTTCATGGATTAGTAATGGTCGTCAAAGTGTGAGTACCACCCAATTGAACACCTAAATGCACCTAAAGTTAAGGAATTTGCTCTAAGAACACAAGTACACTTTCATAAATGTGAAAAAATATTTATTAAATGCTAATCACATTTTAAATTTGTTAAAATTTTATGACTAGGCTGCCAATTCATACAGGTTAAACTGGTTAAAATCGCATAAAATACAAAATAACTGATTTTAATATATATTTAAGTTTACTAAGCTTTTTCAGCGAATCTTTAAATTTATTACGTTGCTTTGTATATAATATTATTTTTTTAAATTAATTTAGTAGACAGGATATGCAGACTATTTAACTTAATTAATAGAAGAATATTGATTTAACACACCGAAATCTGATAGAAACCCATACTGCACTCATAACTCAATATATTTAACGCTTAGATGTTTTAATTTACAGTGAACAAGTTTATTACTTTCCCTACGCTTTAATTTAATTATGTAATTTAGAAATTTTAAATGATTTACAACCAAATAAAACTAAAACTTTAAATTTTATAGATAATTTTGTTAATAGTTTATTCCTCTACCAGGGCAAATATTTTCAAGTGCACATTTTAAATGAACATTATGGGTATTAGTTTTTGTTCGGTGACACATTTCATACTTCTTGTGCTTCCTATTTCCCCCCTTTGCCCCACGCAAACGCTAAGCATTAACCTATTTGTGTGTATGTGTGTGTCTGTGCCGTAAAAGTGCAAAATTAAATCCAGGTTGTTTATTTTGCAGGTGGTAACCCCATCGGGACCTGAACCCGTTTCCAGAGCTTTCTATATTAAGCTCTTGGTTAGACAAAGAACACAGACAGACTCACAGGCAGGGAGGATGTGGGCTAGGATTTCGAGGGTTTTTTTTTTTTGGGGGGGAGGGGACAACAAAATGCGCTTTAAATTGTCAGTTTTATTTGTATAAATTTTTGCCATTATTTGGCTTGTCTCGCCTGGATTTTCAACCCAACCTATGTCAGCAGCTATGAAATATGCAAAATTTGCAGCTTATTGTATACACAGAGGAGCAGCAACAACAATGGTAACTTTTTCTGGGAATTTTTTTGGTTGGGTGCTAAAATGGCAAGAGCAGGGCTTATCGTATGAGTGGCATTTTAATATATGTTTTTAGCTATGGAAAATTGTTGCCTCTGCTCTAACTGCTTACATGAAATGGTTATTAATTTTGCGGTTTAATGCAAATGTCACAGAAATGCAGAGGTAAGTTAGAATGCTAAATGCTGCTAAATAACTAAACATGTATTCTTTTCAATTAAGAAATGTCTGGTGTCTCTACATGACATCTGCTTGCGAAACCCCATTTAATAATGCAGCTTTGGTGGTGCACATATTCGTATGATTTTTGCAGTTTAAAAATACCAACAATGATTTTAAATACACCTAGACTGTAAACTATTTCATCCGATGGACACAGTTCATCTATCATGTCGAAATAGCCATAAACCAGCTCTTTCAACGCGCTGCAAATATATAGCAATGCCTCTATGGGTATATGTTTTGCTTATTTTATTTATATTTATTTTGGCACAGGCCATTAAAATGCAGTCGTCATAGTTGTTGTGTGTGTGTGCTCTCTGCTACAGCTTCTCAGCGATTTTCGCTTTGAAAAATTAGCTTGTTAATTAAATGCAAGCTACATATGACAAGTCGGTGAGGTGCAAGTATCTGCATGTGCCTCCAATCTCCCTCCCCATCTTGTGACATAATCCGCAGTGCAAATTGGTGCTCATGTTGCTCATCCGCCACGTTGGCCAACCCATCATATATCCTACACCAGCGTAGATATATAAACGTACAACTAAACAGTGCGCGCATGAAAAAACAAAAAACTTGTCATTTTAAATTTACATAAAATTTGTATGAAAATTCATTCTGATGTGCCAATGAAAATGTTTTTCTTCCACTTTTCCCCGCCGGCTAGCTGCTGCTTTTCCGACAGCTTCTGACGTAGGGAATGTGCTGACTTGCACTTGAGAACCACCATCTCCACCTAATGAGTCTGCGTATGTGTCTGCGTATGCTTTATGCGTCTGTCTGCCAGAAGTTTTCCTTTTCACAAAAGTTCTCCCTTAAAGAACTCCCAATAAGTTTTCATCATTTTCTGTCAACCATTTTGAAGGCGGGGTCACAAGTACTTCAAGCAAATACTTCGCTGCATTCGCAAATATTTTTCATTTAATTGCTCTTGAACAGAGGACCCCAGGTCCAGGACCAAAGTATTCTTTTATACGTATATATTTTTTTTGGGGCCATATTTACATGGCAAATATTTCGTTCAGCACTGCGGCCCTGGCCATTTGCATTTGTAGTTACTCTCTGCAGGCAAAAATAAAAAAAATAGAGCCAGCTGGCACTGTTTTATTGACTGGGGCCAACGCCAACTGCCATCGCTTTTTGTTTACATTCAGCCACTGTTGTTTTTGGAGAATTTTCAACAAAACACTTTACGTTTCCATTTTGCAACAATTTCGCTCGCTGCGCTTTCAAGTGGCCGCTTTCAAGCGTTTCCTCTGCTAGTGAATTTTTCGGCAGGTCAATGCTGAAAAAATATTAGACCAATTTTCCATTCTCATTAAATATATTGCGTTTTGGCAGCAGCACACGCTGCGTATGCGTTTCGCTTAAGTGTGTCACACATTCCACGGCTGATGATTGATGGGCGCCGCAAAAAAAAAATATTTATATACCCACCGAAAAACAAATAATGAAAAAGAAATACAATGAAATATTTGCGGGGGAAGCCTGAAAAAATCACGCTGGGAAATGCATTTCAAAAAGAAGCAATACTGGAAAAATAAGATACAAAAATTTACACTTGGCAACAAATATAACATTTTACGGGGCATATTTTATAAGAATTCGCTATGTTTTGTTGAAAACGTTTTTAAATTCGGTATTAGTTTGGTTTGTTTTCATAAACAACCGATAAAATTGCTGTAAAACATAGTAATAATTAAATGTCTATGACATAAGTTTGGCTGTTAAAATACAAACAACTACAACACAAAGACCATCTCTCAGCAAACTGAACATTCTCAAAATTTGTTGCCACTCGCTTGTGTTGCCTAGTTTTATCTTTAATTGAACCAAAATATTTAGACAGCAACTAAACAAACCCGAAAGGCTGCCACACTTGTCAGAAGTCAAACCGAATTATATGTATAAATTATGTGTGCGGTTTCAGTCCCATTACATCAACGGAATATTAATAAACCGTGACGTGAATGGTGAGTGAAAATTTTTCGTGTGCTTTGACTTGACGCTACTGCGTACTTCCAAACCCAAAGTCTTTTTAGGCCGTGTGCGTCCATTTCGATTAGCATTACCATTACCATTTACCCATAACGTATTCCTATTCCGTCTCCCAGTTTGAACCTGACACAGTCAGAAGGCTTTTGACCAATTGGCCAATCGCTGACGCAATTCAGCGATCGAAGCGCCAATTTTGGTCTGCGATGCAATGGCAAATTTGGGGCGACGCTCGTTAAAAAGCCGGGCCAACTCGGTTGCTTGGTTCATGCCGCGAATGCCAATTAAAGAAAAAAAAATTGGTTAGCAAAAAAAAAACGACTCCAATTGAAATGGAAAATTTGCCTAACACGCGCCAAGCGATTGTTTGAATTTAAGTTTGGTCTTTTTTTTGTGATTTCTCAATGGGCGGATAACGTGCAAGTGGGTCGATGCAGGTCACGTCTGCCGCCGCCCAGATTACAATTGGAAAGTATTATGTGTATCGATGGGTGCCATGGCAATATGTCACTGCTTATTTGGTGAGATCCGATCCGATCCGGTCAAGTTATTCGGCCTGGTCGAAGGTCACATCTCCATAATTGCCACAGAAAGTCATCGGAACGTGCCAAATCAATTTACCTGGCAATTGCGATTCACAGAGCCAGCCAAGGATATGAAACCAGAGATTCAATACTCGTGCAAATTAGGACACTACACATGAGAGAGAGCTTCTGCTTGTGTCACTTTTCAGGTTTTTCTGCCAACAGGAAATTACAGCGAAAGCGTGTTGAAGTGTAAGAGGAAGCTCAGGTGTGAAATCGAGGGGGTGTGACATGTAATATGACTGCAGAAATTGCTATGGCTCTGAAATTGCAGCATCAAATACTCGTGTGTGTGTGTGTGAGTGTGTGTGTGCATGAGCTTTGCAAATCAACAGAACGGAAATTTATTTCAAAATACACAAAATACCATGTTTGCCACTCTGCATCCTTTTAATAAGACAAACAACAACATCATCTCGCAACTGCTGTGGGAGGACGAGGAGGTGGGTGGAAAACTAATGAAAAGAGCGTCACACGTCTCGTATACGTAATGCAATAAGCCTCTGCTTGCTGCTTGTCTATAATTAAGGCTCAACTCGAATACACGTTGCCAGTCAAGGATAAAATTGTAATTCCAAAATATCATTAATCAAACATGATGCACTGAAAATAGTATTTAATTTTGCTAATTGAATTTCAAGACCACATTGATAAGCTGTTGGTTATGTCAACAATTCAAAATAGTAAACCAAAAAATAACTTTCAAAGCTTATACCAAATGCATATTGCAGAACTGGATATCTAGTTAAATCCGATACCCATGAAAAATTACTTTTGGTTATAACCTTTACCTGAACTTCCCTGAATTGGACGTCCAATTTTACTCCCCTTTTACCTTAAAGTTACGAAACGCATGGTAAACCAACTTTATGAATGAAATTACGGCCTGGGCAGGTCAGAGCAACGGGCAATAACTGACCAGGTTAGCAGTGGGAAACTGCCACTGCAAAACGGTAAACCTAAAACGTCAAATGCAGGTGCCTACACACAACAACGGAAAACTGCAAAAACCCAACTGAAAAAAAAAACCGAGAAGAATAGATGGCCCTAGGCAAGCTTGGCTAAGCCATAAACCGGTTGGTTCAAATCGGGATATATGTTAGAAGGGGAAAACAAGCGGATGGCCGGCGCATCTGCAAAAACCAAAAGCGAAACTTGAACTGCAGCAGCCCAGCATTTAAAGACGGTTTCTGTTACCTCGTGACGCTACTTTTTTTAAATAATAAGCATTTAAAGAGGTTTCATGTACTCGGACCTACTTTTTTTTTTTTTAATATAAAATAAATCTGTGTTTTTGCTGCTTTCTTAGGTGCCACTTTTAGTGTGTCACTGGGCTGCCCACATAGCAGTTTCCATAGTTGTTAATGGCCCAACCTGAAGCTGAAGATGCATCACGATGATGATGATGATGATGATGCAGCTGAGGACTGGTTTGCCATTTAAATGGAATTTATGCTGCCTTACCCAAAGTCGAAACTCCAACTTCGAGTCTGTCATCAATTGCCTTGAAGCTTTGCCAAATGAAGCATGAAGCGAGTAGTGAATGGGAAAAAGTAGTACATACCCACCCACACAAACACTCGGAAAAAATTAGCTCAAAAAGTTGTAACTATTTGTTACTTACGACCAAATGAAAATTACTTGTAGCGTAAGAGTACTTTCAAAATTCAAATCAAATTAATTAAGAAACACTTTTTTTTTAAACCCTCCTATATTAAAATAGAAAAGAGTTCTCGAAGTTCGGAAAATCTTAATTAAATTAAAAATGTATGACTTTTGAAAAATACTTAAATGGAATGGTCTACCAATTTAATACAAATCAATATATATTCTTAATTATAATACGAGTTACAGAACTTTGACTTCGAATACGATTCTTTGAGCTTTAAATATTTTTATTAATATGACAAAAATTGTTCTGACTGCATTTCCCAAACCCTCTTTTCGCCCCTTTAAATGGCGAAGGCGATCAACTAAACCTTAATGCCAATGGAAACGTGAGAATGTCGCCGCCTCCGAGTTGAAGATGCACTTTTGGTTCGCTTCTTTTTTGGAGATTTTTATCGCCAAATTTCGTTGGGATTTCCTTTTGTCGCACTTAGAGCTGGAGGGCCAATGAAAAACTACGTGAAAAACTAACAAAACGTGAGAGGAAAATTAAATAATTGAAAAGCTACTGTGAGCAGCGAGGGGAAAGTGTGCGAAAAGTCGATAGATAAATGCATTGTGATTATTCACTGGCTTAGCAAATGAAAACGAAATTGGCCATTGACCACTCACTGTCTACGTACGTATATAGGTACTAAATCAGCAGCGAAACACCGAAACCCTCGGCAGTAGCAGAAAAATCAATAAAAATAAATGAAGACAAATATCCAAGGCACACACAATGGCGAGAAAAAAAATATATACATAAAACAAAAAGCGCAGAGATCTTCACGTTCCCTCAACTTGTCAATAAACAAGGCAAAATGTGAGTGAAAAAACTCGCACAAATACCAAATAAATTTTTATTTAAGAGCAAATGTTTGGCTATGCAAACGGCGTGCCACCAACAGACAGAAAGACTTGAATTATGGCAGCCGTAAGATGCGTTGACAAGACCAAAGGAAATAAAAAACCAAACCAACCAAAAATAAAGAGCAACCAAAGAAATTAAAGGCCCTGTCAATTGGCGCAACATCAAAAAAAACATCACACAGAAAAAGAGAAATATAAATTTTACTTTTATTCCGCATAAGCGTATATTTTGATGTGGCTTCTTTCATGGGCTAACTGGCATCACGAAAGCGTGTCCAAAGGGCTGCCTGCAGCAGCAGATCGCATTTGAAATGATGCGAGACACATGCTAAATAGGTTGTCCCCTTTTAGAAGCATGTAAACTCTTCTCGTTTGATGTTCGACTGCACATAATTTTCAAGTTTTCTCTTTTAATTGGACAGTGATTTTCGAGTCACCAAATTCCCTTTTTGCTGTGACATCGTTAACGGAATGATTTAGTAGAAAACTGAAATGGCCAATTCAACCAAGAGCGCAATCAAGCCAAACATATCGCAATACAGTCACACAAGTTACTCGCAGGTTCATATATATGTTTTAAAATGTTGCACTCAAAAAACAAAATTCAATAAAATTTTAGTTAATTTTGGGAACATTTTTAGATTTGAGATACCATATCTTTTACATATTTTATGAGAATATATGTTTACACGTCTAAAGAGAATAATAATACCATTTACGTTTGTACTATTTTATTTACCTACTTCTATTGACTTTGTAATGCTTGAACAGAATAATATTTTCCCCTCAACCCCGGTACTAAAAGCTCATTAAAAACCCATTTCTTTTACATCAGATGGCAGGACTTTATAGCATAATCGATATTGACATGTTTTTTTTTCTCTGTGTGGGCAAAAGTCGAGTTCACTTGACTCTTTGACTCTATTGAATTACCCCCGAAAAGCTAGACAGCAATTGAACAGCATTTTTGCTGCGATTTCGCAACAAATAAACGACTCTCATGATTGCAGCGATTGCATCGAAATCGAAACGCTGTCCGTGTTGCCGTTGTTGGTTGCCATTGATTGATTCGCGCTTAGACATTAAATGCAATCAAAGTAACAATATTTGTCCTCTGGCCACGCCCAACACCGCCCAACGAAGTGAACAATAAATCAGGGAAAACCCCCATCCAATCAATGGAAAACACCTTCTCGACGGAAACCTTTAAGGCTCTCAGTCATGAGACGGGGGGATCCGAAATACACGCAAGGCCCCCAAGACGCTTATTAAATTGCCTATCAAAACAAGGCCCATGCAAACAATCGAAACAAAACAGAACGGAACAGAACGTAGGCAAATAAACAAGCAGTGGAAGCGGAAGGAACTAACGGCTGAAAAACAAAAGCTCACTTCCGGCCACCCATTTTGCCCCCCGTCCCCATTTCCACCTTTAAGTCTATGAAATATAAATGAGCTTTGCGAGCATTCAAACAACAGTAAGAAATCCAAAATTACACGCAATTTATGGATGTGGCAGGTGCAGGAAGTGGGCGTGTGCGTGCCATTAACTTGGCTTTAAAGAGCACGCGACACAACATTACTACACATGGGAAAATTAATTTATGATTACTAATTAATTTTTTTTGATTTAAAAGGAAGTTTCATAACTAAGGATAGTTGTTTTATTCAATTATTTAGAATAAAGAAAAGTTTAAAAAAAATATTGACTTTAAGGTAAGTTATATTTTAACAATATTTTATTTTCCACAGTATTCATTATGTAAAATAAATCATAGACTGTTTAAAGTTTCTCTTACATCCTCTATATTTTTCATTTTTGCAATAGTTCGCATCGAGTTTGTAATGAACTTTGTAAAATAAACCTTTTTTTAAATATTTTTTCTTACTGTAATTAAAGGGCTAGGAAAGTGGGTGGTGTCAGGCCATTACCTTTAAGCGGATTGTAGTTTACACTCTGTGTATAACATGCACAGAAGTAAGCTAGAACTAAATGCGCATTCTTACGCTTCGTTTTCATTTTCATTTCCATTCCCAGTTGAGCGTTATTGTTATGACCCAACTGGTAATTCCACCTGTCTCGCTCTGCGCATTTTCACACTTGTAAATCAATTAATTTTACAGCTTATTGTTGTTGTTGCTGCTGCTGCCATCGGGGACTGGGGACTGGCCACTGGTCACTGGTTACTGGACATCGGACTAGTGCCACTACTACCACCAGCACCTGCTGGTTGGTCATTTAGCCTAAGCGCCGGCTTAGCTCAAAATGCTCGACTGGCGAAGGATTGTGAAGCCTCTGCAGTGCCCACCAAGCCAAGTGTGTGCGCTCTTGTGTGTGGGAACTTTTGTTTCCCCTTTTGTTGTTTTGAAAGCAAATTGTTGGCCCTAAATGTTGGTTTTGTAGTTTGTAGTTGTTGGCGCTGGCTTTTCTGATTTGCTTGAGCGGCGACCGTTGAAATGTAATTAATACGTGGCCCACAACTTGGTCCCACACATTCGGGGTCAATTGTGTGTAAAGGAGCCTCCGCATTGCGGTGGCCGAAAGGTAATTATTATGGCTCTATAGGCAAGCAAGGGTTAAGATCCCTGGGGGATTAAAGTTGGGAATTGGAGCGAAGAAGGGAATTACATTTCAGCCTATCAGGGTTTGGGAAAAAACAATTTTAACATCAATTTTGATAAAAGAACAGTGAAAAAGTAAACCTTCCTTTGCTAGCTTCCTGTACAAAATTTTCAACTGAACAGGCCTTTTACCAACTGTCTTTTATTGATTTTAAAAACAAAATTGAGAACGTTTCTCACAACCTTTGAGTAAATACCAAAACATTGGATAAATAATTTTGGTTTTTCGTATTCAAAATTTTAATTAAATGTCTAACCCCCGATTAGGTAGATAAATTTTCTAAAATTGTACTCAATATGGTTCCAAAATTGTTTAAAGTCTCACCGAATGGTACATTAACCTTCACCAAAATGAACAACAGTCAAGAAATCATCATAACCAATTTGGTCCAAGTGCCTGTTACGTACAAGGTAATCTACATACATATTTATGCTAAGATTCAAAATGCAAAAAAGTAACTTTTAACCGAAATAAATTCCTTAAATAAATGGTGTTTTACCTTTACCAATTATAACTATTGCCTTTTTGAATTTTGTCTTCTTTCAACTTAAATTTGGTAATAAACAATAGTTACATATAGTATTTTATAGATTTTAAAAGTACTAAAAACAGACCTTGGTTTCTGTTCTGTCATATTTTAACCCACCAGGTACAAAGCACCGTGTTTGGCAAGTTTACTATAAAACCCCGCTGGGGTGTCCTTAATCCCAACGACCGCACCCATGTCCTCATCACCTTGTCCAAGGATGCGAAGCTATCGAAAAGAGGCTGCGACAAGATTGTAGTTGTCTGCATGTCGACCCCCATCAATGAAGTGGACTTCAAATTGACTCGCTTCTTCTGGCGCCACAATATCTGCTACGATCCCCGTTTTGAGAAGCACCAGTTCACCTGCCAGCAGGTGGATGAGGCGTGCAAGGGCGCAGATGAGGACCATAGAGAGGAGGAGGATCTAAGGACCCGCACTGTTAGCAAGCACTGGCGCTAGTTTCCAAATGGGCGTTACCCAGCTGGAGTGTCAATTATCCCACCCGACTATTTTGCCCTAATGGCTGCAATGACTAAGTAATTGGTTAGCAGCCGCCTTACCTTGCCCTCCAGTGCTTCCCACCACTATGGGCCAACATTGCTGATGATGAGCCTCCATTAAAAACTGAGAGCATGTCTATCTGGCTGTCTGTGTGTGTTGGGTATCAAGTGGCTCGTAGGATGCTCAAGCATCCTGGTTACATGAAGTGCGTTTACCCCCCAGGACTTGCTGATAAAAAGGCGTAAATTGCTTGCATTTTAGGCTTGGGCCCATCTACCTTCCCCGACAATTAAGCAAACGTTAACGAAGGCTTTTTAACCCAGTGGATTCCTTTACATCGATTGACATTCACGGGGGTCAACCAGGTTGCCCGGCAATTAACCAACCAATTTTGTAACTCGAAACGTCAAGCAATGAAAGGTTAAAATAATGTTTTGGGGCAATGGAAGCCATAAAAAGTTAAGGTAAGAATCTTGAATGTGGACAGTCAAAGTGAACGTAACGATGCGTTGAAAAGGTGATTGTTCCTTAATTTGATAGTTTTATCTACAAACATTGAGTGAGCTAAAGTCACAGTAGTTTTTAGTATCTTGTAGATATGGATTTGATTTGTATATATTTTTTTTTAATAGGTTTTTAACTTTAAATGTATGAATATTTTTTTTTAAACGTCTTTTCCCAAGGTAATTCAAGAACATATCTCTGAAACTCCCTTTAAAAACTTAAGTTGCCTTAAATCTGGGAAGTTTTTGTGTATCTTATCATTAAGTTTAGGGGCTAAAAGAGTGCCTTTGGAAGAAAACAAACTCGTAACGAAATAAAGACATTTGGAAATTCTTCTTCGTAAAAGGCCAACAGCAGCAGCATGAAAGGCACTCAGCCAGTAAATTAGGTTCATGTCTCAACTATAGTTTTGACCCGAGTCCAAGGGGCCAAAACAAACATTTCGATGATGATGTGGCGCAGTCGGAAGGGAATGGGAATGGAGGAACTTGGGTTTTGCGGGGGCGTTGCCAAAAACTGGGCACTTGTTCTGCTCGACCTGTGCTGTGCTGTATGTTGTGGGGTTTGGTGGCCAACTGCCCTGAACAATGAAGTAAATCATAGCCATGAAATATGTGCCAAGCGGGGAGACGACGACGACGACTACCTGGCTGGCTGGCTGGATGGTCATAATAATGAAAATACAAAATAGACCAAGTGGGCGGGCGGACGAATATTCATCGCTGGGTGATGCTTCACCTTGTGCAATTGCAGTTTGTTTGCCCGAATTTACGAGCCGGCACAAAAAGCAGACGTGACCAGCAGAGAAACATACAAATATTTCCTTTTGGCCAAATAAAACATAAAGGAACACACACACACAAAAAATAAATATAAAAATGTAATAAAATTGCAGCTCATGCGAGCGATAAAACCCTGAGAAATCTCAGTCGTAAACTATACAATGACTTGGCACTGCTTAACCCTTTGGTGACCCTCTGGCTACTCCCCCAGTTTTTCCTGCTTTCTGCATGATTTAATGCGTAATTTTCAGGAGTTTGCAAAATTTTTCGGATAATTTATCATTTTTAGGGGGAGAGAACTTTAAGCTCGGATTTCTCCACTTTTTTTTGTTGGCCACAACGACACCTGCCTGTGGCAGTTCACCTTTCTCCCTGTACCATTACAAATGGCTTTCGATGCGGAGGCCAGGAAGCAAAAATTTGTGACCACAACTCATTGACATTTGAGATTTAGTGGTGAGTGGACAGTGGACAGACCGGCAGCAGCAGCCATGAACCATCGCCCATCGCAGCCTTAATTAAAATTTTCCCATTGAAATGTGGCCGGAGAATAATAAGCTGCCGGCACAACCAACGTTGATAAATGTCCTGGGGATTTCACAGGACTTGCACAGGTCTTTTGCACAGGCAGCCCAAATTTTATGAAAATTGTTTTTTCTTAAAGCGTAGGACCTAAAATTTATTTGCATGGAAATAGCTCCAGAGTGGGAAGTAAATTTGGTGAAAATTACACAAAACTTTTTGGATTAGAAGTAGGAAGAAGTTTTGACTACAAAAAAAGTCCTATTGAACTTTTGTTATGATAAAAACTGAGTTTTGCACCGAGAATTTGGTTTACGGTCCAACTAAACAAATAAAGCATAAAGTTTCGGGCAAAGCTTTACAGCAGATTCATCAAATAAAGAAAAATATAACATTTTTCTTGATTTTACTGCAGTTTTTCATGCTGCACGCTTCTTATTATTTTAACTCAATTATCCAGAAGTTCCGACTTTTTTACCAAGGCAACCTTCTAAACTTATTAGCTCGCATTTAATTTGTGTTTCGTTTTCAAGAGAAAGCTATTTTTTCTTAATTAAAAATTACAAAAACTTGTCCATGCTCTGTTGTCTGATCAAATATGATTGGAATGCAATATGTGCTCTCAGAGTTTGTGCTCATCCTTCTCTTCCCACACTAAACTATCATCCCGAAAGCAATTAAAAATGTAATGCATATCCTGGCCTTTGATTTAGGTTTCCTCATCCCAAGTCAAGTGAATTCTCGGTCTTTAACATGTGCCCTGTGGCTTTCTCAAACATAATGTGTGTAATGCCAAATATTTTGAAAATTTTTGATATAAGAGTACTTGCAAAATATGCAATTTGGGAAGGGAGATATTGAGAAGGGCCGAAATGGAGTTCAAAGTAATTAGCAAGCGTTCATCTGCATACGGGAAGTACTTGGATATTGCTCTCTTTTGACCCTCATGCGAGAGCGTTGTTATTGGACCGAAACTGACAGGTAATTCAGCATGAATTTATCAAGATACACTGAGAGAAAATATATACAATTTCTTGTTTTAAGAAATAAATCCTTTTTTACACTTAGTCAATACACACAAATAATATTCTTTTTAAATAAGGTTACACAAAGTTAAAAACCGATATGGCAAATATCAATTTGATGTTTTTGTAGGATTATAAAATCACAAATACCAAAATGGATAATTTTCGTATATTAATCTTAGTGAATTATATTATTTTAACAAAGCTTTGAAAACAGTACCTACACAGTCCTTAATAATTTAGAACCGAATTAAAATTTGTGTTGTGCAAAATAAGACAATTTCTTTGGGATAATATACATTTTATTTAAAGACCCCATTTTTTTTTTAACGCCATAAATCAAGACACGCAATCCTAATTCGCGGTATCAACTTCTCTTGTACACAGACTCCAATTAGTGGAAGTTAGCTTGATTCGCTGCACTGGAATTTGATTGATTCGCAGGTGCAGAGCATCCGAGTACAGTCTCCCCTCGACATCTTGTAATTTGTCGTCTCATCTGGCAGTGTTTCTACTGCTCGAGGTTTTCCATTTCCCCTCCCCACCCATAACTCACACACTTTGAAATGCAACACATGGCGACTGCAGCAGAGATTTTCCCTCTTTCCGATGTTTTCTCCCCTTGATTTTCTGGTCCGTTTTCCGTTTCGTTTCTTTGGCACTCAGAGTACCTCCACTTTGCTACAATATCCTTTCTGCTGTCTATTTTTATCCCCAGCCCCGAGTTTCTCAGAGTTCTCTGGGGTTCGTTCGCATTATCACCCGGAGATGGGGGATTCCGAGTGCCGAGTACCCAGGGAGCTGTGGATTTGTCGTAATTGCGTATGGAGTGTTCTCGTCCATCGCAGCTCCGGCTACCTCTTTAATAAAGTCTGCTCCTCTGTCTCTTTGCCAGCCCTATACTGTTTTGTATGTGTTTATATTCTTTTTTCTGCCTTTCTGCTGCTTTTTGAAGCAGACAACCCCATGCTGCGTTTTTGACTGTCTGTGCAACACGCAGAGAAAATTACTTGATTAAATAAAACCCCTTAAAAAAATAAATATAAATAAACAATACATTTTATAATATACTCTATGCATTATACACTGAAAAAATTGCTCCTAAATTTAGGGTTTAGAAGGTAATTTAGGAGTTTAAACTTGGTTTGTAAATTGGCAAAAAAAAAATGATTCTCTCTTTAAAACTAAAGGACATTTCTTGTTAAATTTTTTTTTTAAACGTGGGTTCCTCTGTATATTTTTGTTCACGAAAATTTCGTTTATCTTTTTTTGTAATTTTGTTTTTTTTTTCCTAAGATGACTGAAACCTAAAAAGATCTGCTACATTCAAATGTAACCTTATCCAAATATCCCATTACAAAATATATGAATTAATTACTAAACTAATTAGTTTGAAATTTATGTATAAAAATGTTTTTTGTGTATGCATTTCTCAACACCACAACCATAAGTTGTGGAACAGAAGCAGAAACAACCTATTTCAGATCCCTTAACAGCCTGAAGTCGGAGGCCAAAGGCATCTAAAATTAGACTCCAGACGATGTCGATATGGAAGCAGTTCGCTCATTAAGCGACCAATGGCAATGGCATCGTTCATACTGTACAGCATTTTAATTTGTGGGATTAATGCGTAATAAATAAGTGAGGCCAGACTGCCCTTTTAGTTTATGCCTTTCTACAAGACATTTCCGCAAAGAAAACATATAATAAAGAAAAGAAAGAACTAAGAGGGACGGTTTATTTGCCAGAATAATAGTTGAACCCTTATATTTTCGCACTGCTATGATTTGTAACGCAACTGTTAATGACTATTATTAAAAAGAGCTTAAAACAGCTTAAAATGTAGTTTAAGATTCATCGATAGCCTTTATACAAAGGGTCAGAAGTTCATGTTAAGGAGCTAAGTAAGTTCAAGCTGGTTTACGTGATTTCCCAATATTTGTTTACGTTGAACATACCTGAAAGAAAAGAGAGAAAATTTCAAATTAGATTTAATACTCAGATATATTTGTTTAATAACTAATTGAATATTTGCTCTTTGTAGGCAAATTTGGTTAGTTTCATTAAGTTTGCACCTTCAAATAGTCATATTTGTATAATATTTTGGTAGGGTGGCTTAGTACAGTTATACACACACCTGATCCGCTTTACTTCGATCATATTACTATAGATAAACATGAACAAATATTCCGCATGAAATGTATTTTAAAAATACACGAGAGCCTGAAGCTTGAATAAATTAAAACAGTGTGCCCCACCAAATTCACATAAATCCGCTTATTTTCACATGAATTGAGTTCAAAAAGTCAAAAGCAAATATAAAATTCACCCCAAACACTGTGCACTTTTGCGTAGATTTGTTGCGTGACAAAAATGCAAAATAAAAAATAAATACCAATAGAATAAATTTCATATAAACACAGCGAAATATAAATGTGTGCTGTTCGATTTTAATGTGCCTAAATTGTTTGGAATTCCTGTGCCAAAACCAGATTCCCGGAGTGTGCAGTCTATAAAGCCGAAATATATATAAATGTGTTTGAATGCGTAAACAAATGGGTATGGCAAATGTTTCAATTACAAAATTAAAACCGAAAAACGAAAACAGAGAGAAACATTTCCGCAACGACACTCTGCGCATCCCATTCCCATTTTTCTCACTCATCGGAGATGAGGCCGCATGAGAGGGCTGAGCTCTCGGGTCTGGCCGTTTAATCAGTTTAAATTGACACTGGGGGTCAAATTCATTAAGATAGAATTCCTTTTTGTTTTTGTTTCGCTGCTGGGCGTTGGCTCCATGCGACAGCGACAACGTCAAACCGTCCACGAAGACGACGACGGCGGAATTTCAAAATCATAAATTTCAAAAATAGATAGGCAGGCGCACACTGCAGGCATTTTCCATTAGCATTCCATTCCATCTCGCAGCAACTACGCAGCACTTACACCTAGGCCACCAAGTAATTATTGCTTTCCCGGAAATCGCTTGAAGCGAAGCAGCTAAGCCGAAAAGAACTATGTAAAACTGATAAAAATTAAATTCAAGGCGAAATGTTTATAGATACCTAACTTTAAAAATAGCAGCAAAATAACAATCGAGTTGGGGGAGGTGGGCAGCAGCACCTTGCCTTTGCCAGGATATGCGTGACTGGCATTGAAATTAAACAAAAATATTTTAGCGCTCAGTGTCAAACGAGGCGAGAGACAGTATTTCATGGTGGGAGATTGGGGGGGAGCGAATTTCGCGTAGATACTGTTGACGTGGAAACCTACAAAGAGGCTTCTACTCTAAGCGAAAGAAAAATATACAAATACATAAATAAACCTAATGGCTTTTTACAACACTAACAACAGTGATAAATCTTGCCTAAATGAGAGTTAGGGTTTTGAAATACCCTACGTTACAACCAGATACGGTCTGCAATATCATTTGTTTAAAATTTATTTTTTTTCTACACTCTTCTAAATGATAGAATAATATTAGTTAACGAGTCAATGTGTAAATATCAGGGTAAAATTTATTTTAAAAGTGCTGACTAAAACATATTATTTGTAAATAATAAAAGAGAGCTTCTTATTATTTAACATTAATAGCTTGAGAAAAATAGAAAATTTTATAATTTGAAAACCGAATGTTTCAAAAAACGTTTGAAAAGTACTTCGTATAAAATAAAAAAAAACATAACTAATTGACACTTTTTTGTTAGTTTGCAGTGAACTTGGCTAGATGTTTATTTCATATAGGGTATTTCCGTTGCAAGGATACCAATAGCTACCAATTTTTTCAGCCTTAGAGAGAGGCATGTCCTAAGCTATGCATTACTTTGATTTTCAGAAAAAGCGTTAATGTAACAAAGATCTATGACAGAAGTGAGTGTGTGGGCGTGCGTGTGGGCCTTGATTAAGTGCCCCTGTGTACGCGTGTGTGTACACATGCGAGGACATGTAAACATGGAGGTGTGAGTGCCCAGGGCTTCACAGTCTCACGGTCCTTCCGAACTTTTGACAGCATATTTCAATAAACTTGTCATAATTGCATTAAAAATTCCACAGTCAGGACCCGCAGCGATGAAACGACAAACATATTTCCACAAGCGATCAAATGTGAATTGCCTAAATTGCCCTTTATTAGTTTTTTCACACACACTAAACAGGGCGGAATGAATGCCGGCAGAAACAATAACAACGGCGATAACCCTAAGAAGTAGAATAAATGTTTTCCACGGTTGTAAATAAGCAGCAGCAGCAGCAGCAACAACAAATTGGGCTTGCGTGTTTCGACCACATTAAAAGGAACTTTTGGCCAGGAGCAAAAGGGACAGCACGAGACCTGGCCACTTTTAGTTTTTATTCGCTGCTTTTCTTTGTTGCGGACAAAGAAGCAAACAGAAAACTAAAGTTCATAAGAAAAAGGAGCACTTTGCGATACTCTTTAATTTCAAATATATTAAAATTTTTTTTTTGTACATGTGTGTTTAAAAGTATGAGTATGAGACACATTTTTTTTTTTTAAAGTTAAATGGAATAAATAAATAAGCTAAGAAATATAGACGAAATACAAAATTTAACTCACTCTTGCTATGTAGTACATAAGAACGTAAGTATTTTCCTTTAGGAAAGTTGATGTAATTGGTTGATTACACCTCGTAAACCTCTGCAAAAAACTGTAGCACCCTCTTTACCAGTATAAAAACGAAACAAAAGAACAAAAACAAGAGAATTTGTTATACTCCAATTCGTAGCTGGTTCAATTTCTTATTTTGTTTCACGACCCCAAACCACCCCCTTTCCCCTGGCACTGCCTAATATTGCCCTCATTATTATTTCGCTTTCGTTTCACACAAATACACATACACATAGTACAATTAAGTGGCCATGGCCTAGGTGGATTGGATACTCGCATCCTGCTGCCAAAGGGAGCCCTCATCAAATCGTTATTGATTGTGTGGAGGAGCTGTGCTGCCTGATGGTGGTTTCAGTGGTGATATGGTGTATGGTGGTGGAGCTGCTGCCGGGAGACTGGGAAATTAAGTGCCCTGTTTTGGGCTATCATTAAAGCCCGTATCCTGCGGGCGCGCCTCATAAATATCGCCAAAGCATATTGATGGCTATCTGGCACGCAACAAGACTCAAATCGCTCCAACGACCCGAAGCAAAGAAATCTTATGTTTTTTGCTCGTCCGAAGATAATTTGATAAGTGTTTGTCTGCCCCGAAGGATGTCAGCTACTGTATCTTTCGCTCAGCCGAGATTGGAAATGGAAATTTGCTTCAAAGGAACAAACATATTGTGTACTTTAAAGTAAATTTAAGTGTAAAGGACCACACGTATATTGAGTTTTGCAAAAGAACTGATGGAAATGTATCCTAACAAGGTCAGTATACTATATTTACTCGATATCAACATATCAGCCAATTATTTATGGCTCATTGAAACACACTAAGAATAGTTCAATACAAATTAAACTATATTTATCTTAAATATCAGTTATAAAAGTTAACAAAATTAAACTTAAATTCTGTAAAGTACCTTCATAAAATATTATATATTTTTGTATATTTTATTATGAACCCCATAAAACATTCCTCACTATTTTTAGCTGAGTGCAACTACTCAGGTATTTGAGCTGCTCCATCCAAAAACCCATCTCCACACATTTGACAATCGGTTATGTAGTGGCAAAAGCTTGGATGTCATTTGCATGCAGAGCAGCTCCAAAACAAATGTCAAAATCATAGATTGAACTGGGAATGGGAAAGGTGTGGGTTGGTGTTGGCTTCTGGATTTATATGGGCAGGCGGAGGTTTGTTTCAAGTGGGGTCGAGCACATGTGTGTTGGCATTGCCGTTTGCGCTTATTGAATACGCAAAACATGAACAGCTCGATAAAGCACCAAGGCACCAACAACCAGAGAACACAAGCAGACAGAACACAACAGCTGCAGCACAAAACCATCGAAGACAAAGCCAGCCCCAAAAACAGAATCACAATCGAAGAGAATCACAGACAAAGCGAGCATAATTAACATGCAAAACATACAACGATTATTTGAATTTATGTACAAGAGTTAATAGAGAAAGGGGGGAAAGCGGTAGGAAAAGGGAAAGATGTGTAATGGCAAATACCGTTGAATGACTTGGTCAAGCTAATTTAAGCGTTCGAATTGGCCAAAATTGGAAAATGCTAAATTTTGGTTTTTTGTTTTGGATGTGAACGAATATTGGAATATCCTCCCTAAACTGTGCAAAATTATTCAAAAACTTTGAAAACAATATAACCTTAACTATAAATTAATAAAATTACATTTTTGTAGTTTATAATTTTTTTGTAATACAATTTTTTTGAAATTTTTTTGTTAATTTATTTTTTGCACGTTTTTATGTTTTTATCAAACCTGAACGAATTTTTTACAGATACCTAAATAATTTTCTTTTGTTGTATTTTTTTAAAGAAATACATTATTTTGTATTTCTATAATAAAACTGTGTTTTGTTTCCCCAATATTACATGTTTTCACCATTTTTTTGTGCTTTTAATACCCCATTTTACTTCCAGCTTTTATTGTAAACGTAACTGAAAGTATAAACATTTTAAAAGCAACATAAAGGGTTTTATTTGATCTTGAGCAAACCTCTTGAAAAATTACTATACTTGCGGCAAGGGTGTACTAGTAGTATAATAAAAGCACCGAAAAAACAAAAACCTGCACCATCTGAAAGGCGAAAGTGCAGCGTCGAATGAGGTGCATTGTGGCATAGAATTGTGTGAGGGGTTAAGAGGTGAGTAAGAGGGGAAGATTGGTGGTATAGAAACAGACAGCAAGCAGCTGCTTGTGTGTGCAAGAGCAAGAGCAAGAGAGAGTAACGCAGAAAAAGCCAATTTAACGCTTGAATACAGTTTTCAATTTAAAGTTTCGCTTCATTTTTTTCCCGCTTACTTTTTTTTTTGTGGGTCCCACACAGAGCTTTCTTATTTCTGACTTGCTGGTGTGGTGGTGTACCCCATTCAATTTCCCACCACTCCTTCCACCTTATATCCCTTTTATATGCCCAGGCAACTTGTTACTCCTGAAAAAACGCACAATATGTTGATGGGATGAAAAGGGGCACGGGCAAGTATCAAAATCCATCAACCAAGTAACCAAAAAAAAAATATAAAAAACCGGAGAAGAGAGCGCCTTAAAAATTGTGTGCAGCCAAAGCCAAAGAGCATAAAAGTTTACTTTGATTAAAGTTCGATCTTAAGTCACAATATATACAAAGTACGCACAGATACAAAAATATATTTAGCCAGTGGTGTAGGAAACATTTTTAGAAGGGGGTGTGAAGATCCCAAGGTTTTGCAGAAATTATTTATTTAGTTTTGCCTAAAGTCTATTGAAATCATTGATCTCATATATTTTGAGTTTACCAATTTCTTATGTATAGTAAAGCTTATTAAAACAGATTATAATGGTAGCTAAAATAATCCTTGTAAATTTGTATATATTTGTTTTCAATACAAAATTAAGCTTACATTTATTTTATAATTATTGAGCAATCTAGCTAGTATTTAAGAAGAGGGTTTTCCCAGAAAATAAACCTCCTGCGTACGCCACTGTTTCTACCAACCAGGAAGCTATCAAGTGGGAACAAGGGACGCCATGAGGTGGCAGACAGAAGCCAAAAGGCAAGTCAATGTAAGTGAAGCTATAAGTGAGCCAAAGCTGATTGAAATGATTGAGGCGAAATGGCGCGATATCGAGTGAGGAAAATAGGGAGTTCAGAGAAAGGCGAGGAAAAGGATGAAAATCGAAGGAGGAAAGAAGGAAAATGCTCAGAAAAAAGCCCTCTTATAGATGGCAGCTAAAGTACGCAATGCTGTTATGTGTCAACAACGCAGACAGGATGCTGTTTATATTGCCAACATCAACTGGGATGGAAAAAGTACGAAATTTTGTTCAAGAAAATGAGATAAAAGACACTTTGCCATAATCGAACCGGCGTAAATCCGCTGTTGACCAAGATTAACTTTGGATAAAACACGCCAAAGTCAAACCAAACAAAAAATTCTAGAAAATCGAATCGGCAACAAAGAAAACTTGTGGTTCTAAAGTTGAAGACGACCATGTAAATGTTTGATTTTTACTCAAATGTGTTTTATTTTTCTTAAGTTTACTACCAGACTATTTATCATTCAAAATTAAGATACACGTACAAAAAAATTAGTTTTTTTTGAAAATTGTTATATTCAAATTTGTTTTAGTTTTTCAAAAATGCTGACGAATAAACAACGGGTCCATCATAGAAACTTTTTTAAAAGGATGGAATTTTAAACTCCCACCTTTATGTATGTATATTATTTATCATTATAATCAACTTGTACTTAGCACTACATCAATCTTTTCAGTGAGCAATCGAGGGACCAATCCCAAACCGTAGACGTACCTGCAAATGGAAGAAGACAAATTATGATTAATGCTTGAAACTTGAACTTCTCGACTTAATCATCTATCAAAATACATAACAACATAACTATAAAGTTTAATCAATTGTCAGAGCTGGTGCTCAAAATATTTTGGCATTACTGAGCAGTTTCTTGCCCTCTGTATAAGCATACATCATATACATATGACAAAACATGGCGCAAACAAATTAAATTTGTGTTGTTCATATTCACTCGGAACTCGTTAGGCGCCTAAACGTGGCTCAACTTTGCCCAATCTTTGCGATGACTTGTTGTTGGTTTTAAAGCGATTTTTTCTTTATTTTTTAATGAGCCACCTGGGGCAGCCGCACATTATGATCTCTTTGGCCACGCACAAGCACAAGTTAACAAACCCCAAAAAAAAAAGACCTTAGACGAGGGCATAATTAAAAGCAAAGTAACGAAAAAGATTTTACCTTGCTGGCCTAAAAAACTAGTTGAATGGATAATGTTTTTCTTTCTTCACAAAAGTGCGGAAAAGTAATAATTTACAAAGCACAAAAAATGTTTTTGGAATGAGGCAACCTGGACGGTCTAATGACTAAGCTTAAGTTCCACTGATAGTCTGCCCCATTGACCAACTCGGACCCTGCAATTTAACTATATAATTTCCATCTCCAAGTCTGGGTCACAGCCTTGATTGCCACTACGGAAATTCACTTTTAATTTACCTCTGGCGAAATGAGTTTTCAATATTGTTTATTTCGATGCTATTGCTACGCACGCACCCGAATCCACACAAAATGAACAATTCCATTTGTAGCCTCCTATTCCAGGGGAACTGTTTTTAGATTGTCTTAGGTTTTATTTCCTGGAGTGGCAATCAATATGTGAATGAGAAAGCGAAGAAAGCAGAGAGTCGAAGAGAATCAATGACTTAAATGGATTTTCCTTTGAAATTCTAGCTGAAATGATAGGCAACAAACAAAGCTGCCAGTTGACTTTATTCCAATTTCTTTGTTTTCAGGCACTCAATCTTGTCTCCCAGTTTCATTTCCCCTTGTGCATTTGTAACCTTTCTAGTCGATTTTTAATTGCACTTTTTGTTATTCGTGTCCTTCTTTTGCTTGTTGCTAAAAATTTGATTTTAACTAGTTCACGTTTCAGGTTTGTTTCGCTCCCAGGGACGCACACAAGATTTTTGTCAACAAATTGCCACTGAGAAAATTGTTCTGGTCTTGAATTATAAAGTAAATTCTTGTAATTATATAAGTTCAAAATTTGTTAAAAAATTTTGTTAACAAAGTTGGTAAAAAAAGGTGACTTTACTTATGAAGTCATAAAGGGATTTTAGGGTTTATATATCCAGGAAAAATAGTATTCCATTTATATTTAAGAAACAATTATAATGTTATTTTCCAAACATTAATATTTTCATTAATATGCATACATATACAATATTTTTAAAGGCAATCAGAAATCACGAATAATCTTCTTAGTATTCAACTGCAGTGCACGTAATTTCGTTTCATTTCCCCTCGTTTTCTCGGTCTTTCTTGGCTTTTACCCTTTTTGGACCTTTGCATTGTTGCATCCTGCGTACAGTTCGCGACATTTTCATTTCAAATTTTATGCCCAAGAGGAGGGCAACAAAAAGTAAAGCCACCGCAGCCCCCCGGGTCCACTGGCTCATCTCCATCTCCATGTGCATCTGCATCTGGATGCCCACTCCCCACATTCACCGCTTCACCTCTCTGCTCCAGCCACACATCTTGTTTTCATTTCCGTCAGCTACAATTGACGCTGCTCAACTTAACCTCATTCGTCCTGCTGGCTGTCGCTTCTGTTTCTGCATTTTCATTTGCATATTCAGAGGGAATTTTTCGCCGAGTTGTCGTTGGATTTTCCAACACTTGCACAGGCCATGACACACCTTTATATGGCCAAGAGGGAGATGGCCCAAAAAGGTTAACTCAACTTTATAGTGCAGGTTGTTAAATGTGAAGGGGTTAAAGATCTTTAAAAATTTTTGGGGGCTTCACTTTGCCAAAAACTTGTTGGTAATATTTTTCAGTTTTATATATGTATAAACTTCTATTTTTAAACGCTTTATATTAGTTTCACTTGTGGCTGGCTGGCTGGCTATCTGACTATCTGGCGGCGTAACACTTTTTGGTTTGCATGCAGGGCTGCCAACTTGTTTTTTTTACCGATAATTTATCGATATCTATAAAAGAGCGCGCTCTTTAAACCGGAATCAGAAATTCAACTATTTATTTAAATTTTAGAACACTATAGAAAATTCTAGAATCAGAAAGCGTTTTTTTAGTTTTTTTAAACTATTCATATTATTATGCATTATTTAGAAAGAAATCTGTATTTAAAAGAAGTGCATTAAAAGCATATTGTTTTATTAACGTTGCAAATTTAAATCATATGTTTTTCCATATTTTTAATCAACTGTTTTTTTTTGATTATTCTATTTATTTTATAAAAACCTGGACCAAACATTTCTAATACATTTTCCTTTCACAATCTTTAGAAACATTATACAAGGAATTACCCCTCTAAAATAATTTCAAAGAGCATTTTTATCTCATGCATATTTTTGCACTTTTTTTTCAACTTTTTTTTTCTTTGTTTTATTTATCTTACCACCTTTGGGCAAGTAACATGAAATTAAAACAAAAATGCAACAGAGAATTCCCCCACCAGCTTTTGGGGTGCTGCTCTGGCCTGTTCTGCATCTTGCTCTGTTTTATTCCATTTCCACTTTGCTAACTGACATGATAAAGTGTTGCCTTGACTGCCTTGCGATGTTGCAGTTGCCTTCTTTTTGGCCCATCTCCCATCGCCCTCGAGGATGTCGCTGCATTGTCACGTTTCAGCGCCTTCTCATCTGGGAAAACCCCACCCGCATTTCCCTTTCACCCTGCAACTGGGGTAATGCACTTACCCATCCGAACAACCAAACAACCAACCAGGCCACTTGTTTCCCATCAAATGAATGAACACAAACTTCGAGAAAAAGAACTTGACTTGCTATCGCTGCCGCTTTGTCACCAAATCACACAGTAAAATTAAGGTTTACGCAAATTAAGAATTTCTAGACTTATTTGTTACTAATCTTATATTTGTATAGTTTCCGACTAATAATTTTACATTAAAACCTCAAATAAAATTGTATTGAAATGTTATTAAGTTTCGGATAAATAATATTACATCAACACCTCAATTTATATTGTACTCAAACGAAATTAAATCAAAAACAAGTTTTCTTGCTTTCCTTTTAAAGTTATCATAGCTACTTCTAAGATTTAATACTTATAACAAAAAGAAGATTATTTTGTTAAAATTTATATTGTAAGCAATGTTATTTATTATTTGTTAAAAAATATTATGTTTCTGACATTGTAACTTATTTATATATTTTTCTCAGTGGTTTGATGTCTATATTCAACATGGAAAATGGAAAATTTACAAACAATTTAGCCTGGCCCTCGGCTGTTGCTAATTGCAAAAAAGTGAGGATACGAAATTCGAAAAGTGTTGTGGAGTTGTTCAGTTGCCGAGTATGAGTTACAAATGCAAACAACAAGGGGCGACGACATCAGAGACATGGCCAAAGTCAGTTCGGTTCAGTCCAATGCAACAGCCATCTGTTGTCTCTGTCTGCTATTTTGTCCCTGTCTCTCTCCCTCTCTTTCTAACTCGGGCTTGTTGGATTTTTCACGTGCACAAAATTTGTTGGAATTTGTGTGCGCATAATTACGTGGCAAGCCAGAAGCAGCGGCAGGAACACAAAAGTGTTGCCAACAGGCAGTCAACTCATCAGAGTTGGAGCCGCATCCTTGTCTGGCTTTGTGTCCCTTTATCCCCGTTTCTTCCCTGCCTTTCCTGCTCCTGTCTACACTGAGATAATTGTTGACCTGAATAATATTAAAAAGTCTTAACTATAAAAGCAGACCGATTGAACAATTAATTATAAATAAATCCATCGTAAAGTTATTAAATATTTGGAACAATTTAAATTTAAAATCTAAGAAAATGTAAAATCCCAAATAAACATTAACTCCTTTTGAACAGTCAAATTATCGATTGCGTCTTTTTTATAAACCACTTAAAAGGGTTTTTTAAATTCATTCAATGGTCTAGAATGCTTTTAAAAAAATTCAAAAAATGTATTTAATAGAGTCTTGCATATATAAAAATATTTATGAATGTTAACATTTCCCCGACAACATATTTTTTCATCATAAATATTCCTACTTGACTTATTTTTTTGCCTCTGTGTGTCTATTTCCCTTCATCTGGAATACGCATACGTCATGTGGTACGAAGGATCCGTGGCGCGACTTTGGCTGACTCTGCAGAGTTGCTCCTGCTGCATATATTTCTTGTAATTAAAATCGCATTGAAGCATGCAACGATGGCAGAAACAGAAGGGAAAATCGGGCCAAAGGGTGCGGAAAAGCCAAGCCAAGCCAAGCCAGACTTTGCCTTTGAGGCAGCAACAAAAACTTGTTAACGTGTGTGTGCCGCCCCCCGCTTCCACCGTGTGTTTGGTGTAATTAAACTAAATTAAGAACTCTCTTGGCATTAAAATGAGATTTACGCTTCAGCTGGATTGAACGGGAGAGTGGCAAGAGCTTAGTGAAATGACATTTTCAAAGCAGATTTAACAAACCTCCCTCCCACACGCCTCGCTCTCCACTTAATTACAGCTGGGGAAAAAAATGGTGAAAAGGAAATCAATGCGAATACAAAAATTTCCTTCCTCTTTTTAGGAAAACTTTTGTGACAGCTTCCCCGTCTCGAAAAAAAAAAAAAAAAAAACACAATTGAGTCATTTGGTTTGATTGCTTTCAGCCATTTGTCAAGACCTGGCCAAAACTTTTCCAGGCTGATTTCAATTAAGTAAACTCACATCTCTCGCCTGGGGAAATAATTTCCTCGAGCTTGTTCTGCATTCTGTTACTCAATTAAAATGCAACAAAACAAATCGTTTTTGGGGGTTTTTGTGAAACGGCAAAACTTTGTCAGTTTTTGCTGCGCCTGCTTGTATGCAATGCGAATACGAAAATTTGCATGCCATTTGCATATGCATGAGAAACGAGTTGAAAAACTGGCTGTAAGAAAGAAAAGAAAATTAAAAGAACTTTAAAGATTTACAAAATGTTAAGGGAACCGCAGAATGGTGGTGGAAATAAAATGTTGGAATCGAGCGATGAAACCAAATTGAACGAAAGACGGGCAATTATGCAAACGCGTGTAATTAGTTGGGGAAAAGTGGAAAGCGAAAAGTGGAAGTGGAATTGTTGGGTTGGGGGAGGGGGTAAATGTCTTCCTCCCACTCCCTCTTTTTTTGTTGCTTTTCAGTCTGTATGTTTTATTGCCTTTTTATGCCTTTATTTTCGGAGATGGGGAAACAATGCCAGAAGTTGGCGAAATGCTGCGGCAGGCTGTCAGCACAAATGCGTATTTTATGCTTGCCGCAAAAGGTGGCAGAACGGAAAGAAAACTCCGCTGTCGGCAGTGCACAAAAAATGGGGAAATACTTTTTTGCCATTTTCCGCAGCCGGAATTATAACAAATGATGCCACGGCGGCCCCTTCCCTCCCCCATCCACCAAACAAAGAACTTCCCTAATAATAATAATAAAAAAAATAATTGTTTAGCACAAAATGCGCATTTAATTCGTTCACGCAAATCGAGCAAAGAAATAAAGTTGAATAATCGCGGCAAGGGAAAAACGACGAAGGCGGCGCAGACAAGTGAAATCCGGAATTCAAAATGGAAATGCGGGCAAACCGAAAAATATTATTTTAATATGGTAAATAAGGCCAACGGCTGAGAAGTAAAATTTATGCATTTCAATTATGGCAGTGAAAAAAAAAACCAATAATTTAAGGCACCAGGAAATGCAATTCTGCAGAGCAACTTTTCAGTCCAAACATTTTAACAAAGGGCCGAAAATAATTAAGAGTGCTGCGGCAAGGAAAATGCATCGAAATGCTCGCTTTGATTGCTGTTTTTGCCTCTCACCTATGCACCAAAAAAAAAAAAAAATAGAAAATCCAAACGAAAGCAAAGGTTGAAAGGGAGCCACAGCTGCCGGCAGGATATTGCCGATGCCAAACAAAAGTTTTGACTAGACTGCCAGGGCAAATAACAAACAGAGAGAAAAATAGGTGAGGATGAAAAACTTTGGCTCGAGTTTTCATTTCATTTGTTGGCTGATTGAATGGCGTGGGCAGGAAAGACCACAAAAAAAAAAAACAGCGATGCTGGGCTGCACAAAAAGAGTGATTTTAAAATCTGAATGGCATAGGACACCATATAAATAGCACTTGCCAGTCCGTTTGCTGCCCCGTCATGTGGCGCCGAAAAATATGCAATAAAATTTATTCGCTCACACTTGCGCAAACACCAGGATATATGTATGTGTACAAAACTCCGCACTGGCGCATATGTTGTGCAACATTTCCGTTTCCGTCGACGATTTTTCATACACCATGCATAAACTTTTCCCAAACCAACAAAGAAAATAGCGCGAAATAACAAAAAACAGGGGAAAAGCTGCGAGCACCAAGAATATGACAAAGTTTGCACTTTAACAAGAAAATAATCAAATAAATTATCATAAAATGTCTGGCAACCGAAAAATAAACAACAAAAAATAAAATAATAGCAACAAAAACCGTTTTGTTTTGGCCGGAAGTCACGTACTGTCTGCAAAGGGCTCAACTTATATGCACATGTGTGTGGGTGACTAAGTGGGTGGTTTTTGGTGGGTGAGTAGGAGGAGGACCGAAAAGAACACTTTATTAACTTGCTAAAAAGTCGTAAAAAAGGAAATGTCAGAAAGCGCCCGCTTTAAATTATGGCCAAGTGGCTAAATTATGGCAATGTCGCGTAGCCGTCTCCAAGAACCAAGCCCGCAAAGACAAATGGTTGGAATGTGTAAATTATAATTGGAAATGAAAGGGCAAGGGGTTAACTGCAATAGCAAAACTTTGCCCACTCATCTTTACCCAAAAAAAGGGTGAATAATTAAATAACAAAGGAATAAAAAGAGCTTTACTTTTTGAAGTCTTAAAGTCGTATTCTAACGATGTTACACAAATAAAATTATATTTTATGTAAAATATCCTAATTTAGACGACGTCTTGAATTGCATGGTCATACTAAGCAGTTGAATGGTTAAATGTGACCAGTTAAGACTAAGTTCAAGCAAAGCTAATAAATATTATAAAATGGGTTACAAATAAGTAAATGAAAAATCAATTCACACAGAAGGAAACAAAGCTCACACATTTTCCATTTCTTATCGAGGGCACCGCAGACTTTTAATTTAACAGTTTTAAAGAGACCCAAAAAGTTCCTTTCAACTCAGACAACTCATTCACATGACAATCATAACAGGCCT
Organism: Drosophila oshimai; assembly: GCA_018150695.1. NCBI lineage: Eukaryota > Metazoa > Arthropoda > Insecta > Diptera > Drosophilidae > Drosophila > Drosophila oshimai. The sequence continues at coordinate 126,889 of JAECWM010000012.1, read as the reverse complement.
CCAGGCTGTCACACCCCCATTCCCCGGAAAAGTAGAAACTATTCTCCGCACTCATAGAATCCACTTCACACTGAGCCTGAAAATCAGACAATGTTATCGGGTTGTGGAGGCAAAAAGCAGCACATGACGTCCATGGGCCAGATAAGGGTGACAAAAATATGTATTAAGTGCAGTGGAGACTCGGAGAAAGAGAAGGAACGAGAAGGAGTTAGGGGGATAGGTGGACAGAAGGACAGTAGTCGACATTTGGCTAGCAAAGAGGTATAAAAGCGAACAAATAACGCCCGACAGCAAGGAAAACAAAAAGCCTGAAAGAAATGAAATCCTTTCACACACACTGACCATATAGGAGGTTTTTATACATATACGCTTAGACATACATATATATATGAATATAAGCGAATTGGACAAAGGACATGGTGAATAGAAAAGGGGGTTTGGCTACAACAAGTTGACACTTTTATGAGGCACTTAAATGACACAACATACAAGCCAGAGCCGCCCTCTCTATAAGCATGAGATTGACATGCAAACAATAGAAACCCAGATGGGATCAGAAGGGCAAATAGGTGGAGAGGTCAGCGCAACAATTCCAGTTGTTCAGCACTTTTCCGGGCTAATGTCGCAAAAATAAACCGAAAATAGGATAACAATTGCTTAACAATAGGAGAAAATAATATTTTGGCTAGCTTGTATAACAAAAGCAACTAATTTTGGGTACAAAGAATTCTAAATAAATAGTTGAAACTGCCAACTTCCGCTTACGTAGTTCAGCGTTCCATCAGCTATCCATCAGATCCAAAAGTCCCCACTGAGTCAGCCAGACCAGACCCATTCACCCCCACTTCATTTCCCTAGCTGCCGTAAATCAGTTGGTTGGCACATGGCCAAAAAAAAAACGAAAAAATCCAACACAACGAAAAGAAAGGAAAAAAAATAAGAAAAGAATTTATGAAAATTGAAAAGTGAGGGCGGAGTAAGAGGGGAAACTGGAATATTTTCTGACACATTTTTATCGTTGGAATCGTCAAAGAGTTTAAGCATTTGGCGCTCAGGAGACAAGATTGAACTCACATGCCTACATTATTGACAGCTCATATGGATGAATATATAGAAAAAAAAATCTATATATATATATAGTATGTATGCACCTTCGCCTGTAGGCCTCAAAAGAAATTTGAGAAGAGCCAAAGGATGTGGAAATTGCTTTGTCAATATATCTTCAGCATAATTTGTGACTGTCAGCGGTTTAAAAAGTATTGAAAGCATCAAAAGGGAAAAATCCTATTTAAAATTAAATATGTCAAGGAAACGTGAGCCAAAGCCAAACGCACAAAAAGCATTAGGCTCTGTTAAAAAAAGGTGACTAAAAAACCCGAAAATTGCTTATCTAAACTAAATTCTGTCAAATAATAAATTACCTTCGGCACAAACGCAAAAAAATTTATTTCCCCTGCTGACAAAACAATTTACAAAATCACTGTGGGCTAACAAAAAGGAAAAAAAAACCATTTTATAATTAAATGAAGAAAAAATAAATATCCGGCAATAAATTCATGTTAAAATCAAATGCAATTGACAACAAATTTAATTTGGCCCGTTGTAAATTCAAATTTGAAATTATATAGAGTTTATGCGCAAATTTTCGAACAAATTTAATTTTATCGGAAACTCAATTTCAATTTCTAGTTATGACAGGGCAATTATGCCAAATAATTAGATAAATAATGATCTTAGGTTAGGTGAGTGCCAAAAGGGAATTGCACAACTTTTTGACAGCTTTCCTATGGGAAAAAAAAAAAATAATAATTGTAATTACTCAGATGCAGGCTGAAATAAAATAACATAAATTTAAATTAAATATATCACAGCTCTTGGATTTCCATTTTGTTTGAAGTTTAAACTCATGGGAAACCCATTCTACAACAGTTTTAATTCATCGCCAGACGCAGAGGAGGAACTTTTTTCTTTTTTTTTTCGCTCTTTATCTGGTTTTGTTTTTATTTTGCGGATTTTTGTTGGTGCCACAGAGTCAAAGGAAAGAGCTCTTGGTCGTTTTTAATATTTGCATGACTGTGCGAAAAATTAATTAAAATATAGCATATTAAAGCTTTCCGTCGAATTCAGGCGGATAGGATTACTGACGGTGTTTAAAGGATGGCTTCAGGATATAATTAAGTTTGATATGATTATTTTGCTTTAAGTTGCACATATTATCTTTATGGTTTTTGTCTTTTTAATTGTAAAGATTTTATCGCTTTTAACTTATTATTAAATCTCTGAAATTTTAAATTAATTGAATCATAAAACCAATAATTTACTTGAAACTTTTAAAATGTTTTATTAAAACTTTTTTTTTTTGGGGCATAATATTCACTTTTAATATATTTGAATTGAATTTGAAATGTGCAGGTTTTTAAATATTATTTTCCAGAGAAGTATGTACATAAATTATCTATTTTATAAACTATATAAAATGTTATCATTAAGTTTTTTTATTATACTTTAAGAGCTCTTAATATATAGTTAAGATTTATAATAGTTAAAAAATAAATATGTTTAAAAGTAAGTAAATATGATTCTTTATCTGTACAAGTAGGTAAAACTGGATTCTGATAATAATAAGTCTTTAAGTTATTTGTTGTACATTCTAAAAATAACTACTAATGTTGGTCAAATTTTGTTTCATCATGAAATCCAGTTTTGTTAGAATTAAAAATAATTACTTTATTATAACAAAGCACGGATTTTATTTCCCCCTTTAACGATTCTAATAGAGACGTACAAAAATTCAGCGTTAAATTTGTAAATTGTTTGTATTGGCCCATTAGCCAGCACAAATTTTGTGTGTGTAGCCAAAGCAACACCAACAATTGACTGGCTTATTAGCGCTACCCCAATCCACAATCCCCAGTCCCCCTTTAACCCCTCACACCCTTCATTACCAAAGCAGCTGCCTTGGGCTGGTGTTAAAACTAAACTGGAAAATTGCTGGCTCGCGTGTCGGTTCGGTATTTTGTCCCGACTGCCACTCCGCCGCCTCAGTAATTTTCCCTTGCCTTGGCTGAGTTTTAGTTTCTGCCCCGCGTTTAATCAATAAGTTTTATTTGGGGAAAAGAGACAAAGGGGTTCCCTAGATGGTTCCAGGCCTGCGGATAAACTAAACGAACGATAAGCATTTAATAGAGCACTTTTTCTTCAGCCCAAAGGGCCTCGAAAATTATGCTAAAGTGGATTTCGAAACATGGCCCAGGGCCTGACGAATTTTCCTTTCGTTCGGCGAAACAAGTGCAAAAGTTTTTCCTGCCTGGCGGAAAATTTAAGCCAATCTGTCAATTTATTGAGAGAAAAAGAAAAAAAAAAAAAGGTTGGGGAGGGGGTAAAAAGGGGGGGGTTTTTTTGGGTTTTTTTAAAAAATATTTTTTAATGAATAACGCATATCTTAATACGTAAAAAAAATTAAATAAATAAGTTTTAAAATATATTCTGAAATTCTCAAATGGCTTTGATGTTTTTCCCACTGTTATTACGCCTAATTGCTGTTTAAGTGTATTGCAAATATATAAATTTGCCTGTACTCTGTTTTTTTTGCTTTTATTTAACAATGACATGGCTAAAAACCTTCCTTATTTCTCAGACAAGAAGAGCATCGATATGTATTCAATGTCTATGTCTGGGAACTGCAACTGAAACGCATTTATCAGTCTAACGAGCTCTGCCAAAAATCATCGTCAAGGTCATGGCGTCTTAGCCGAAAAACCATTTTGCATTGATCGATTGCCATTGGGACTTTGGCAAATATACATATCTATCAAGGCAGTGGATTATAAATAAATTGCATACTGTTTTATTTAAAGAGACACGAATGGAATTTGAATTTAATTGTGCGTGAAATTAGTTGTGGGAGTTGCGCAAGGAAATTGCCCACAAAATTAGAAATTCAAACAACTCAACTTTATAAAAATAAAAAACAATTGACTAGTTATTTGCGATACTCGAAGAGTAAGCAAATACTGTAAACGATCAAATGTCTGTCTGTCCGTCCGTCCGTCCGTCCGTCCGTCCGTCCGTCCGTCTGTCTGTCCGCACAAACATCGAGATCTCGGGAACTATAAGAGCTAGAACCACCAAATTTTGCACACAGACTTCTATAAGCAAGGCGCAGATCAAGTTTGTTTCAAAACTTGACCACGCCCCTTTTACCGCCCACAAACCGCGAAAATCTGTGGCGCCCTTATTTTTATGCAATCGTTACGGTTTAAAAAGAAATATAATGATATGTGCACTGTCTTACTACATTCCGAACCATTTTGTGCTCTTATAAATAATAAAGAAGTTATAGAACATTTTGCTATGCCTTATACAAATGTAGTTAATGTACATAGCCCCATAGGTGGCGACTCTATCGTTTTTTTTTCGTTTTGTTTTTTTAAAGAGGGAAAATGAGTATCGCAAATCTTATAGTCGGGAAACCCGACTATAGCGTTCTTTCTTGTTTGCATATTAGAATAAGCAATCAAAATATTTATCTAAGCGTTTTGGAATATAAATATACAACACAGAAATGTTGAGTACTTTAAATGCAATTTTCAAAATAAAGATTATAGTTATATTTTAAAATTGTTGGGAAACCATTTAAACTTTTTCTGGAGCTATAATGCTATGAATTGTTTTTTTTTTCGTTCCATAGCAAATAAGTGAAAATAAACTGTAATCAGTTTTCTATAGATAATTGCTTTTTAAATGTGTACCCAATCTAATGTACAATCCACAAATAAACCTCTCTTGTCTTTTCTATCTTGATTTACCACACATTCTCCCTTTTTCTAATTTCTATTCTCAAATCGAAATTTTATCTACCATAAATGGAGAATGCGATATCCTTTTCAAGCTTATTGAAACACAAAAACCAGGAGAAAAACCTCAATAACAACTAACGGGAGTAATAACAAAAGTATTTGTGCAATAAACATAAAAAACAATTTAATCTTCGATGTATGCTCGTGTGCAGGAAAAACGTTGCGCACACAACAATTTTTGAGCGAGTAAATATTTTGGTTAAGTATACGCCATGTGTGTGTGTGTTTGTGCTTGTGATTGTCTGCACTCGCTTTTCCCCCTCTTTCCCTGATTTTCCTTAATATCTCCGACCGTCTGAATTTCTGTATATGCGTGCGTGTGCTTGTGTCGATTGCGATTGCACGTTTTGTTTGACATTCAATAGTTTTCATTTCTGTGGCAAAATAAAAATCAAGAAAAAAAGGCCAAACGGAGAAGAGCGCCAGCAAAAACAACAACAGAATGTGAACCATTTTCATTTATATTTGATGCACAAAACAAAATTGTGATGACTTCAAAAGCAATAAAATAATAAGAGAAACATTAAAAAAATGTGAATGTTTAACAATATTTGTATGCAATTGCGCACGTTTATTGAGGATTTTTTCCACAAAAAATGTATATTCTTTTTGTAGTGCTGCAGGGAAAATGCTATCTTTATTTAAACAATTTTTCAATAAAACCTGTGAAATATTTGAATTTATGTAGGTAAATTTTTTTTCATATAGCTTGTAGTTTTTGTTTTAACAAGCATAATCCCAAACACATAGAAATGTCTAATCCTTTTTACACTTAAGTTGTTTTATTAAAAATATATTTAAACCTATACAAAATCTACTTTCTTTTTTTTTGCTGTGTTGCACTTCCCGTTGCCCCAAATCCTCCTGTCTTCCCTCTCTTTTGCTCTGTTTCCCTCACGGTCTATCTCACTCACTCCCCGGCTGCTCATTTAAAATAATTTTTATGTGTTGCCTTCTGGTTTTGTTGTTCCAATTGCTATTGTTGTTTCTGTGGTGGTTTTAAGTTTTCTGCGGGTATTTTTATTGCATTTCATTTTTATGTAGTTACAATGACAATTTTTCTTTCTGCTTCGAGGGTTTTCAAAAGAGTAAAAGATAAGCGTTGCATTTGGGGGAAGCTTTTTTTATGCTGCAATTTATGCAACATGACGGGTTACGATCCTCATCATCATCATCATCATCGTGCATATTTTTTGCATATGCATATAGTTGTCATTTGCATTATTTTTTACTACAATCGAAAACAGATTCCTATGTAGTACGTGTCAAATGATTTCCATACATTTATGCATGGAGCACCCCGACCCGGGGGCATTAAATATTCATTCTTTGAAATGTTTTGCAGCACTTGAAATCGGAGCAAGTTGGACTGAATATAAAACTTTTCTGTGGCAGTCACTCTTCGGGAAATGTTTTCGTGCTGCTGCTGCTGCTTAAAAAGTTACAACTTGTACGACGTTCTAATCTCTGTTAAAAAACTGCCAAAACATGTCACATGGCAGCACTGCTCCCTGCACACATTTTCAATCCCCTGTGAGATTCCCCGCTTGGCTTTTGAGTTGTTTGCTTTGCGAATAATTTACACAGAACAAACTTTAGACTTAAGAGAAGGAAAATGAAGAAAATGAATAAAGAAAAGGAACCAAAAAAAAAGAACTAAATATATATATATAAAATACAAAATTCGTGTCTTGACCAAAACCGCAAAAGGGGCCTTGAGTTCCCAAAAGAATGACAGAGAAAGAGGCAAAAGGGGGCGTGGCTCTCGAAAAAGGTAAGAAAAGTTTTGGCATACAAAAAAAAGTGTATAAAATAATCCGCAGAGATTTTGATCTTATTAAGCTTAAAACTGTCCATCTCTGTCTTTACCTTTCCCTATCTCTCTCTCTTTTCTTTTTTCGCTTTCCTTTCCGTTTTGTTTATCTTTTGAGGAAATCTTGAAGCATCTGTGTTCCTGGGGTCTTGACTTTTACTTGGGCCTTGTACTTTTGATGCAGGAAACGAAATATTAAGCATAAAATTGCCAAGGCATTAAAAAGTTGTTGATTTTCCCTCTCTTTCTCTTGCCGGTCCCTGCTGCTATCTCTGTCTATCGCTGGCTAGGCCTTTCATCTTAATTCAATTTACCGGGCTTTGGCCAGTGGAGCACCTGTTTGGTTGATGTTGCTTTCGTGTTTTGCAAGATTTATGACCAAATCCCAAGTCCGAAGTTTCCTCCGAAGGCGTGAAGATTTTTTTCCTTTTTTTTTTCTTACTAATTAAAGTTGCCCCTGGGTTCCACACTCATGAGGTAACTTTGCTATGGCGCAATTTTATGAGTTCTTCAAACTTACCTGTAATGAAAAAGTTGCAAAGAGAAGAGGGAATAAGTAATTAGCACAAATTAGACGAAAAAAAATCGTAGACTATGGTTATGAAAATCATATTTTTTTGAAAGGTTTTTCTCATTTAGGATGATGCAGGATTTGAGAGCCTCTTATTCCAGTGGCTTTTAGCTTCGCCTTAAGCTTTAAGATTAAAAAAAACTTTGAAGGCAAACAATTCTAAACAATTTTTCAAAACTTTAGAAGCGATAAGACAAATTATTTATTTTAAATAAAATCCAAACAAAGCTTGATGTTTTAAGTTTAAAAATCCATTAGGCATTAGGCAGATTCCAAACCCACGATTACTTCTTAAGAAAAATTTTGTTTTAACAAAAAGGATAAGTAATATCATTTTATCAAACACCGTAGACATGCAAAAATTCTACCCACTACGCTATTGGTTTATGTTACGTGATTTCCTTAAACTTGTCAGAATAAAAAGTAGGTATTTATAAAATTGATTAGACATTTTATTCAATATCTTCGTTAGGCAATGTCCAAATGTCCACTAAATGTGCATAGAGAATACCCTTTATGCCATATTCTTTCAACAGTTTCTGTGTTTTTTTTTTGCAGCAACTCCCCCTACATTCATTCATTAAATTCCATTCAAATTTTTTGTCTTTTTTGTTACCTGCTCGTGGCGGAGATGCCTAGCTGGCCACCCATCAATATAATCAACGCCCAGAAAGCGACCAAGACATGCCCTAGATGGGCATCAATCCCGCTTTGTCAGCGCCCAGTCAAGTTGCCTCATTGTAGTTGCTGCACAAAGGCAACAAACAACAAAAAAAAGATGATAAAAAGAGCTAAAAAAAAAAAGTCGCCTTGATGACGTAGTCGACTGAGACTGCTGCACTCCAGTTCCACACCCACAACCCAAAAACCAGTTCGCCTTCATTCCTGGGCCAAAAACAGGATTTTGTCCCGGCCTGGCTGTGCTTTGTTTTGCCTCTGCCTTAAGGCTAAATTCATTGTCAAAGTCGCAGCGCGCCTACAACAAACTTTTGTCATCAGACAAAAGAGTTGGAAACTTTGGCGTTGCTGCGAATTTTTTTTGTTCTTCTTTTTTTTTGCCACGCCCTCTGTAAAGACACGCCCAGGAGACACCAGTCAGGAGATTGCATTTGTCTTCCCATTTTTATGTTTTTTTTTTTTTTGTTTTCGGGTCCCTTAGTGACTGAATGACTCTTTGGTGGGTTGCCTCAGTTGCCTTTTTGCCAGCTTGATGGATGATTTCGAATTAGCGATGCGGGGAGCATAAAAACATCGCCGGAGATTCATCGATTTTGGTGGTTTTTTTTTGTCTTTCCTTAGCTAGTTGTGGGAAAAGCCACCGAAAAAAGATGCCAGCACATAAGTTCTTTGGCAGCGGGGAGTGAGTGTATCCAGTCCATTCCATTTCCCCACTCCATCTTGCTAATGATGTGAGCTTGTCAGTTCATTGAAGCTGGACATGAGTGGGTTACATGATAGAGGGAGAGTCCCTTCAACGGATTAAATGAGGTAGGAAAAAGAATTTGTCGGGGCTTTGAGGGATTAAAAGCGATGAAGGGAGAGATGCTGAGAAAATTCTATAATCGCACCCCGTTCTAAATAAAGATTTTTGTAAATAAAATAAAAAGAGTTGTGTGTTTTTAAAATGGTATGCTTATCTTAAAATCTTTTCTAATGTACATGAAAATATAATGGCTACCCTTTAAAATCTTAACGAATTTTACTTTAAATTCATTCTTTCTCGTTGTGTATGCCTTGGTCTCTTTGTGTCTATCTGTCATTACAAATTTGTTTCAGTTTCACAAAAATATGTATATATACCTTGGTGTATACATATTCTTATTGCATTTGGCTTTAATATGGCCCATCAGGTGCCAAAAGCGAGGCGCAACAAATTGCAATTAGCCATGTGCACAATTCGTTGATGGTTGTGTCTAAAAAAAATCTGTTCTTGCCAATTGGGTTGGCGACAAACCAAAAACAAAAAAATTATAAGGACTCTGTAGAAAATATGAATTTTATAACTTTATCGACAACCAATACAAAAATATGTAACATATTTTAAGATGATAGAAAAAAGTATTTAAAGAACGTCATTATATTCCGCAGTTTAAAAAATTTAAAAGCACTATTTAAAATAACATATTAAGCTTCATCCCATCTATACACTTATCATTCGAAGTATTTATAAGTTTTTAAGTCGTATGTTATGTTGGTATGTATTTTCCTATTTAAACTACAAAACGTTAAATATGAAAACGTTAACTGGCTTTAAGAAGTGTAGATACACAATTACTGAAATTTACTTTTACTCTAATAATCTTTTTTCCCGATTTTTTTGCTAAGCTTCAATAATACTTTAGCGAATTAAAAATCTGAAACAGTAGGTAGATTCCATTCATATTGTGTAAATCATCTTTTGTCAGCTTTTTTTTGAAATTAGGTAAATTTCCGATACTTCGTTTACATATACATTATACTTATCTACACACTATCTATTCTTCTCCGGCATTCCTCATTGCCCCCACTGGGCGCTTCGAACATTTTACGTTGTATCTATGAAATAGCTCGGCGGTATCTGCGCGCCACTTAGGGCCAGGTAGCCATAGATATTCCCATTGTTGCCACACGGCCATCAATCCCACTCGACGACCGACCCCTCGTGCGCACAGATATTGTATCTTTTTGCTTTTTGTATTTCATAACTGCGCATCAAGTGTTGCTTCCTGTTTCCTGCCCCCCGTTTCCATTCCCGCTGGCTTCTTGCCTCATGGCCCAAGCAACAATGCGTAAATTTTTATTAGCCCAGTCCCAATCCGAGAGTCCCTGGCCATCGTAAAACGCTGTCTGCTGTGTGTCCGCCTCAAATGATGGCATCATTAGACAATTTAGGCTCTCCGCGTGCCAAGTGTCTGTGTATCCATGTATCTGGGTATCTCTGTGAGTGCCCCATGTGAGTGCTCGTTTGGTGTTGGCTTTTGCGTTGATTGAATAAATTATTGCCACTCGCGCGTGCATTCAAAAAAAATACAAAAAAAAAATATACAAACAAATATAAATAAATGAGAAAAATTCGTTGTCACTTCGGTTTTTTTATCCCGACATTTCTCTGCCCATCTCCCACCTGCGCACTCTCTTTTTTTGCCCCTCTATTTGGAGGTGTGCTGTGCCACCGGAAATGGCAAATTATGCGCGCATCGTCGCCATATTTGTGATGCAATATTCAGTTGAGCTTTTGCAGAGGTGCAACTGCAATTTTTACGCCATTATGTATGTAGTAATAAATAGATAAAGACTATAAATCAAAAAAGTTGTTAAATAAAATTTAACCTATTACCATTTATATTATTAATAAACTGATTGACTGTGCTTAACACAAACAAGTAAGGAAAATCCATTACTAACTAAATTTTTTGCCCGTTCAAATATTTTTCACAAAAACAACAAACATTTAAAGTTAGGTTTTCAAATTCTGTTTTTATGTTTAAAAAAAAAACAATCTTGTAAAACATATATAAAAAAAAATTCCAAACAAAAAACTCATGTTCTCATTTTCTAATCTCGACAAAATCTACACATTTTTTTTTACCTCCACTTAAGTTACAACTCCCGTGCAGGTAACATGTTTATTTGCCCTATGGAGTGAGCGTTACAATCCTTTCCATAAATTAAAATTGGTCATGTAACCGTGTGGACCAGTCGACAGGCCCAGTTAGCAACTGCGCCAACCACTTTCACTGTCACTAACCGAGTTTAATGCACTCGCAGCCGCAATTCGCTTTTCTGCCTACTGCTCTGGTCTCTCTGTTTTCAGTAGTGGTTGTTGTTGATGTCGGCGCAGTTTTCCACTGGTTATTCCGGTTCCTCTAACGCAGAAGAAGAGGGGTTTTCGAGAGGCACTGGCAGTGTCATAATCAGACCAGACAACCAAGCGAGCTGACCAGCAAAAGAGGGGAAAAAAATGCTCAAAACCCAACGATTTGAGGGCTTTGAGCTCGACTTGAACAGCCTCGACTCAAGGACAAATCGCTTCAAGCGTGCAAAAAAAAGATTTCAAAGTCGAAAGAATAAGAATATGTTCTGTGCGTTCTCTTTTAAATTGTGGCACAGCAAACAAACCGAAATCTTGATTAATTATTTCTTGTGTGCGTTTCCTTTTTGCTGATTGAATTGTTAAAAAATTTGGGCAGGCAGATAAATCAAAAACCCCAAAACGCCTGTAACGCAATCTGTTTAAGAACAAATCTTTTTAGGCTCTAATTGCTTATTTTTTGTGGTTTCGCTTTTGCCCTAATGATGGGCTCTCGATGACAGCAGGAAATCCACCAAAATATTTGTTGTACTTTTAATTAACCTAATGAACTGACAAGCAAGCCAAGTTTTATCTTGGTTGGTTACCATGGCAAATGGCTTAAATGGCTTAGCCAGGTATAAATAGATGGGGAAAACAGATGATGGAAATATTCCTGGGCTTTTATATTGATTTATTATGCTTATAAGCTGGCTGTGAGGTTAATTAATTTTCGCAGCAGCAAGATCAAAGTACCCATTTCGGACCTTTCTATACTATATAAATCGCTCCGCTTGAGTTGTGCAAACTTCTCAGTCAATGAATCTGACACCTTAAGCACAAATAGCTAGGCATCTCTATAAACCAGAGGATTTGCATTTGGCATGACATGGCAGCATTTCCAAGGCAGGCCAAGTGTGCAAACAGCAAAAGTTTATTTGCCGAGTTCTTGGTTGTCTTCAGTCACAAATTTATTACGACACTTCCCAGGGAACTAGCAAAATTGCACAGCCTCACTCACATACACAGACACGCTAATATATGTGTATAAATTATTCCGAAATGTTCGAGTGCCTAATTTTCTCTGCCAGCTGCAACTGCATCTATGCATGCTATGTCTGAAAACAGGATAAGCATCCCCATAGATTAGATTAGCTGTCAGCAGAAACAGATGCCGACTTACTTTGGAGTGTATTTCAAAATTATGTGTGGCTGCAATACGACAAACTTCATTAGGATTCGCTCGAGAACACACTCCCCAATGTATCGCATTCAATAACTAAACATTATTAAAATTTAATTGAAACATAACCAACGTAGAAAATCATTCAATATATATAAATTAATTGTACGCATTCAATTATGTGATTGGTTAAAATATGATTTAATGAAATCTTGTTGATAATGAACAGGTTTGCAACTCAACAAGATTTACGCAACCGTAACTTATAAGATAGTATTTTGTTTCATTGGCATATAAAGTGACATAAAGAAATATATAAACATTTTTCTCAATATGAAAACTGTCATTTATCAATGGTAAACTTCGATCAGCAACAAACGGAAAAAAATCCAATAGAAGAATGAGTCAGCTGCCTCCCCCTTTTTTCGCCACAGCTGTCAGCACATTTTTTCAAATTTTAAATTAATTTACTTTCGGATGGGAACCGCAAAAACAAGAAACATTGACACATACAATTTTTTCAGTCTTTTCATTATCACTTGCCTGTGACATTTAATAAATTTTCATGCAAAGTTGTCACAAGCCCGAAAAACCTCCTTTTTACCCTCAACACATCCAGCCAAAATCTGGTAAACGAGGCCACAACTTGTTTGCCTCTTCCTCTCTGTGTGTGTGGATGTCCGAGCAAAGTCTTTAATTAATATTTTATTCATGGTAGAAAAATCCATTTTTCCTGGCCACATTGCAACAACGTAATTAACAACAATTTTCGGGGTATTTAAAAAATGTAAGAGAAAAGGAGGGAAACGGAGATGAGCTGACACATGTGACGCATGGATAAGGGAAAAAAGGGATACAAAAAAGTGAGGACGCCCCAAAGCAATCAAGGCAGTGGGGAATAATGTAAATGTGTGCCGAAATATCTCGGAAATTAAATTTATATTCAAGATTCATCCGGCAATTGAAGTCTTCAATAGCAAAGACCACAGAAATTAAGCTGTCAGACTGCATGTATCTGAAAGATATTAAAGCCATACTTTTTTTTAGCTTTGTCATGCCGCACCTAACAATAAAATTCCTTTCACATTCAAACCCTGATTGGCAGGCAAACTAATAGATAGAAAACTTTAGCCCGCTTTGACAGTTACATGTATATATGAATAGATAACAAACAAAATAGCAAAACAGCAAAAAGACTAATTTTGTGTGTGTGGATGGCAAAGTTTTTTGATTGAAGCGGCGGCGGTGGCAGTGGCAACAAAATGGCAAACGCCACGTCAAAGTCAAAGTTCGAACTTTGGGGCGTGTGTATAGTATGTGGGTGACAGCTGCCGCCATTTAATTTTAAGATAAAAAGGGGTTCTCCCTCACCGAAAAATCAACCAACCGAAATTGGTTTAGGCAGCAGCTTTCTGGCGGCTTATGTTATCACCAGCCTAATTGTCATTGGCCCACAAGTCTGACAGTTAGCGTTAACGTTGCCCAATGTGAACGCGGTCTGAATACTGCTGGGATTTATCTAATGAGGCCCAAAAGCACACCCATGGAAATGTGACGAGCATTTAATGAACCTTTAGCCTTTCACCTGCTGCGGGACATTTTTCGGTTATCAGCGGAATGACAATGCTAATGCGGGCTTTTCCGGCTGTTGGAAAAACTGCTTTAATTAAAGGGGCCCCAGGATAAGTAGGAAAGGGGAAATTCAGTGTATGCGGTTGTACGTTTTTAAACGCTTTATATAAGTACTTGGCTACCTGGCTGGCGCTGGCTGTAATTTTGGTTTGCAGCAGGCCCCAATTTTTTACGATAATTTATCGATATCATAAAAAGCGCGCTCTTTACCGAAAGCAGTTGTTTTAGTTTTTTAAAACTATTAAAATTATTTTTATTTTATTTATTGACCTAAAGTTTACTACACACTCTTTGTTATTATTTATTTTCAAAGTTGTGTTTTTTGTTTTATGAATCGACTGTAAAGGATACCAAATTATAACAATGTTCAACTAAAAAAGGGTTATAATTTTTGGGTCTTTTGTTACTTTTTTTTGAACGCGATAACAAATGTTGCCACAGGTAAAATTATTGGGAGACGTTTGGCAGTAAAATGAAAAAAAGGCTAATAATTTGCAAATATTTGTTGTTTGCTTACTTATTAAATGCATGAAGCCCCAAGGAAAAAGGCAACCAGATATTGGAAATTCGATATAAATATTACATTGGATATAAAATTGAATTTTTTTAAAACAGAGGATTGCAAATAGCCGTTAAATTGTGTTGCATAAGAATGACACAAACCAAGTTCCTTGTTTCATTATCGCTTTTTTTCTGTTTAAGTATCATCCAACCAACCCAACCGAAAAATCACCATAAAATACCTCTCAGAATTTTACTCCACTTTATAAATCAATTGAACTTGTCATCAGCATATTCGCCTTTTGTTCGCTGATTTATAAGTGTTTAATTGATGTATTTATAAATTTCTGTGATTTATTCAGTCATTGGCTTTTGGACCACCCACTGTGAGAAATTGGGCATCAAACCTTGTTTATAAACATCTCAACTGTCTAAAAATATACATATATGCATATTTAAGGCGAAGGCTAGATTCTACCTCAATTTATTAACAGTTTTATTTCATTTTCTCTCATTTGAATTAAGAATAAATTCCTGATTTTTCCTGTTTCATTGATTTGATTACTTTGGCTTTTAAGCTGTGCAAAACCACAAAAATTAAATAATTTTTAAACCTAAGGCAAACAGAGTTTCCAGAATTATTTTTGTGGTCATGGCTGGAAGGGAGGATTTCCATAAAATGGGCGTTTGGTGAAAATGTATGCAAATTGCAAGAAATTATGTAATACGGAGATGGTGTAATTAAATTCTTCTCTCATTTTTGTTGTATCCCAAATTATGCAAATTTCTTCTAGAAATTTGAAGCAGGTTGGCTGGGTGGACAATTATTGTTGTTGTTGCTTTGCCTGCTATCTTTTTAAAATTTTAGGCGTAAATAATAAATTAGAGCGATATGCTAGCGGAATAATATTATAAATTTATACAGGTAAGGAAATTGTTTGTAATTTTATGAAGGTTTTTGCAACAAAAATTGAAAATGTGAGTGAAAAGAGGATAGATAGTTGTATAAAAAAATTCGTACTTTAGAGGATAGGGTAAATTTTCCGATTTCTGCTTATTATTTTGTTGTATCATATTTAGCTCAGTGGCTACATTAATAAGAACCCCATTTTATAATATTATTAAAAGAATATACTTAAATAAGTCCGGATATCTTAATTTTATAAATGTTGGTTTGAATTGAGTTGAAGAGCAAACTGATGGGTTGTAAGTGGTTCTGATTTTAAAGAATTCATTTTTATTATAACTAAAATACCTATTTAAACCAGACACATTCATAGTCATTTCGCTTTAATATTTTCCTTTCAACCATTACATCAGACTTTATTTTTATGTATTCCCGGTTGCTTTAATGTTAAACCCATCTCCACTCATCTCCGTGTCTCTTCTTTGAGTTTCATGATAGGCTTCGTTGCATAGTTTAAATATTGATTTTTAATTATTTTAAGCAGCACCAATACCACAAAGTATGCAATGCTCCAGAGGTGGCACACACGTATACATAGCGTATATATTTTTGTATATATGTATATATAGATTTATACAGCATCACCCATGGAGCTCCTGAGGGGCCACACACCGAGCAAAGGACTCGACTCTCCCCGTCTCACACCTTTTGATGGTGGCCTTCCCCCGAGGGCTGCTCTGGGAACTGCGAATGTGGGTGGTCTTTTATGGGGGTTTGGGGTTTGGGGGTTTGGGAGGATGCGGTGGTATGTGCGTGGGTTTTGTTTTTAGCTTCACTGCTACTGCTGCTGCTGCTGCCTCTCTTGAGCCTCTTAAATGTCACAATGGTGATGCCAAGTTGCTTTGGGGTTGGCACTAGGGTCACCCCATCAACCACCCGGCTGCAACGCCCCCTTTTCTTACCCACCCTGGCATTTATTCATTTTTTTTCTCTTTTGCAGAGGTACAAAATATAATATGTATGAGTTTCCTTGCCGTCGTTGTTCTTTCTTGGCCATTATTTTGCACTTGCCGTAGAGCGAAAGGCCGACCCTGACCCCAGGTCCACTGTTAACCCTACGTCTTCGTTCCGGTTCGTTACGTTTTGTTCTGTTCACTCAGAAATAAAAGAGGAAGTGTGGTGGTCAAAAAAAAAATCCGAAATAGGAAAGGATATTTTTATACAATTTTTGTTTTAACTAACACAAAATATTTTAAATAAAAACATTTCTGTTTACCATATTTATAAAATGTTTTTATACAACATTTATTTTGCAATAATATAAATATACATTTTAATATAAATAGACATCTCTTTTTTTATATTTAAATATATTTTAACACATAATAAAACAAGAAGGATGTATTAAAACAGGTATTTATAAAAAAAAATATTAATTTATGATTTCGACTGCGCTAAATATATTTTTAACACATAAATAAAACAACCAAAAGAGGAAGTCTTATTTTACTTCTCTTGGCTTTCGATTATTAAAAAAAATCTTTATATCTATTTTTTTTGAAGTGTTTGTCGCAGCCTCACATCTTTGATGGCGAAACGGACTCGCAATTTGATTTGTTTCAAGCAGCGTGCAGAAAAGAAAAACTGGAGAGGGTAAAGGGTCTGCAGACTACACAATTACAAAATGTTTTCGGTTTGGGGCCATTTCAGCAATGTCAGCGCGGCGGTGTTGCCAAACTTCAGCAATCCCAACCGATTTTAGTGGGCCGCTCTTCACTCTCCGCCGCTTCCAGCGAGACGCCATCAATCGATGATGATGCCGAGAACGAGTGGCCCACAAACTGGTAACAGATGCTGCACACGTGTCTCGGGTGCGGTTCGCTGTGTAATTGGATGATGTTCAAAGGACGGACAGAGGAGGGTCGGCGGGGTTGGGGGCGGTGTTCGGAGAGCTAAAAACAAATAAATAGTCAAGCGACGGGCATTTCAACGTCGTTCATTTCGCTGTGAGTGAAATACAAATAACATTTAATAAGAAAAGGAAATTGTCTATTTGGGCAGGCAGGCTCTGAACGACAGGAAACTACAGGATGGACTTCATATACACAGAAAATAATAAATCGTGTCTTGATCTATTCGATGATTTTATTTTTAATTTGGACCGGAAAATACTCTATTAATTTGCATATATGAACAACACATTCAAAATATGTTTTTTTTAATTCAATAGGTTTTGTTAAATAAAAACTAAAATCATATTAAATAAAATAATCTGCCTTAAAATAGAATAAAATAAGGTTACAATTGAGCTATATTACATGTTTATTTTTTAGCAAATTTTTATCAGTGTATTCACAATCAATGGGAATTAGCAAAAGGAAACAAAAAATATATACGGACGAAAGGCTAAGGATTGGTTTTCCATTTAGAAGTGTTCGAAATGAGATTTAGTCGAGTATGTGTGTTAATCAGAGGGAGAAATGAAAGGAAATGGGATAGGAAATAGAGATGTCTATTCCTCACATAAAATTAAATATCTATGGGTACCTGAGCTCTTTCAGGAATAACGTGCAAGCAACTACATATTTTGCACTCTGACTGCAGATGTGCATTAACCTTTTTTTGCCTCGCCACCCATCCCCATCAGATTGTTCATTATGATACTCATGTTAATTGCAATTTAATATGCACATATACGGGTAGATATTCTTTTTCCATTTTTATTAATTAATTGAAATTGATGTCAAAATCGTGCTGAAGTTGAAGGCCGTCTTTGTTCAGACTTAAGCTTCAATAAACAACCATATAATTCAAAACTAAATAAATAAAATAAAGGGAAAAGGCTGTATAGCCTTTAAATCAACATTTAACATTAATAGGCAGTGGGGCTAAGAGTCAAATTTAGAAGCATTTATTAAATATTTAACCTTTAATTTTAGTGAAAACAAATAATTGTGAGTGGAAGAAAAATGTGCATATGACCCCGTATTGATAACATAAATCACCATTAAGTCTTGTTGGATAATATTTGGTAACAAACACGTCAAATGGCGAATTAAACGAGCAAATAATTGTTTGAACAAAATTAATGGGAGCGACAAACAATTTAAACAGGCGAACTAATTATTAAGAAAAATACCATTCTGTTTTTTAGTAAAAGGTAACGTTCGAAATAATTTTTATTAAATATAAAGCGAAAATAATTAAGTATTTTGAAAAACGCAAGAACAAAATCAGACCACAACTTTTTATTACCAAATGTAATAAAATGTATAAATAATTGTAAATAAAAATTGATAAACACTTTAATTATAGCTTACAGATTTATATTTAACTTTTATTAAAAACAAAAAAGTATTTACTTGATAACAGATACTTAACACACATCTATTAGTTTTTATCGCTCTGTATAACTTCAACTAATGGAAAACTGAACTTGAACTTTATTACTACAGTAAATTCCCTTCTTAGGTCACATATTTTTAATAAAAATCGTTTTGATTCACCCAATGCTTTCAGGTTCTGGGTCATTGCAATTGCAGCTTCGAATAATTAAAAGGCGATAAAAAGGGAGGCGGAGGAGACACCAAGGTCAGTGGCTGTAAAGGTCACAAGTTGGCCAGGTTGCTAGCCGCTGATGATGTCAGCAACTCGTTTATGGTCAAGACAATCGAAACAATGGCGCCAGACGTACATATAAATATATAAATATACCCCTCCCTTCCGTTCAGATTTAAACCCAGAGCGCATCTTCCATTTATCTTTTGCATTGCAACTTGACTTGTTCACCTTGTTGTTGCCGGCACTGTCGCTTTATGCTAATTGGCAATAGTTAAGGCAAAGTGAGCACAGTTTTTCACCAAACGGGTGGAAACGAGTAGCAAATTTGCACTTTTCAGCTAGGTAATAAATTAAATTCATCGAAAAGGCGAAAACCTCGAGACGCCATTAATGCAAAATGTAAAAATATATATTCACAGCCGAAGGAACGAAAAATAACGCAATAAACGAAAGGGAAAATTTTATTTTTTTTTTTTTTGGGTGGGTTTTTTTTTTCTTTTTTTTTTTTTTTTTAATGGGAGAATTTTTAAAAAAAAAAAAAAAGATTATTGGGGGTTTTTCCTTTTTAAAATTTTTGATATTCTTTTTTTCTTTCTCGCGAAAAATTACGCCCTCTTCAAAAAATGTACCTACTTTCGGGCCAATAAAATTTTTACGCACTTGTTACAAATTTCTTGAAAATGCCCGATTTTCAAATTTATTTGAGTATTTTCAATACAAATAACATTTAAAGGCCACTTTGCCCTAAAAAACACCACAGATTTTCGCGGGGTTTTTAAACGCGCTTCTGGCATTTTTTCGAATGCAAAAATTTATGGCAAAAAATCGTGTAAATATGCAGGTGATACATTGTTGCAAGTACTTTACAACAAAGTTGATGAGGGGCCCAAACTCCCTTAATTGGTGATTAATTGTATTTGCATTAATTATGCAAAGTTTTCAATTATGCAAGATATACACAAAGCTATTTTTCTTAATTAATGCATCAGTCTATAAATAGTGATAGACTGCATGTCTATAAGTATTTCCTGTTGTAAAATGATTCACGTAAGGGTAAGTCATTTAATAGGTGTCATGGTTGGGATTAAAAATAAGCGTTAAATCAAAAGATTAGTAAAAAACCGTTCACTTGTTGATTGTATTATAAAGATTTAACGACACACCAGAAATAAAAACCAATTTACAATTATTTAAACAAGTTGTTATAAATAAACCTAGGTAATTTCTTTTCTAGAATAAAAAGATGGTGTAAACCCATAAAGATGAACTTCGTTTTATCTGATAACACATTTTATGTTAAAATAAAATTTATGATTTTAATTCTGTCTAATTTTGTTTAGCTTTACTAAACCCGTTTTTTTTGTATCAACTAAGTTGAAGTCTATCCCACTTTAGACTTTGACAAACTTGTAGTACAACAATTATTTTTATAAATCTATTGAAAAGTGGTTTGCTCACTTTTTATTTGGCGACCAACCCTAAAAAAGAGACTTGAAAACCTTGCTCAATGCTAAATCAAGTGAGCAGTACCTGAATGCACTGCAAATACAGTGCGTAACGTAAGCGTAATAATGACTTTTAAATATATTTTTTTTAAATAAGTCTTAACCCGTTATATTTATTTTACAGCCTGCATAAAACAAAAATACTTTGGCCCAAAACTAATATTTAATTTACAACAAATTTTCCTACCGAAACGCACTGTTCTTGACTTGACTTTGCCAATATTTCATTCGATTACTCAATAGCAAAATATTTTGTCTACAAAAAATAAAGTCAACAAAAAAACGACATGCCTACAATAAAATCTCGTTTATGACATGCAAATAAAATGTAAATTTAGTAGCCCACCGCAAAATAGAAACAACAAAACGTAATAAAATTCTATAAAAAATATGAACGAACTGAGAGAGCGAAGAGCACTAGATAAATAAAAACAAAAGCCGGCCGCAAAAAAAAAAAAAAAAAACAAAAAATCCGAGATCGACTCGATGCGGCAATAAAAATTTGTCGACTGTGTCAGCGATCAAAAGCGTTCAAAAAGCACGTGGGGGCGTAACAAATAGCAAGCTAAAATGACAGAGGGAAAGAGACGGGTTTAGGGCTGGCGAAAGAGACGGACTGTGAGTGAGCAAGTGTGGCGAAGAAGCAGAACTGATGCACTGAGGCACCACACTTGCTGCTAATGAATGAAAACGAATGGCAGTTGAATGGAACCGAGAAATGGAGTGAAAACAATTCAAAAGACGATAAACAGTGAGTAAAAAAGAGCGCAACTAAGTTGTTATTATAAGCTATAATGTGATAATTGCAGTAAATTGGAGGGAACATGAAAATGTTTACCAGTAGTCACACAGAATTCTTTCTTCTCTGATTAGAGTACAAATTCAAATACACTATTTTATCAATGTTTTTGTTTAAAGACTTTTGTTTTATTTAGCCATGTGTTTTACTTAAGTTTAAATACTATTTTAACCATATTAACTTTAATTTAATAATTTTGTTATTAAAATTAGTTTTCTAATCAAAGTCAGAGAAAATTGTGTGTTATTCAGCATTCTGTTGGTCTTGTTTAAACAATTTTAAAAAAGAAACATGAATCTCTAAATGTAATTTATTCTTAGGAGCACCCAATTTATTAAGTTAAAGAAGAAATTTGTAAGATAAAAATAAAGGTTTAGTTAACTTGTAGTAAATTCCTAATTAAGAAAATACATGTTATAATGGTTTATGCTTACAATTGCAATGTTTTACAGGTATTATTATTCAATTCAATTCCAAAAGATCTGATCTTAAGCTGCCCACTCATGCAAAACGAATGCTATTATGACACCGCTCTAATAGCTTCAATAGTAAAAACCGCTCGATCCGTCTGGCTGCTACAGATACCGTTGCTTTGGCGACTGCACTACAATGACAACGTGAAAACCTGTTACACTTTTGACCAAGTTTTGAACGCTGACTCATACAAATAAAAAAAAAATTATACAAAAAAACGGGCGTGCGACGATCTTGCTAATTGCTGGGGGCAGAAAAGCGAGGGGAGATACCTGGGATACTCGTCGTGTGACTGACACCTGCGATTAGCTTTTAGCCCCCGCTTTTTTACCCCCCTTAGAGCCATCGTCGGTGAACCGAATAATTTGCATGAAGCTTGGCTTAAACGTTTCACTCAGCGCAGTGAGAGAAGGAGGGAAAACAACAAAGTTTCGGTCATTCACATTGCCGCAGGTTTTGTTAGCGTTTGTTTATCTTTGGCTCTTTCATCTCGAGCTGTGAACTTGTCAGTTACAGCAAATTTGCATTGTGTTAAAATATTCAATTCACTCGTTTGCTAATTTTATTTGATGATTTTTGTAAATGTGTTCAACGGGTTCATGCATTTTTGAGAGCATTTTTTTTCGGACCGGATTTAATTCACTTTTAAGATTAAGTTTAAAATACCCAAATTAAATACTTAAAATACCCAGTTAATTGACAATTTATTTGCACATTGCATTCCAAAGATATTACGCAATTGCGGATAATAAATCATCAAATAGCTTGAAAGTAAGAGGTAACCTACATTTTATATAATATCAGTTTGGGCTGGTTTGGGAAATTTGACTAAGGTTATCTATTCGTCGGGCTTATCAAGGCGATGAGAAACAGAAAGAGACAGAAAGATAACTGTAGGCGGAATGGCAATTTGTTAAATCAACTTTAATTGAAATAAATTGTCATATCATTTGCCCTGGAAATGGAAATGGACTCAATTAGATGCGGGCCTTATGCGCTCTACTCTACTCTACATTACTTTGCCTATCCTAAAAAAAATGGCCTGCCTGTTTTTCTTCTCCCCTGAAAAATTATAAAGCACCATCAATCAAGGGGGGAAAATGAGAAATTGAAATATGACAAGAACCTATCCAATCAGTCGAGGGATTGATGACCACTCTGGGTAATGGAAAAATGGAAAACCTACTTAAGAAATTGTCGGACACATGCCTGCATAAATGTAAAACCATAAACAAGACCTAATTGAGTGAAAGTCATTTTGTACATGAAAATCATTTGAGATGCCAAACAGCCTTCAAAGCGCTGCAAACACAAAATAAACATAATTAATACCAGACATAAAGTCCGAAAGATATAAAAAGAGATGTGTGTTTAGGTACAGTGCGCGTTGAATGATTTTAAGAAAATTTAAAAGGCAGTGAAAAGCCTAAAATGATTTTCAATTTAAGTGATAATTAAAGGCAACAAAAAATAAGTTTAAAACATGTCGATAGTTCCAAAGTTATTTTTTCAATTTTGCTCCTTATCAATCAATTATAAATTTTATATTCAGTTCAAAAAACTTTAGTTTATTTATGTAGTAATCACTTTTTTAGACCACGTCTTAAAGTTTTACAATCTTGAAATCCACTGTGTATATGATTAAATCTGTTTGGGTTGAAATACAAAATCTTGACCAAAACTTTGCGGTTAAGTGCGCACGCACAATGGACTTCCTCTGATCTCTCCGCCTTCCAAAATCCCCTTCGCTACCAATAAAAACCACATCAGAAATACAATTTATGCCAGCCGCCGTCGACGTAAAACAGTTTTATGCAATTTATGTGCAATTTTTCAATTGAAAAATCGGCGGACCAGGCCAGGAAGGTTTCACTTAATGCGACGCAATTTCAGTTTTATTTTTTACACACAATATTTCCCTCTCTCTGCGTTGGGGATTTGTTTCGCATGTGCGAAACGTTTGAAATTTTAGTAACTACTGCTGCGATGACAGCTAGGCGAACTTTTAATTGCAATTAATTTGAGTGACATTTGCGAAATAAGCTGAAACTAGAAATCGATTGAGGGCGGTGACGACATTGAGCAATTACAAAATTATTGGAAACATAAAAGTTGTCATCAAGAAAGTTGTGATAACTTTATAGTTTAATGGGAAATAGAGCTCAGCGTGTGCAAAAAAAATGTAAAAGTTTTCTATTTTGGTTTCTTATTTTTTAGACTATATTTAGATAACAGTTAAAATATTAAATTAAATAAGAAACCCTGACAAATTCCCTGAAATAAATATATATATAATTGTGAGTAACGTCAATATTTATAAGTTTTTCAACTTGTAGCGTTAATAATTAATACTTAAAAAAAAAAAAAAAAAATTAGAACAAATATGTGTTTTCTAACTTAAAATCAAAAAGACATTCAGGCTACTTTCTGTGAATATTTTTACATAGAGCCTAGTTCAAATATTACACCATTTTTAACATCAAATTTAATATATAAAGTTTATATATTTAAAAAGAACAAATTGTTTTTTTAAACTTTTAGGCTCACTTCTAGAGCTATCTGGCCATATCACCCTAAGCTTTTGAAAGTTCGCACCAAAGATAGATGGCGACAACAAGACTCGTTCCAGCAATGTCCGCTATTGATAACACGACACCACATTTTTAAAATAAACTATTTGAAATATAACTAAAGTTTAAAGATTTAGAAAAAGAACAAATTGTATTTTTTTAAACGCTTTATATTAGTTTCACTTGTGGCTATCTTGGCTATCTGGCTGCGTAACACCACTAAGCATACGATATATAGAAACACTCTAGAAACTCTAAAATTTTTAGAACGCTTAATAAAATTCTAGAACATGTCCCTTTGTGCGTTCTGCAAAAAATATATTTTGCTATTTTTTAATTTTCTAAGTTTCTGTTGGCTGGCTTGTTTAACACTTTTGGTTTGCATGCAGGCCTGCCAACTTGATTTTTTTACCGATAATTATCAGTACCTACCTACCTAAAAAAAAATAAAAAAAAAAAAAAAAAAAAAAAAAAAAAAAAAAAATTTTTTTTAAAAAAAATAAAAAAAAAATTAAAAAAAAAATTTTAAAAATTTTTAAATAAAAAATTAATTTTTTCCCTTTCGGAACAACGGGCCGGGAGAGTTGATGGTTTTTAAAGCGTTGGGATGCAATAAATCTGCTGGTGCTGGAATATAACTCGCACTATATTGATGAACTAAATCTCCATGATGGAATACAACTCCCCCCATATAGATACACTAAATTTACATGCAGATTTATAATTTGTACTATGTCAATGCACTAAATCTGCATTTTAGAGTACAAAGAAAATTATCTTCATTTGGCATCCCAACGCTTTAAACACCACCAACTCTGCCGGCCCGTTGTTCCGACAGGGAATCTATCAATTTTATCGTTAAACATTTTAAACATTATTTTTTACTTTTTGGTTGGATTTACTATAAAGCGTTTTTTTTAGTTTTTTTTAAACTATTCATTTTATTTAACTTAAAATCAAAAAGACGTTCAGCTACTTTTTAAAATTTTTTAAATAGAGCATTGTTCAAATAATACTTAAACATCATTATTATAAAGTTATATTTTTTCTTTACTAGGCCATTCTAGAGCTATTCATATTAATTTTAAGTGGGTACAAGAACGACAAAAGACTCGTTCTGGCTTAAGCAACAAAGTCAATGTCATATCACCGGTCTGACATCATAAAAACCTCATCGTTAACCGCAAAAGCAGCTTCTAGTGCCATTCATCAAAATCTGGTCTATGTTTAGGCCAGACGAACTTCCTTATCAATCATACGACATTTAAGTAGTTTTTCACCCATACAATTTGCATATCAAACGTACCTGCAAAGAAAAGAGAGAGAGAAGACAAATGAAATGAATTAATAAAAATTGAAATTTATTCGCAGACGTGGGAAAATACACAGAACACACAAGATAGAAACAAAAAATCATTCTTGTTAACACATTGAGGGTATCAAATGAACAAGCAATAAATTGGGGCTCATTATGCGCGCCCAGATAATTATATAATGTCGGGGGCATTAAAAATATATTGTAGATTGTATATGTATCGGAATTTAATGAGAATAATAACCATAAACACGGCCAAAGTCAAGTGGAACTCGAGAGAAGCGAAAATCTGAAATCCAAAAAGCCGCAAATTCGACCCGCATTTTTGGTTTGGCTATCAAATTACCACCGTTTTTCCCCTCCGCTCCAAAGTCAAACAACTGTCCCGCATGAAAAAAAAAAAGAAAACGAAGACAAAGTCAACAATTTAGAGGGGGTCTTTTTCTTTTTTTTATTTTTGGGAGAAGCTCACACACGTGTGACTACAACATTTGACATTATTTGCTGTCGTCTAAGCAAATAGATAAACAAACAGAGACAGAAACAGTGGCTAGAGGGGGAGAGGTGTGTAAAGACAGAGAGTTTGACTAATAAGGATTTTAGCACAAGCTAAGATTCTCCTTAAATCGAGAGTAAAACACACAGAGACTGCAACTAAGGCTAAAAGAAAAATTAAATAGTGGCGAAAAAAGACTGTACTGTTGGTTTGGGACAGCTTGGTGTTTTTTTACACTTTCTCTATAAAAACATTTAAAAACATTTAAAGAACCTTTTTAAAAAATGTTACACTTTAACTATTTTTTTTTCTAAAATTTTCATACACAACAATTTTACCTCATTAACTGAAAAGGCTTTTAATTATTACCTACATTTCCCAAACTTAAAATATGTGGAATTGTACAATTTCTAGAAGCTTAAAAACCTTTGACATCTACATATTTGATATCTACAAATTGCTGTGCCGGTTTAAATTAAATTATAGTCTGCAGTGATTCTGGGTGATAACACTTTGAACCGAGTTTTTTCGAAAATTATAATTAGGTTCTCAGAAACCCCCACAAAAAACCTTCTCCTAAAATACCTTGTAAGTCTATGAATTCTGTGAAATGCAGTGATTTTCTGTGCCAGTTTTAAAACAAGCTCTGTACAGATTTAGGTAACATCCAAACCAATAATATTAAACGCAATTAATCGAATCCCCTAACATCTTCGACTTTGTCAGTAAACTGCAACTGAAAAGTGCCACTTCAAATGGCCAACAACAAACAGCGTAATAGAGCTGCGTTTGCTTTTTATTGTTGTTTGACTGGAAGATATTTACGACTCGCGATGTTTGGCAATGTTTGTTTTTGCTGGGGGTCTACTGGTTTTTTTGTTTTCTTTTCTTTTGTCTTTGCTTACCGGATAATACATTCCTTGCGGAGGAAGAAAAAATGCCCCTGAGCCCCACAGTTTGACGGCTTTTTATGTTCACAGTGGCGTCGCAAATGATGTTTACTCCTCGTGTTTTAGCACTCGACTATTTCTCTGCGTGTATTTGCCCAACAAGGGTAGTTCACTTTTTCCTTTCACTTTAATCTCGGTTTTGCAAATATTTCATTTGTTTTCAAATTGCTATTTGATTTATTTTGATTATATTCTGGTTTTTTTGGCACAAATTATTAGATACACTTTGACTTTGACTACAAAATAAGTAAGTCAGAAAATTAAAGAAAATAAAAATAAAGATTTTTTGGAACACGCTTTTGCACTTTTGAATTTATTTCTTTGCACACGCAAAACTATTATATATTTTTTTTCAATGTCGCACGTGCGAGTGAGCGAGACGGCGCGCGACAGTGAGAAAGAGAGGGGGGCTATAAAGTACAAATTCTTGTTTGTTGTTTTTATAGGGGTGACTTTTTCGAGCGCTCCTGGGAAACTAAAACTCCCTGGACTCGATGTTTTAATTTTTGTCGAAACGAAAACAGAACCGAAACAGCATGCCAAAGCGAAATGCGCAAAAAAGACGGCGCAAACGCGAGACAAAAGAGATGATGCGAAAGTGGCGAGGAAGAGAAAACGAAGAGGGGGCGGCGTCGGCAGAACAGCAGACGATTCTCATTTTGAGGGAAAACTGAGGCGATTTTGGCTATTATTTCGATTTATTCTTATTTGATACGGGTTTAACTTTCCCGTTGGATTAATGTTTTTTAATTTTTTGTAATTTTGAATAATTAGATATTTTTTTAGTTTAACTTATTACGTTTGTGGTTTTATTTGTTTTGTTTATCAAAAGTTTGTTTTATTCCATAGTTTTGAATTCATTTGATTATACAATGCTCGCTCTATAAAGGAAACTTATTTTTTAATCATTTGCATGTATTAATTGTATAATTTATATTTCAACGCTAACTAATTGCACATATTTAATAGTATCAATTTTATTTTTATATTGAGGCGTTCACTGTATTCTTTCACAATATCTTTATCTTTATAGAGCGTTTACTGTATTTTTGGTTTCTGTTTTTCGATTTTAAATCACACACAAAGGCCTTTGATTGTCTGCGTTACTACGCATCCCTCAGATACTTTTCGCGCGTCTGCACTTTTTCCTGGAATTTCGTACGCGTTTACTTATGGAACGAGATTCATCATCTGGTCTTTTGGTTTATTTCCGATTTTATTACAATTTTATTTTATGTTATTTAAGCAGCCACGGCGGCCAAACAAAGAGAGAGCGAGAGATGCTGTCGCATTCAAGAGAAAGAGCGCCAGCAGATGATGAGTGGGAAAAATCGAATCAGAATTTTGGAGAGCGGCCAAAAAGGACGGCAGGATAAACGAGCAGGCGAAGCGGAGGCGGCGCGAAGGCAACAACACAGCAATGGCCACAAAAACATGTGCGCTGTGAATGAATTTTTTGTTGCTTCCTTTTGGTGGGATGCTGCGGGCGTGTGAGGGAGATGGGTGGAAGAATAGAAGAGACAGACAAAAGAGAAACAACGTCCCTCGCAACGTCCCTCTCCTTCCTCCTCCTCTCTTGCCCCATGGCATATATATTTATTTTTAACTTTTCATTTCATTTATCTCGCTGGCTTTTCGGTTTCGCTCAACTTATTTCGGAACTGCACTTTTTAAGGGTTTCCCCCCCCACCCGCTCACTTCTCACTCCTCCCTAGTTAACCGTTATTTTGATTCGGGGTTTTGTTTTGCTTCGTACCGTTTTGGCAATCTGCATTTATCGGTGCGTGTGTGCGTTTGTTTTCACTTTCAAGCGTGCCGATTTTCCACTGGGATCCGCAAGTACCGCTAGTCCGACACCCACGACTTGTTGCGAAGAGCGAGAAAAATACTTTGCTTTCTGAGAACAGTGTTGGCCGTTGGTCGTCCGATAACTGGCCGATAACGATTAACGATTGCGATTACGAACTGAGAAACCGAAACTGTGGACTAGCCAGATGTTCTGCTAACAGCGCTGTTTAGTGTGAACGTTTGTTAACACTGCGAGAGGATTTAAGAGCAGCTGCAATAACAGAAGTGTAAAGTCGACAAAGAGCGTTGTAATCAATTCACGATTTAAGCCTTTTTATTCATAAGTAATAAATTGTATGTTAATAAGTTTCAAGTAACGTTTTTTTGGTTATATTCCTCAAACTTTTTCGCCCACGCGTTAGTGCGTTGCTCACAGTTGCGCTATGTGAGTTAACAGCAATGTTATGCAGCAACAGTGATTTTAGTCTCTTATCGATAAGTGAAATGTGTTGTGGGAAGTTTGAATTTTTGTAATCGAAAATAAATTTGAAAATTTGAACAAAAGAATTCTGGGGCACCATCAAAATAAGACATTATGGGTCATTAATTAGTAATGGTTGACTTATTATTTTAAAGCTGAATAACCTGTTGAGATGTGTTTGAAATTATACTAAATACTAATTTGACTTCACATCTTATCTTTGTTATTGGATTAGTAACTTAGATTTTAAGAAACAAATACAATTTTGTATAAAAATAAGTTATTACATTACGATATTAACAAAGATTTTCATTTACTCATTTTTAAGCAGTGTTAAGATTAAGACTCTGTTAAAATTTTAATTACAAAAAACGTTTACTTCCAAATGTTTTTATTTGTCAGTATTTTATTGTCACTGAGATTTACAAATTATATAGGGGAAGCCGGGGCTAGTTGGCACCTTTTTCACTTATGGATTTCTGGCTTAACATGATGAACATTCAGCTACATCCATGATTTTTTTCAAACCAATCTAAGCAGTCCTTCAAGAATGGCAGAGGATTTTGTAGGGTGTTGTCAAAGGTGCCCACTTGCCCCAGGTATGGGGTAAGTTGAAACCTTGTGCGGGGCAAGTTGGGCCCTTTAAAAAAAAAGTGCGTGCGTACAAAGTACACATGTCAGAAGTGAAACTTCCTTGGCGAACTAATTTATCAGTCTTGTCTATATTTATACAAATCTACAACTTTAGATTTCCGAGACTTAAAGGGAAAAAGGAAGATATGTATGTTAGGAATTTAGTTGTCATTAAAAATATTAAAAGATGTTGAATATTAAATTAAATTTGTAAGTAGAAAAAATACCTGACATCAATTTAAATTTATACAAAATCATTGTAAATTAATGATAACTATAGAAACTCCAGGTTTTAAGTTAAAATTTTGTCAAGAGAATTTATGAAATATTCTTATTTATATTTTATGCAAAATGATTTGTTAAAATCTCAAATGACGAATTTCAAATAAAAATGCCACGTGTTTTTGGTCAATATTAGAATATTATTAATTCAATTTTGTTTTTTAACTTAACATTTAGAAAAGCGAATTTATCAAATATTTTAATTTTATGGAAAGTGGCTGCAGCGGATTCGGAGAATTGATTTCGGCTTAAAAATCGTATTCTTACGCAAGCAAGCTCATTCTATTTTTAGATTTTACTCTCAACTTTGCGCGAGCGCATGGTGCAACTATACATACATATGTGTAAGGTGGTCTCAACGCAAGAGCTGCTCTCCTTTGAGGACGTTATTTGTGCCAGTCTCTATCTAGCTACCTCATTCTACCGATTGAGAGAGACAGAGAGGTAAACATATTTAACGTCCTCAGCAGAGCTGACGAGACCACCTTATATATTTGCACCTAATATATTTGCACTCAGAGCGAAGAGAGGAAAGAAGAGGACAGAGAGAACGTTCGTCAGCGGTGAGAGAGGGACAGGGATATACATATACATTTTTCTCTTTTACGTTCGCTCTGTCTTACTCTCTCTCAATCGGACTCGATCGCTCTATCTCTAAATATACTAAAATACTCTAAAATTTTAACTCTTAAGACTAAGCCTTTGGTAAGGAAAATTTGCAGTTTTTATGGCCTGTGAACGTCAGTTACGATAGAATTTGAAAAAAATAGCGTGAAATAATAATTTTAGCTAAATGTTTACTTTTAATGTTGTAAGACACGTTTTTTAGATAAGATACAACTTTTTTAAGCATACTTCCAGTATTTGGTAAGAAAACGTATTGAACAAAAACATTAAAAATGCGTTTACACTTAAAAGAAAAATTCTGGAGACACCGTTTTTTCATTTTTTTCTTATAAAACATTACAAAAAAAATTACTCATTTAAAAAATATTTTGAGGTAAAAAAATAAAAAAAAAAATCATAAAAAAATTTGTTTCAACCCTTATTTTTTTTAAGTACTTTTATTTTTTTAATACTGACATAATACAAAAAAATAAAACTCAAAAATGTTGCTCCGTTTTTAAGTTATTAAATAATGCCACAAAAAGTGGTTAAATGACCCGTAGTCAGATCAAGTTTGTTTCAAAACTTGATCATGCCCCTTTTACCGCCCACAAACCGCAAAAATCTGTGGCGCTCTCATTTTTTATGCAATCGTTACGGTTTTAAAAGAAATATAGTGATATATGCACTGTCTTACTACATTCCGAACCATTTTGTGCTCTAATAAATAATAAAGAAGTTATAGAACATTTTGCTATCCCTTAAATCTAGTCTACATACATATGTACATATTTTAAATACACAATACAATACATGCGAATGTAAAAATCTACAAACGTAGTTAACGTAGCCCCACAATAGGTGGCGATCTATCGTTTTTTCTCGTTTGTTTTTTTTAAAGAGGGCAAATTAGTATCGCAAATCTTATAGTCAAGTGTTTAAAGTCGTCAATTTCTTGAACTTTTTTTCACAACATTTAAAAATATATAAAATTTAAACGAATAATATTAATAGTTTTAAAAAACTAAAAGAAACGCTTTCCGGTTTAAAAGAGCGCGCTCTTTTATAGATATCGATAAATTATCGGTAAAAAACAAGTTGGCAGGCCTGCATGCGAAGTTACGCAGCCAGCCAGCCAGATAGCCACAAGTGAAACTTATATAAAGCGTTTAAAAAGGGTTTTTGTATTTTTGTATTCCGAATTCTAAATATACAAATACTTTTTTATTTTTAATTTATTTTTTCTAATATGTTTAAATTCTTACCTAAAGCCATATAAACTCCTCCTCAACGGCATCTCATGTTTTTAATACCAACATTATTATATTCCTCTTCCCAATTCTGAACTTTTACCATTTAAATGCAGTTTTAAAGACAAGTCCAGCAAGCTTTACTGCATCCCATGTTTTTATTGCTCCACTGCACCCCCTTGAAACTCCCAACCCGTTTTTGACCATCAAAAATTCGCCTTCTGGCATTGTCTCAGTTCCGTCAGCTTTTTCCCTTTTCCCCCCTGATGTGACCATCATATACATAGGCTCAACAAACAACGTCCGAGGACCGAGAAATCAAAAATGCGCCATGAGCTGGACAGGGTGAAAATTCAGCTTTGGTTTTTCGGATGGTCAAAGGGGTTGGGATGGATGGGAGTAATTGCGGGGGACTCGGGGTGGAAGGATGGGCGATAGTTGGGTGGTCCTGGTCCAGTAAAACCAAATCAAAAGTGTCAAGCCTCATTTTAGGTTGTCCAGGACAACGCTTGTCAAGATTGCATTAGCCACATGTTCATGCTGCTGGCCAAAAAGAAGGGAAACAGAAAACTAGTGAAACTACACATGGAAAAAGTCTCTAATAATGTTTTTTTTTATCAGTAGTAAATATTTAAAACGATAACTAAAAATTTTGTTTTGTAAACATGTTTTGAACTATCCAAATTGGTGTAAAAATAATGTCTTTATAATCCTTTTCCCTATTATTATGATTTTATTATTTAGAAGCCTTTGTTTTTTATTGTTGCCTTATTTCTGCATTCAAACATAAAAATGTAGAATCTTAAGTAACAAAATTTTAGGTTTAGACCCAAATATTTGTCTTTTAAAACCTTTTAAAAATTGCTTTGAAAATAAGAGTTTTTTTCAGTGTTAAACTAGCTGGACCAACAAATAGTAGGCGTGGCTTTTGGGAAGGCTTATTAACGCGACGTCCAGCAGCAGCCGGCAGTCTGAAAGTGGAAAACAGCATGGAAAAGCGGGGAAAAATAGAAAAAGGGGTGAGGGGGGAGGGGCTTTCTTGATTTGAAATGCAAATGCATGCACCGCAAGGGTGAAAGAGAAAGGTGTGGGCAGACAGAAAGAGATAGTGATAGAAAGTGCACTGAAAAAACATAGTGATTTCAAAAGTTTTATTATTGATTGCTGCATAGTTTTCATTCCCGATTCAACTACAAAAATCATTGATTCTATGAAAACATAATCAAACCATAGGTCAATTATGAAAATAATCAAACCTAATAACCTAATAGAAATAAGGTTACCATAATAAAATCAAAGTGAGCCGTTAGATTTTACTATTATAAATAGTTGAAATAAAAATAACGGAATCAAAGATGTTTTGTGTACATTTTAAATATATTTTACTTTAGAAAACAAAGTGAACCATGGTAGTTTTCAATATTTTAAATAGTAGCAGTCAATATAGTAAAATCAAAGTTGTCTTGTAAACAATTGAATATTTTATATATTTAAACGTAGCTCAGAGGATAAAAAGGAGAGAACACAAAAGAGTTAGAGTTAGTTTCACACGGGTTCGACCCCTGGCAGGGTCGAGTTTTTATTTGCGATACTCGAAGAGTAAGCAAATACTGTAAACGTTGAAATGTCTGTCTGTCCGTCTGTCCGTCTGTCTGTCCGTCCGTACAAACGTCGAGATCTCGGGAACTATAAGAGCTAGAACCACCAAATTTTGCACACAGACTTGTATTAGCAAAGCGCAGATCAAGTTTGTTTTAAAACCGACCACGCCCCCTTCACAAACCGGAAACTCTGTGGTGTCCACATTTTTAATGATAGAGAAAAGCTTAAAATGTTATTTATATTGAAAATATCTACAAATATCTAAAAATTTTGAAAATCGGGCCATTTTCAAAAAATTGTGTATACAAGTGCGTAAAAATTTTTATTGCGCCCGAAAGTAGGCTAACCATTTTTTTGAAGAGGGCGCTAAAAATTATGCGCTTGAAAGTATTAATGAGTATCGCAAATCTTATAGTCGGAAACCCGACTATAGCGTTCTTTCTTGTTTTTTCTTTTCATAAACGACACAACTTTTGTTTTTATAAATCCTTTACGCTAACTGAAAAGATAGAAGAAGAAGAACTAAGAATGTATATACTTATAAATTTTGACGAGTCAGAACACGTTTTCCAAAAGCAAAGCGATTCAGTTCTTAACTAAGACAACCTCTGTATGAGCGAGCGTGGTTCAGGGTTAAGGTCGCGCGCGCGAGTCCGAAGGTCCGAGGATCGAGTCCCAGCCGAGTCAAATTGAGTGTGAGTTTTATACATTATGTTTATGTTTAATAATAATTATATACCTCTCTTTATCTATTTAAATTTCAGTTTTCATATAAATGAAATTATACCAATAAGCTTTAACTTTAAATTAGTACACATAAAATGGTCTTAAATTTAAAGCTATATTAAAAGTATATACCTT
The DNA here is from genome assembly GCA_018150695.1 of Drosophila oshimai. Taxonomy (NCBI): domain Eukaryota; kingdom Metazoa; phylum Arthropoda; class Insecta; order Diptera; family Drosophilidae; genus Drosophila; species Drosophila oshimai. The sequence continues at coordinate 92,481 of JAECWM010000012.1, read as the reverse complement.
AAAAAATTATGTTGTTTGACAAAGGCAAAAAAATACATTTTTGACAACAATTAGTAGTTAACATTTTTATAATGTTTACCATTTTTAAATTTACTATGCGGCATAATTAAATTTACTATGTTTTTAATAATTTTAGGTATTTGAATCTATAATGAGCATTTTTAAAAAACGTTGCTCCATAATCGATTCTAATTTGAACATATACATCAACTATGGGCATAATTGATTAAAAATCAATTATAAACGTATTTATTTACTATTTCAGACTTGCATGCATTTCATTAGGAAAAAGAGTTGATTCGGGCTGAATGATTTTAGTTTTTGCAGTGTGGGAAAATGTTCGCACTGCATCCGAACTTGATACCCCGCCTCCCGCTCCCCCTTTGATTTTCCACCCGCCATCCCGCATAAATGCAAAAATCCCCACGGTGGCAACTTTTTAATCCCTTTTGGCCGGCAAATTGTCGCCAACACTCTGAAAAATGGTAACCGGCAAAAATGAGCATCGTGCCTCGGTTTTTCGCCGCTTTCCACGCTTTTCAACGTTTATTTTTGCGGCTAAGCTGCATCGCAAAAATTGAATGCGGCAAAACGGAGGAGAGTATGAACATCAGGCAATAAGTTATGAAAGTTTCTTAAATATGGAAAGGTAAAAAGGGGACAAAAAGTGTGTTTTGGCAGAGGGTAAATCACTTTTAATATACTTAATGGAAATTTGGTAAAAAATGATGCGAGACACAAATAAAAAGGGATAACAAAAATCAATAAAAAATTGGAATAGAAAATATGAAAAAGGAAGATTTCGAGCAGGATGACAATTCCTTACTAGATTTTTATTTACCTTTCAGTTTTTAATTTTTTTTTTTTTTTGTATTTTTAACCAAGTACAGTTTCTAATGAATAACAAGACTTAAAATCATTAAATAATTAAATTTGAAAGTACCCATAAAAATTTTTTAAATGCAATAAACCGTTTAATAACAAATTTCTTGTTATTAAATATTGATACAGTACAGACAGGCACATAACAAAACAAAAAGTTTTACTGTTAATAAATAGAATATTATTTTTAAAAGAATGCTCTTTACGGAAGGACATTAAACTCATCAAAGTGATGCTTTAAATATAGTAAGAACCACCTTTAGTTGCATTGAAATACCATATTAAGAGAGCTTATTCCCACTAAATGCCTAAAGTTTCCACATCCCTTCAATCGTCAGCCAACCGCGACTTGGGGGAAACTAAAGGAAAAGCACTCACTCCCGCTTTCCACCCACCCACCTCCTTCCCTTTGGGAGCTGACCTGCCTCTGAGTTTGAGTTTGATATATGTAAAGGGGGGCGGGGGATAGCGGGAAATGCGGCCAACTAACCGCAAACAATAACAAACGATGGCCAAAAGCGAAACAGAAGCTGTTTCTGTTTCAGTCTACACCTTTGTCGCCCCCCCCTTTTCCCTTTCCCAGGGGCGTAGGCGGTGTGGGGGCGTGGCTGCTGCTGGGGGTTCTGTCGGGGTGCCATTTACAAGGAGCCAAGGATTTATGATGCCTGTTATCGCGCCCAGGACGAAGGACGCACAGCAGGCGAAAACGATGACAAAGGTGGCCAAGAAGGAGAGAAAAACAGGGAGCAAAACTCCCAGGAAGGGGGAGTTTCAAAGGAAGAGATGGGATAGAAAAATCAGCAGTGGCGTGGAAGGCAGATAAAATCTCGCACGCACCGAATAAAATGTCTGCAAAAAAAATAAAGCATACTTTTTTGGGGCCATATGTATGAAAGAGAAATTTAAATGGGTCACGAGCAGTGGTGTTCATTTTAACAATTTATAGTGTTTTTTTTTTTTAATCTTTTTTAACAAAATTGTAAGGTTTAGTTTGATCGATCGAGAAAAAAATTAAATAAACTATTCAAATATAAATAAAAAACCATGTCTGATGGTCGTTGTCCCTCTATCATTTCAAATATCAAACATATATTTTATAAACATATTAACATATTTTTTGTATTGACTTTTTAGAATATCATATATAAATTATAAATACTGATTATAAAATCGTTTATTATTTTATATCGTATCTAAATTCAAATGACAGACAGCGGCAGCGAAATTGCCAATTCATATTTATATTTCGTTTAATTGTAGGTATTTTAAAATTATATTTATTTTTTGATGCCCACTAACCTAAAAACTAAAATAAATAAATCTAACTAGCAATCATAGCAAATTAATAAAATATAAATATTTATTTTATAAATTAAATATATTTTTCACATTTGTGTGTTTGCCAACTTTACTTCATTAATCTTTTTTATATATTAACAATTTCTTAGCTAACAAATTGTGATCATATTTTAGCTACTTTTTATGCTCGAAATGTTGCAGCTCTGGTTTAGTGGAGTCCACAAGCACAAAGCAAAACATTTAATGGTTTAAAATGGTTTGAAAGGAGAGTGAAGAGGGCTAAAAAGGGTTGTTTTGTTTTTGGGGGCAGCCATAAACACATGTGTTCTTTCACTTGTAGCGCAAATTGGAAACCCTCCAACCCTTATTAATTGGAATTTTATGAGGTTATTTATCTCAACGACCCCCCTCAGTGACCTTGAGTGCTGCCATCAAATCTGCATTAATTAAATTAAATTCCCTTGCTGAAAAGAAAACGTAGCGCCTAATTAAAAAGCCAGAACCCATTTGCGTATTTAACACAGTCTAAAGTATCTATTACTGGATGCTAGTCGGCCTCTCTCCGCATCAGCCTCCCAAAATTAGTCAATAAATTAAAAGAGCCAAAATGTGGCTGCTTTTGCCGTTTCCGCTCGCTCTTTCCTAACGAGCCAAAAAACATTGCATTAAAAAACCCATTCATTAAAATGGCGAAATGTGGCGCTCGAATTTATGGCCCAAAAGGCAGGGGAATCTGTGCGTCTCAAGTGTAAAAAAGGAGTAACAGCAACAGAAAAAGAAACAGAAGCAGATTTTCCATTCAGGTTGGAGCAAATCTTTAACCGAAGCTTCACCTGGAATTCCCACTGGTCCTGAGCTTTTACCACCCAAAAATAAGGAAAATAAAACTAGAAACTTGCAAAGGATTTTGATACCCAGTTGATGGCAAGACATATAGAATTCCGTTTTAACTCCTACAAAATGTGTGTTAAATATTACCATATATCTTAGCATATTTAATATATCATTTTTAATCTCACTTCTTTTACTCTTTTACTCTGCTTAATCAAAAAATAAACATCATTTAAATTAATTTAAACTTAAATTGCGCCAGGCTATACTGTTAAGTTTTAGAAGAATAAAATGCAAAAAATAAAAGCCGGAAATAATATTTATAACAGTTTAGTTTTTTTTTAATTTTGTTAACTCTAAACAATTAAAAAAGAACGAATTTTAAATTATTTTTATATGGATTGGTTTATTACTTCTTCATTAATTTTTAAATATTTGTTTTTTATTGCTTTAAATTGAAGATTTATTAATTAAACTTCATTAGGGTTTTTATAGAAAGTAAATGATATGTTGAAAACATTTTTTTCTTAAATTTTTTAAAGTTTTGAATATTGTGTTCTAGTTACACAATGAGTATTTTTGTTTGGATATTTTGTGCGGATTTCATACTGTATTTAGGCAGGAGGTCAGGGCGTGATATGGGCTCACACAGGCCCCACAGTTCAATGCGCTCTCCATGCACTCAATTATAATTTGCGAATGACTCCCAGACGGAAAGGCCGCCCAAGGGACGACGGTGACGCGTCATCAGGCCATTAGCAAAGAGCAACTCAGTCATATGTATGTTGAGGCAGGCAAAGTTGGGGATAAAATAGGGCAGAAGGTACACTAAAAAAATTTTAATAAAATTAACTTTAATAAGCTACCCCTAAATAACTATAAAAATATGTTTTTATATGCAAAATCAGGCATTTAAAGGTTTTTAAATAATTAAGAACTGACTTTAAAAAAATTAATATGGGATAAAAGGGGTTGACTTCCTTTAAAATCCAAAAAAAATAAGTTAGATTTTTCAACTCTCTTAAATTGGTCGATTTTAAAGGATTTTATGTTTAAAAGGGATTGATCCGCTTGTTGTTAATTTATTTTGTTGGAAAAGGAAATAGAAACGGAATGAGTTAAAGATTTCTGAGAGTATAAAAAAAAAAATCTAGGCAAATAAAAATTTAGAAGTTGGTTTTTGGAAATTATATTTTTTATTCGTTTAATTTATTTCTGTGTATAATAAAGCCATAATGTATGCTGTATGATAAAAGCATTTTGTAGGTTGGGGTTTTACGTTCATTTCTCCCTTTCTCTTGGACTCTTACATCTATTTACTCATTTCCTTTCATTTGATTTATTCTCTATGAGTGTGTATTTAGCTGCGGTCCCTTTTTGGTTTTGCTTCGTTGCTGATTTGCGTAATATTTCCCGATTTAAGTTGGCCAGATAAAGCAAAAGAAGAAATATAACCAAATGCGGGTGTGCTTAACTATTTCTTCTTTTCCCAGGTTAAAGCTATAAAAATGAGTACGCCAACATTAAGCTTAATTCAAACGATGTGGAATTGAATGGGATAAAACCGCCATAAAAAAAACTGCAGCCACTAAAGAGGCCTCCCATAATGGATTTTGCTCTTTATTATTTTTTTTTTTTGGCACTCGCACACATAAAAATCTATTTGTGAGAAGCGTATTATTTTTGACTAAATTCCAAGGAGATACAATAAAATTCAATTGCAAACTTCGCTCTCGGCAGCCGCAGAAAATGAAAACAAAATAATGAATATACTTCTTGGCCGGCACAAGCTTAGAGACGCCGAAAAACTTGGCAAGTTCTTTAGCCACAAGGGCGAAATGGGCTGCTGCAGCAAACACATGTCAAATGGCCCTCCCCCTCTCCCCCTCCACCCACTGCCCATTTTCTTCTTTGGCGGAAAAAAACAAGTTTTTACTTCTAGAAAAGCTTTTCGAAAAAGTTGCACGGACAAATGGCAAAACTGCTTATCTCAACAAAAAGCCAAATAAGCTGAGAAAAAGGGGGGAAAAGGGGGCGTGGCAGTTGCACTAATGGTGCCAAGGAATCGGAAATGCCGCCATGCATGTCTGCCTCCATTTCAGAGGCTGTGTATCGTCCTTCTCCCACTTTTCCACCCCACACTTTTCCCCCCACATTTTCCAACCCATTCTCCCTACTTTTTCCGAAAGTAAATCTTGATTGCCTTTTGCTGCAAGCCAAAAAAAAGACAAGTAAGTGTATGTTTTCTCACAATTCCCTCTAAGAAATCTTGTAAATATATATCCCTTTTTTGCTATGATAATTTCCGCAGTATTTTATACAGAAACAAGTGCTCGACTGTCAGTTTGATTTTGAAATCAGAAACAAGACACAACCAAAAAAAAAATGAGGGGAACATGAAATAAAAAACCTGATGAACGAATTGGAATTGACATTTTGGCCACTGGCCAAAATAGTTCGAGAGGAGTCAATGGAGAGGCCTTATGCAAGCGGCCAAAAGCAAAAGGCATTCCTCTTTTTGTCACTCACAATTATTGTTTAGTTTGAAGTGCATAAAGAGGTATTAAAGTAGACCAAGTATTTTTTAAACCACATTTTTTTTGAAAGTGCTTTAAGAGCTAAAATATTTGTTCAATAAACAAATCTTTTAAATCTAAAACGTAAAACAAATGAATATTTATAATGCCTACCTATGTATTAGATATTGAAAAATAGGTAAACAATAAAAATTTAATCTTCTCGATTATTTTTTAGCAACATTTGAACTTATAAAGTCAAAATGTCTGGAGAAGATAAAAAGCACTGGTAAAAAACTCCACTGAATTTTTATCTACATTTGAGGACACCAAAAATATAACAAAACTTATGGAAAAAGAGTATACATTTAATAGTCGAATTTATACAATTTAGAATTTTTTTTCCTTTCTTTTTTATGTTCTAAATTAAGTCAAACTCTTGTTATTTTTTTTGTGTTTTTACTAATGTTTTCCCTTTTGTATTTGCATCTCCAATTTGGGCTAATTGAAACTCAGCTCAGAAACAATTTGTCAAAATTAAGCAACTTATGGCCGCAAGTAAAACTTTATCTGCAAAGCGGATAATCAATGCACTGCCACGCCCACAACCGCAAAAAGGGTCAGCTAAAAAACCAGCAAGTAACAACAGTAAAGTGTAAAATGCAGCTAACGTTAATTGAATTTTGGACAGAGCCAACAAATTTTTTGGTATATCTGTGTTGTTGTTGGTCTGTCTGCTTATCCAATTTGAAGCGAAATTTTTGGTTCCCTTTTTTGTTGTTGTCAAGGGCTTTTTTTTTGCCGGTTTCAGTTTAGATTCTGTTCGCGGCATTAGCACAAAGTTGGCCCATTAATGGCGAACTAAATTCACTTTTGCAGCGCCGAAAATTCCATTTTGTGAGTAAATGCAAGTGAGTAAAAGTGGGTGCACGTAGAGAAACCAGGGGCTTATTCAATCATAATAATTTAGGTAAACAAAATAAAGAAACACACTTTTAACGTAACTACAAAGTTAATCTAGTTTTATAGTAAAAAATTAAGTATGGAATTTTCTTTTAATTGTTCCATCAACTCTTAAATGTTTTTGATAAATATCGGATACTATTTGTTAAAATACTTGAGTACTACGTAATAGCTGATAGAAATAGGTTGTTTTAAACAAAAGGTACAAACATATAATTTATGAATATATTTACAAAATATAAATAAAATATTGTTTTAACTTTGTATAGTTTTTTCAAATCTAGTTCTTGAGAACCTGAAGAATAGTATACCTCTTTTGGAAGTATACATTTTTAGTTTAAAATAGTATTTCTAGTTGATAAACTTTTTGTTTTAATCAAAAGAAGTATTTTTAATTTATAAATGGTTTAAAATGTGGACATTAGTCCAAAGTAGCTTGATTATTTCTCTCAGTGTGGATGTGAGATTTTAGTGGCGTGGCTGTCGTTTTTGGTGTTGCTGTTAGCGGTTTGTGGCTTCACCCTAGCGGCGAGCAGCCAAAGCAGCAACACACTAGCTGATGTTGATTTTCGATGTTTGCTTTTGGTCAGCCGTTGAACTATGGAGAATTTGATCTTTTTTCTGGCTAAAATCCATTTAGCTAAGCGATTTTTTCAACGATTTTCAAAGTCAGATATCAAACCAAGTTTTGTGAATAGCCTAGATTTTGTTAAATATTATTTATTTCTATATACATCCTGACGCTGCGTTAGGTGGAAAGGTTATAATTTGGAGATATTTTTTTTTAATTTTAATATCATATTTTGTTTATTTATTTTTTTTCGAATGCAAAGTAAAACATAAAAATGTAAAATTAAAGATAATTAACTTATAAAACTATATAATAATTATATTATATATAATAATAAAAAGTTAATAATTATAAAATAATAAAGGATACAAAAAAAATTAGATTCTTGGTGTTTGTTTCTGCAATTAAACTTTGTCAACTCTACAACTTTAGGAAAATGATAAAACAAGAATAAATAAAACATAATAAATAAGTGAATTCCATTTAAAAATGAAGGAGATTCGACCTTTTTCTAAAATACGTTTTGAACCCAAACTTTTTGCTTTGTTTTTAAGTTATTTATTATGACTACAAAAAGTGGCAAATACCCCATAGTGCGCTGTCTCCACATATTCTCCTTTTTCGCCCCCTAACATTTCTGTTTGGATTGCGTTGGCCCAAAGAGGGGGGAGCGGCAAGCCAAAAAGGGGCGGGGCAAGAGGTCCTGGTAGCCGACAGAAGTTTGCACTTTGCGCTAGCTGCGAACTGCGGCGAAAGTCAATAAAAGTTGGCCTATTCCGTGGAACTGTGAAAAGGACGACTGTCTGAGTGAATTGCCAACAGTCACTAACCAAATTAGCAAGGATCAGGAACCAGTTTGGGGCCAGGCAAGTAAATGTGACTTAAAGGCAAGATATGTGGCTTTTATTTACCACTTTTTGACAATATTTACTTTTTGAATATGTTTCTTAGAGGGGGAAAAAAATATAAACACGTTTTTGATTTACGACAAATTTGATTTGTTTTTGGCAATACCAATTTATTTTATGATTTTTGTAATTAATAAAAGCGAGATTTAATATGTGTGCTCTATGACAAAAACTTAACATTTTTTAATGTTTTTAAAAATATTCAAGTTTTTTTGATATAAATATATCTAATTATCTTGCTACTCTTTAAAGAATGAAGATATTTAAAGTGAATTAAAAATCGTTTTGAGAACGATTTTGACTTTTCTGACTTGACCTATTTTCTCGTAAAATTATAATGGAAATTTAGGTTTCTTTAATGAAATCGAGTGTTAATTTATATAAATTGGCTTTAAAATTTACCAATTGTTGCCATTTTAAATACATATTATTATTCGCGTTTTAAATTTAAATCCCGAATTCGCCCCATTTTGCCACGGCAAAAGCTCTTCAATTTGCAGTTTCAAAAGTTTCAAAATTTCTTCAAGTTAAACTTGTGTCCTTTAGGTGACGCCACTTGAAAGCTTTTCCGAGAAACTTAAATTCAAAGCTCTTTTTAAATCTCACCCAGCGCCATCTAGCGGAAACGTATTTTAACTAAAAGCTTCCCAAACGGCAACAGGTTCAAAAAGCTCTTAACACGCACACACACATTCAAATGAAAAGAACGCGCGAAAATAATATTTTCACCAAAAACAGAAAAAGAAAATATAGATAAATAAATAATAATTTAAAAACGAACCCAAATATCCTCGTTCAGGTTGCTCCACTCATCGTTCAATTCACCATTTAATTGACAGCAGCGATAGAAAATGCTCCAGTTTCCGGTTATGGAAATTCTACAAACTTCGACCTCAAACGGCCAATCTTGACTCATTTTTAAACTTCTTGATCACTTTTCTATTTCACAAATAATAATTTCGTTCACACAAAAAAAAAATCATTGCAAAATAATTACACAAGCAAAAATCAAACTAAAGAAATCCAAGGCAAGAAAAAAACTGAGTAAAATCAACTGCTCGCGACGCGCTGAAAATGCGAAAGGGATGGGAGGAAGAAAACTCCAAAAGAAAAAGGGAAAAATGGAGTTTCAAAGCGTCGAGCGTCGGCAGAGGCAGCGGATTAACGCAGCAGAGGATCAAGGAAAAAGCACGTTAATAGCCAATGAAAACCCAGCGAGAAAGGGACAAAAGATTCCGATTTGATCGTCGACGCCGACGCAAAAACAAAATGTCTGCATACGTTCATCAGTGATGGCCGTACAAAAACGAGCTAAATTTATTAAATCTAAATACAATGTTCACCATTTTTTGTTCAGAACTATTTATTATTGTTCTTTGTTTGTTGACGCTTTATTCTGCTAACAGTACGAGCAATGCCAATTTTACTCAAATTTGTCTTAAAAAAATATAATATGTATCTTATAAATGTTTTGTAGTTATTCAAAACGGTAAGGTCCATATTTAACGAGCTAGGAATTTTATAACATAAAACCATATACGTAAAACCGTTTCCCAGCGAGAAATAAACTTTTTAGCTACAAAACAGCTAAGCTAAGCAACACTGACAGAATGGCCGAAGCAAAAGCAGCGCCACAAAGTCTACGCGAAATGCAGGTGTTCAATAGTCTAAAGATGGGCTCTACGCAAGTGTGGGCGAGACAGAACGATAAAATAACGGAGTTTTAGGAATTTAAGAAGGAAGAGAATAAAGCGGCGTAAGAAGAAGTTTTACAGTTCTTGTCGATTAAAGATGAAGTGCAGTGCGGTGTTAAAACTTTATAATGAATTTAACGTATTTAACAATAAAATATTAATTTAATGAGTAATGCAAATTGTTTATAGAGAGAGGAATATTGAGATGAATTTGTTTTCTATTAATGGTTTTCTAGTTATTAAAAGAAACCATATTTTTAACACAAATTTGGATGTACGGTCTCCGCTTAAAAGAGTAAACACTAGAAATGGTAAAATTTTATATCATAAAAACGCTGGTAAGTTTTTGTGAATTTGTCTTTCTGTCTTTGTTTAAGATTAATATTTAAATCTATTTGGTCTTTTAATAACATTTACTTTCCGTCCTTAAGTTTTAATTGCAGTGAATAAAATTATTTACAGTGTTCCTAACTTTCAATTAATTTTCAAGATAATATTTGAAACTAAATGATTTTTTTTGGGAAAATAAAAATAAGTAGTAACTTCTCTTCATATATTTACTCCAAAAAAATAAACGTAATTTATTCCATATTCAATATGCATTTCGTTAAAAACACAAAATTAGACGGGTTTTTTAAACCGCGTTTTGTTCTTAATATTTGTGGACATTATAAGTTAAATAAATTAACCGGCAAAAAGTAAAAAACAAAAGTAAAGTGAGTGAAAAAAATTGTAAACTAAAAACCAAATATTAAATAGGTAACCATAATTCAAATGATGCATTTTAAATGTCGTAATTAAATTTATATGAAGTTGTATTTATAATGCTCCTTCATTTTAATATTGGTAAGTTACATTTATATATAAAATTATTCAAACCTTTTTCAAACCACTTATTGCAATTAGATTTAGCAGTTTACACACATTGATTTTTTAAACAATTTTACCATCAACTCAAGGTTATCAGAATGGATGTAAACTGAAAAGAATTGATTCTTAAAAAGTGCACCCATATTTCCCCTTTAAATAATTAGTTTTCTGTAGCCACTTAAATTTTTGAAAAATTATCTTACCTCTCTCATATGAAATTCCACTGGCGGAGCACTTCCATTAACTTCAACTGCCGACGCAGACATTTGTTCTAATTTATGATCAATTTTTAAAGTGTATTAATTTTCTTGAGATATTTGAGTATTTTGTTTTTATTTATATCACGTAAATATTGATACACAATCCACACTTTATTGTATTATTTGTGACTTGACATTTGTCAGGTTATTTTTATAGGCTTTCGCCTTTTTTGCACCTTATTGAATTGGCGTTGGGCTTTTCTGAGATGTTTCGCAGTTATTTTTGTGGTTTTAGTTTGTGTTGCGGAACGTGTCGCCACTACAAATGCCCAAGTGATTTTCCTAACGGTGAATCCCAAGTGAGTGAAAAGTGGACTTTAGCAGTTTATTGAGGAATTTTGAATCGTCTTCATCTCTTGTTTATGTTTGGATTCCTGAAATTAAGAAATAAAAACGCAGGAGTAAGTATTTTTGGAACTGTAAATAGATAGCTGTCTTAAAAAAACAACTATACATAGACATAAAACACTGTTTTGAACTTTATAAACATTTAAAGGCAAGATAGGCAATTCGAGGTTGTCACATCAATATAGAGAATATTTTAAAGAAATAACACATTTTTTTACAAAAAATTTTCCTAAACTTATTTTAACCATTTAATTTGCCAAAAAACTAGAAAAACTCATGGTTTTTATTATTAAACCATTTTAATTCGAATAATTAAAATTTTAATTGGTTTACAGTAAAAAGCAATACTTTTATTTAACTAGAAAGCGACATTTAACATTTAAAAACACAACAAAACATTTAAATGTATGCAATATAAATTATGTGCGAATTGATTTTTTACTATTTAATGAACTTGTAAAACTAATTAATTAATAAGAGTGGTTTACAAATTAACGTTTGTAATTAATTAAAAAATGGGACAAATTTAATTAAGAATTTACCTCCAACACTACGTAAGTTGTAACTAGTTTAACAAAGAATTCACTTCCAACATTACGTAAGTTGTGAAGGGATAATTTATTTTATGTTCCCTCCCAAAAGCAAGCCACAGAAAATAAAAGCATTTATTTTAACTTCCTCTTTCCGCTTTTTTCTTTGGCTAATTTCCTCCATACTCGTATAATTTATTTCAATTTATATTTCCGCCGTTCCCACTTTTTCTTTTTCAAATACGGAATTTTCCCTCGCACTCGCATTTCCATTTAAATAAATAACACCAACATAAAAATTCATTCGCTGCAGGGAATGCAGAGGAGAATACCAGAAAAAATACTCATTTCTTGGTGGTGTGAAAGGAAGGATTGGGACATTCCAGGGAGCTGAAAAAATTAAGCAATTCAGACGACGAACCCTCTCTTTTTGTATGTTTTCGCAAAGGGTATGATAACTTTTACAAAAAATTGTCTAGTGTTTTGGGAGAAATATTTCCAACCATAAATACATATGTGGTATTATTTGTCAGCAAAAGGTCTACCCAAAAACAGCAATATACCCAACAAAAATTAATTTTACTGGAGGTAAAATGTAAAACGTTTAAAATCTTTGTAATCATTTGGAATCCCAATTAATCCCATCGTCTTTCCAAATGTCAAATTTTGTAATACCCAGTCAAATAATTTAAAAGGGTATTTAACATTTATTTTAGATTTTACTTGCAACCTGATGGGGAATAGGAGATTGCTAACTAAGCGCCTCCAAACTGCTGCTGACACATTTGGCACATGCCACGGGGGGTGGTGAGTGTTTCCTCCCAACTCTTCATCCTTTTTCCACCTCTTCACCCTGTTTTTCCTGCCCCCTACCATTTTCACCCCACCGAACATGCTACATTGCTAATGTGTCCCATTTGCAGTGGCGAACCACTGAAGCTTAACACGTTGTCTACGCAGGCAAAGGCGGCCCTGCAGTCACGCCCCTTTTAGCCTCCAGCCGCCCACATAGCAAGAGAAGAAGCAGAAGAATTGCAGACTGCAATGTGTGCTTCTGTTTTTGCTTATCAATGTGTGTACAGTACAGTAAAGTATGAATAAAACAAACCAGACATTTCGTTAAAAACGTAATTTTCTAACAACTGCCTAGCTTAAATAACAAGTTCATTTATTTAAGAAAAAATCTACCTTTGGTGTTTATTTAATTAAGAGCTGAAAACCTTTCAAAAGTTAAGTTTAAGGTTAAAAGAAAACGTCATCTGTAAAAATAATACACTCAATATATGACCAAAATTAATTTTTTTTAGTTTTTAAACTATAAAGTTATTTTTCAAATTTATTTTGTTTAAGAATTTTGGGAGTTAAAATATATCAGAAATGTGTAAACTTTTTCATAAAATTAAATTTGTTTTTTGCCCTTTTTTTCATTGACAATCGTTTGTCAAAAAAACACATTTTTATCTTTGTTTGATTTTAATGCATTTAATAAAAAGTTAAGCCATAAAACATGGACAAAATTAAACTTTAACCAAAGTTTCTAGTAACGAGAGTTCACTGTCTGCGTCTGTTGGCATACATTTGTGCCATTGTCAATGGGTGGGAGTGTGTAAAGCTATTCAAAGTTGCATCTGACTTGGGCCCCTAAGGGAAAATTGAGGGGAGATGCGGGGCCTTATGGAAGGCAATGCAATCCCAGTGGTAATTGTCTCGTTACTCGCTGCTTGTTGGCAAACATTCCGCACACAAGCACACGGGCTTCACTGTACCAAAGGCACAAGCGGAAGTAGGTGAAAGCATCCTACCCTCTGTTCGTATCGCCTCGCTTTTAAGGACTTCCCATCGAACCCAGACCCGCCAGTTGGCTAATAATTTATTTACAGTTAACATTTTATGTGCCCAGGACATCCACACACACACTTTGAATCCGATTGAGACCCCCGGCTGCCATTTGATTTCACAAATATTTGCAGTCAGCTTTTGCACTTCCATTTTTCCACCTTTTCTGAAAGGTATCTTGCATTTTTTAATTGATTTTGGTAGTCAAATTTTAATTTTAATTATAAAAACATTTATTTTAAAGTGGTTTAAGAAACACAACAAGCGTCTTAATATTAACAAAAAATACTTGCACAAAGGCACAAAACGTGAACTAAATTATTTGTGTTTTAATTGTAGTGACTTTTTTCGTAAACACTTTTGTATTTGCAGCATTTTTTTTGTATATTAAAATCTAATATCATAAGATTTTAAAACCAACACAAAACACTTGCACAAATTTACAAAATACCAACTAAATTGTTTGTGTTTTAATTTTTTTCAAAAAACACCTTTGTTTTTATAAAATTTTGTTTATTAAAATGTAATGTCTAAAAGATTTATCAATGCTTTTTCCAAAACAATAACTCAGGGTATTTGATTTTCAGTATATTTGTTTTTCTTTTCCTATCTGGTTTCCTTGAACTCCTCCGAACACCTGATTTTATCCATTTTCCTCCTGATTTACCCCGCTTTTCCTTCAACGACCGCTGACAACTCGAGTACGCCATTTGCCATTTCAGCGCTGATGGTAAGTGAAATATGCACAATTTCCGTTTGCCATTTCACCGAGTGGGAGAGAGTGGGAAAGTGGAAAAGTTAGAGCAGGATATGAGGTAGCAATGTTGTTAGCAAATGTAAAATACAGTTAACTCGGTGTGTGTCATACATAAATTAATGAAAAAGGGCATTTGGTTAACAGGATGTGAGGGAAAAACAGGGGTAAAAAGAAGGCCACCCAAGAAGCAAGGCAATGCAGCAGTAAAAGTTGCCATCAGTCGTTTTCAATAGCTTTTTCCCAATCCAATTCCAACCTGTGAATGGAAATGCACTTCTAATGGCCATTCGAAGCAGACAAAGTTATGCTCGGTGCATTTGTTTAATATGCACATACCAGTAGACCACTCCTGGACTGCCTTTTCCTCTTATTCAACCTGTTCAGCAAGCTCAGCACGGGTTTTCCACGTGAGTATGGGAAAGTGATTGTGATTTGCATTGGTTTAACAAATTGAAGTTACAGTCATGGTATGCCTATCGCCTTCGAGACCCACTGAAATTGGCGGCCAGGGAATTTTGAAATGGATTTTTGCTACAAATATTGCAGATGCTTGTTTTGTATTTTATTGAATATTACTTGCTTGAGAAATACTTGAATGCTTGAGTTAAACAATCTTTTAATTTTCTGGGTTTATTAAGTAAGGTAAACATTTTATTTACTTACTGTTTATTTTTTTTAGTTAACAAATTATAATTTTTTAATAAACAAATAATTCACTTGTTGTTTTTATTTTATTTAAATAGTCAGATTTTTTTTCTCCTTTACTCTAGTAATCAAATGTTATTTTAAAGAAGAACATAATATTAATATTCAATTTATTAAGTCTATTATTTTGTTAAAAGCTGGATAAATTCATTTTCAAAGCATTTTAACAACTTTTGTCAAGATGTTCCTAAACAATACTTGAAATAAAATCGGAAAACGGAAAGGAAATCCCCACAAGTTTTTTGGCGGTTTTTCCAAAGAACTTTACCCGCCGTTCCCCCCCTTTAACAGTTCTAAGTTGTCGCCCTTATTGCCAATTTCAATTTCGGTTTTGCTTAACCCCGTGAACTTTGTTGGTCGAAGCCTTTAATGGCCCAGAAATTCATTTCATTGGTTTGCTGCAAACGAAACGAAGAAACTTTGAAGGATTCCGCCTTCGGTGGCAAAGTTGCAAGTACATTTTTGCTTTTATGATGAACTTTTGACTGGCTGCCTCGTCTGGGTTTGTTTGTTCGCTGCGTTTCTTACTTTATGCGCAGAAAGAAAAACTTTTGTTGTTTGCATTGTACTGTTTGTTTTGTTTGTTCTGCACTGTTCTGTTTTGCTTTCCACGGTTTGTTCTGCAGGGAACCTCTCGAGCGAATAACCCAAGGCAACGCATTGAGCAGCAACAAAACGTTTCGCTGTCACGCGTAAAATATTTCCATAAATTTCTCCCACTCATTGCATGCAACGTGACTTTAAGGAGAAGAAACCCGTCAGTTTGCATGTGCATTTACACGGAATTAATACAGTATGTTCCCTTAAAATATATAAATAACAAGCAACTTTATTTTTCCCTTTTATTTACATTAGTATTTATGTTTACTGTAATTAATTTATGGTTTTATTTATTTTCTTCTATAAATGGGATGTTATCATTTTAACAAACAGAAAGAAATGAACAATCTGTACATAAATCAATGCATTTTAAATGCATATTTTTTCTAAATTATAGTAATTTAAATAACACATTTAAATAATGTGTAAAAGGTAAACATATTTTATTAATTGAAAGAAATTATAAAAATAACTCCCTGTTATTTAAATTTGTTGCAGCATTTACACGAAAGTTTATGAAAATCAAAGTCTTTTTTAAATAAAACAACAAAATTATTTTTTTCTTTTGGCCTAATTTAATTGACATGTAGTTTAGAAACAGCATTTAATTGTTATGAGTTATATTTTAAGAAATTTTAATGAGAACTTAAAAACAAAAAAAAAAATACTATTTAAAGTTCTTCAATATTTATAAATTACGTTCTAGACTTTATATTGAAGAATTTTAAGCACTAGGTTAAGTTTATTTTTAAATTCTCCTGCATATTTCTAAGGGTTTTCGCTGTACTTCAACGTTTAACAAAAGCATTTTTGGCAACAAGTTTGGGTTTTGTTTCTCTTTTACTCTGGGGTTTTGTTGTTTGCTTTATGCTTTTTAATATGGCGACTGCGGTGCTCGTAAATTTACGCAGTGAAATTGTTGAGAGCGATGGAGAAAGGGGAAATTTCGGGGGGAGTTGGCTAACACTCTTGCTTAGGGTGAACCTGCTGTGCCATTTGACAACTAACCGAGCCACCCCACTCCAATGGAGAAACTCCCTGCCTGCAGCTTTACTCACTTCATGACATTTTCTGCCCTGTGAAGCTGAGAAATTGTTGCTCGACTTTCATTCTTTGGTATTGTTGCTGCTGTTTAATGTTTGTTCAACCTTTGACATTGAAGCGAAAAATAAAAGATGTTTTTTTTGGGCCCTCATACGGTGTTTTATTCAAGATTTTATGCAGGAAATTGTGCGAAAACGGGATGTGCGAAATTGAATAGGAAAGACAAGAAATTTAACATGGAAATTGGGAAAACTGTTTGACAATTTATGACAACATAAATATTTGACGAGTTTCTTAGGGAGTTTTTTTTTTAAATCAAAATAAATAAATAAAAAGGCTAGAAAGAGCGGAAAAAATTAATAAAGTATATTAAAAAAAAGGATTTATTATATCAAAGCATTTTAATTGGGATTTAAAGGGATCCTATATTTAAGAGGTTGAATTTATCTTTTGACCAAATATGATAGAACTATTTTATATAAAGTTCAAAAGATAAATGTTACATATAACCATTTAGGCATTGTGGTTTTATGGGAAATTAAAAATGGTATATTCAATCCACCAATTCCCAAATATATTTGTGCAGCATCAGGATTTTCATACAAGTTTCTCAAAATATTCTAAAAAAATGTTTAACAGTTTTCTAGTCCTAAATTAAGAATACTAAAAAAAAGGATTTATTATGTGAATGCCTTTTAATTGGGATTTAAAGGGATCCTTTATTAAAGTTTAATTTATCTTCTCAAAATATACATGTTACATAGAATCATTTAGATATTTTGGTTTTATGGGAAATCAAAAATGAAATATTTAATCTACCAAAACCCAAATGCACACATCAGGATTTTCATATAATTTTCTAAAAATATTCTAAAAAAAACTTGTGACATTTTCTGGTTCTCTTTGCTTGCTTCACATTTGGCTATAAACGAAATGAATCTTTTCTTTTAACGCAGCTGATGCTGCAGGTTTTCTTTACTTCTTCATGGTTCTGGGTTTGATTTTTCCTTTTCTTGATTAGGGGTGGTGTTCACCCATGGGAATAGCAGCTGATTGGTTCTGTGCGAGATTTGTTTTTTCGATTTTTTTCCGGTTGTTTATCTCTGACACAAAACGAGGAAATCGAAAAGCAAACAAAAAAACGGTATCCTGGAGGGGGTATTTTAATTTGGAAATGCGGTGAAAAAGGAAAATGGACAAACTAAAGTAATTTCCATGAAAAGTGCTTGGCACCTGACTGGGGAATTTTTCCCGTAATTTGGCCGCAAATATTTACGCAGAGGCAAAAAGCGCGCGAATTTTTTTGTGTTTTGCTCTCAAAAGTTTGGCCATTAAAAACATTTGCTTGCGCATCAAATTAAACGCGTTGGTAAGCCGAGAAGCGATTCGGTTTGTCTTAACCATTATAATTGAGAGAGTGGCGGTATTTAGTGAGTGTGTGTGTTTGTGTGTTACCTCGATTTCCGCCGGCCTTTACTCACACCGTCAAAGTCTACGGGAAAACTAAACCGACCAAAAGCGGCCTTCATCTAAAGCTAAGAGAGAGTGTATAACAGTTTGTGACCCTCTCTCTCAGCGCCGGAAAACTCGCTCTCTGCTTTTCTTTATCGTTAGCTTTGTTTACATTTACAAATTGCTGCGCAGGATTGAAACATAAAAAAGATGGAAGTTTGGCTCCAGTTTGAAATACCCTTATAAAGCAGAAAAACAGAAATTCCAAATTATTAAATTAAAATTAGGTTATATAAAAATAAAAATAGCAAACTAAAAATACTTTTTGGCAAAAAAAAAAAGATTGAAAATTATTATATTTAGTAATAATATTTCATACTAATTCTTTACATTTTTTTTGGCCAAATATTCAGAACTTATAAGAAGTTTTAAATTATTTTGGTTTTATCTCTTTTTAAACCAAAACTACCTTTTTGATGGGTTATTTTGTTTTCATGTTGGTACTATATAATTAAAAATTAATAATTATGTAAAAAAATATATTTTTAAAAACTAGTTTCTTCTCTTAAAGGGTATAAAAAAACCTTTTCTTTATTCTTTTTGAGCCACCGGGTACTCATTTTTGTTTTGTAGGTGTTGCAGAAGGTTTTTTGGCGTTGGGTGAAATGTCTTGTTGTTTTTTGAGGTTTATCGCTTGGCGCATAAATCGTTGGATGCCTGCAGCCAGTTGATGCTGGTGTTGTTTTTCATGTCAATCGCTTGACCTTCAATTAATTGCTGTGCTCTGCTGCCTGACATTGAAACAATTAACGGTCTCTTCCGTTTTCCCAGCTCTTTTTTTTCGTCTTGATTGAGATGGAAAATTGCATTCAAAGGGCAGTTGAGAGGGGGTGGTGCTGTGGTGGTGCAAGCAATTAGTCTTTGTTCGGTGGATTGTTTCACTGACACCATTCGGTTGGTGATTTATATTGTGCTGGATGTCAAAGGACTGACAAAGACTGGAAAAGGTTTGATGTAGCATACTTTTTAGGGCCAGTTTGGACTTAGAAAAAATAATTAAAGGGAATAAAGTCGGTAGTGAAAGGATCTGGCTTTGTTGAATTTTAAAAGGAAACATTTTAAATTAAGAATGTCCAATTATTTTAATTGATTTCAACAATTGGAAGCTTATTTCTGTGATGCTTTGAAGCTAAATAAATATTTACTGTTTGTTTTGTGGAATGACCGTTATCTTAACTTCTTCATTACTTTTTAGTAGTATCACAATATTAACAGAATTTAGTTGTTCGCTTGAAAGGTAATTTTCTTAAAGTTGATTACTTTTATTTTGCTGGTTAGCAATGGATTCATTTTTTCCCAAAATTTTATGTTAAATAATGATTTCTTTAAAGTTTTTTTACGGTACAAAACTATATTTTAGTGTAAAAATGTTTCCTTTCCAAAATTGGGAATAAAAAATTGTAAAATAATATGATGGAATATATAATAATAAGGTTACTTACAAGTGCATTCGAACAAGTCAAATGATTAGTAAAATAGTTAGTCATTTGGTAATACATTTGTTTTTATGTGAAATAAAATATATAGGTATAATATTAGACAACCAAGATTATTTACCAGACGCTGTCCGTAAATATTAGCTTTCAAAAACTAGATATTTTATTTCTTCAATTACTATTTCTCTCCTAGCTCAGCATCCTTAAAGCTATATCTAGAATTTAAATGTATGTTTGTGTAGGAAACTCTCATAACTTGAATACATATTTTACTAGAAACCTTTTTGCCATCGTCCTGCAAACAACATGCGGTTGGTCAAACATGCCAAAAAGGTGGATAGCCAACGGCAACAACTAAAATGGGGACAACAAAAATTTTAAATGACAACCAAGGATGTAAGTTCGGGGACAGAAGGTGGGATTGGGGTGACTATGGGACCAACACATGTCACAATTTTGTGTAAAAAACGTCTTAAAAATGTCCAAGCTGCGCTCTGTGACACATTTTTTTTTTGGAACGCAGCACATAAATACACTTGTACACCAATGGATTTTGGTCATTGTGTGCGTGTTTTCAAGTTTAGCATCCTTGAAAATATGCAAATGTCCATTTACATGGAATGTAACAACAAAAAAACGGACATAAGTGATGACAATTTGGCAAACACGAGTGGGAACAACAAGAAACTTTGAATTTGCAAACACGCTGTTGCTTTACATATTCAATGCATAAATATGAATACCTTTAAATTTAAAAATTTGATAAAATTTTTTTATCGCTAAGTTGAAAAGTCAACAAACTGCCAGACTTAATCGATCGATGTAGAAATGCGAGAACGCAACGAATAATTATGGGAAAATCCACTCGAAATTCCTTTTTAATTGAATTGGCTGCAGCTGCGGCAGTCCATCATTAGAGCAGGAAAACCGAGAATAAGAGAGGAGGAAAACTGATGAAGAAATTTTTTAGCTGGATTAAGTGGATACGCCATGAATATTTCGTTTTTCCTTTGCTCAAGGGGAAGTTGAAGGAGAAGAGAATGACTCTTAAAAAGGGGAACGGAATTTCCACAGACTTTTAGAAATGTATCTTTAAGTTATACAGGCATTTTTCACGCATTCCAAGTTTAATTGAATTAATTTATGCCATAATAATTAATGCCTAAAGTTGTACAGTATAATGAAAGGATTTCTGGGCAAAAAAAAAGCAAAGGCAAATTCCAAAAAATTAAAAGAAAAGTTATTGGTTTATGTTGTACTGCTTATATATTGTTTAACAACTAATTATAATTTATTTGGATTAATTTAAAGCTCTTGTTTTTGATTTTGTTGAAAATAATAAAATGATCCGCAAAAAAAATTGAATGACTGCAAATTAATTTTATTAGTTTTTCCGACATTCAACGGCCAACTTTGTTCAGAAATTAGACCATTTTAATTTTAACTATCAATTATTTAATTTATTTATTTGCTTTAGGTTGTACACAAAAGGTTTAAACGTAACATACAGGCTGAATCTTAAAGTTTAAATTAATTTCAACTAAAAGAAATCAATAAAAAGGTCCTGTAAAATATTTAAAAAAATTGTAAATAAAAGCCAAACAAATTATAAATGAAAAGAAAATATTTAAAATGTAATCAACATTTAATTGGCTATTGTGTGCACCCTCAGTTAAACAATTTTCTCTGCTCAAATTCCTTCTTTAAATTGATTTCCTTCGTTTCCGTAAGGTTTTGCAAATTTAAGACATGCGGTTACAGCGAAGATTTAACTTTTTGTCTACCCATCGTCTACTTTCTGTTTTTCCAGCTTCTAAATAAATATTTGCATATCCATGGAAGGGGACGTAAATGAAAACAAGTAAGATATGCAATCAAATTATTGTTTTCTGTGGCAGAGATTTGGTTTCATATTTCAGCCGGCTAGAAGAGAGACAATATTTGGCAACAAATTTTGCCCTGGAACAAAGGCAAAGAGCGGGTATACAGGGTGTCCTATGTATATATCTATTTTTTTATCTTTGCCACATAATGAGGCACATCAAGCTAACGACTTTTCCTCTGGCCGACAATAGATAACCAGAGGTGGTGGATATAACCAGTGGGGCGGGGGCAGCTTTGAAGTGTCATAAATGGCACAGCAGCAACAGCAACGACAAAAACAACGACCTCACCACAGCAAAACACCACGAAAATCTCCCTCGGGGTAATTCACGTTTCTGTTTACACTGAAATGCGGCTAATTTCCACAACGACAACAACAGCAATGCGACGGGAAAATGTAATGGAAAAGATGAACAAAAGTTCTCTGTGCGTCACCTAACCGAAATGAAGCCAATGGGAAACTGTGGAAAAATGTGAAAAAAATGCAGGGAGCCAAATGGGATTTCCTTAAAAAAAACAAATTTCTTTGAAAACAAATATGATGAAGTTTTACCTTGTTTATTAAGATTTATTAAAATAGAGCAAAAAAGTTATATTATATTATATAAAAGCGTAGTATAAAGGTCATATTAAAGCTGATCAAAAATTGTTTTAGGATTAAGAAATTAATTGTCTTAATTGTTTTCTTTATTTATTTATTGTTAAGCAATTATTTTTAATGTAGGTCGTACGATTTGTTTGCCACCCAAAACAAATCAGAAACAAAAATCGTAATTTTATTTGAAAATTTCCGTTTAGCATTTATATAAATTCACAAAATTTTACGACACTTTGCGCTTCCTTTAAAGTTAAACCTAAAGTGATTTTTGATTTTAAGGAACTATTTATCATCAAATGACACTTTAAAGTTTAAACAAAATGAATAAATAAGTTAAAAAATATGTGAAAATTATGCAAGCCAAGAAAGCTTCCTTGGATTATGTGCTCTGCAATGCTAGACCCTAACTAGTCAAATTTATGGTCCATTGTTGCTTGTCCTTGCTTGAGAAGTGAGTGAACATTTTCAATTTGGTTACCACGGGGAATGGGGCAAGTTTTCCCTGTCAAATTTAGTAAGCCGGGATGACTGGAAACTTTTGTGCGACGGCTTCCTGTCTGGGCCTTGGACCAAGGAAAAGTCCGGCCGGGAGCAGCGCTGCATCCGGCGGAAACGAATGCGACATTTTTGCCAAATGCTATAAAATGGAGCATCCTCGAAAGCGTCTTCAATTATGCAAGGAGATTTGGCCCGCTGGCTCAACACTGAGTATGGTCATCTTCTTGGCTTAATTTGCATTTAATTTTCATTATTAATTATGCAATTATTCACGGGTAGGGCAAATGTTGATCCTGGGCCAGATGTTTGCTCATTATGCGGAGCACGGGGATCCCTGCCTTCTACATAGTTTATCTTTTCCCTGGGTCTATTATGTCAATAAGCCAAATTGTTTATGGACCACATTTTGGGGCGGAGATAGAGCACTCTAAACAATGGGGGCATTTTGCGTTGGAATCATTAATCACTTGCCTCTGGGCCTGTTCCACAAATATCTCCCTCAGAAGCATGCAAACAATGGCTCTCAACCATATTAAGTTGAAGAAAAGTCCCGCAGAGATTTCACTCGGCTTATCGCAGAGCAAAGAAAAAATATTCTTTTCACTTCGATGATAAATTCAAAAGGCGAAAAACCTTCAAATTGATAAACCAATGGAATCCCCCGAACAATAGGCGATGGAGCACGTGCCCAACTATTTTCCAATGCCTCCCAGTCATATGGCGCCGAAATCAGTTAGGGAACAGGCCTGTTATTAATACGCCAATCAGCATAAGCAGCTGATGCGTTGATAATGCCCTGGGGCCGGAAAACATGGGCGAGGCACAGAGGAGAGGAACTAATTCGCAGACTTCGGAATCGTCAGTAGTCATAAATTTCGCCAGAGGCCAGAAAAAGTGAAGGGAAAAATTACACAAAAGTAGAGGCGAAAATTGTTCCAAATACACAGGGAAAACTTTAAGTAGCCGAACTGTTTTCAAATAAGAAAATACTTTTACCTAATTTTTATTGTAATAAAGTGTTAAGTGATTAATAATTTAATTGAACCCAAAAGTCATTCTGGTTTTTAAGTTTGGCATAACAACCACAAAGTGACCAATGAATGTCTAAAAGGAATAGTCTTACATCATCTATTCATTGCAATGAATAAAACTAAATTATATTAACAGGTACTCTATAGGTAATCTATTGAAATTAAAATTAATATAATAATGATAAATAAGAATAACATGTAGAGGTTCATTTATGAACTTCAGAGTAAAGTTTATTTTAGTTTAAAATAAAGTCTTAAATAATTTATGTAATCATAATTAAGTGTCCTTTCCCCTTAAATTTTATAAAAAAAAAAATTGTTTTAGGTTTTGAATGGTTGAAACTTAAAGTTAAGATTTATAATTTTATTTATTTATAAGTTAATGCCTTTTACAAAGTATATTTTCTTGTGTACGCAGAATAGAGTATGAGCAGTAGAATATGGGGAAAAAAACTATGTGGCCCGCCCCGCTTATCGCTAAAAGAAAATCAGCAAGCAAAACTACTAGCCTCAGTCGAAGGACTAAGTAAAGGAAGAAGCTGAAGGAAACAAGCGGAAGTGCTCGACAAAAAAAACGTAAACCCAAAAGAATGCCACTCTCTCACACACACACACAAAAGGCCTGAAAGGAAGTGAAAGGAGCTAGAAGGAAAAGCTCGCGCTGCGGCTTGCCATGGGAAAAGGATAAGGGGAGAGAGAAAGAGCAAGGATACGGCACAGTATGATAAATAACAGATGAGCAAAGGGTGTCAGCTTTGTTGCTCCTCGTTGGCTCAGGGAATATGAAGAATGGGGTTTGGGAGAACGGAGTGGGGAAATTGGGTTCTTTGCTTATTGAATGTACGACATCGAAGCAAACACTCACAGAAGATCCAAAACATGATGGCTGTACAGGCGACAGAAAAATGAAGACCATAATTAATTACTTGAAATATATTTTACAAGAAGTTTAGAATTCAAATTCACAAAAATATTTGTAAAAAAAACCCAATCCCTCTCTTATGAAGTCAACACAAACGTTCACTTTTTTGTTCTTACTCACTAACTCGTATTGTTCAATGTTCACTCATAAATATTAAAGTTTTGAAGAAATAATTTTTTTCTTTTCTTTTTAATATATATATATATATATATAAAATATAATCCGATTCTCCTTAACACCTGAATTTAATAATAATAAACTTTTTCCGCTTTAAGATTAAATTATTAGAATTGTGCTGCCACATTTTTGTATTGAGCGCACCTTATCCCATTCCAGTTTGTTTGGTGTCTTTTGCTATTCAACGCTTTTTTAGATTCTTAAAAAAATTTCCCGCGTTCTTAATATTGTTTCAAAAAATATCTCTAAGTTTTTTGCCTGTCCCACAGCGACACCCGTAACTTTTGTCGCCTGGGAGAAAACATACAAGTAAAGTGAATAAAAAAGTACTCATGTTGAAGTGTCCGCAGCACTTTCTTGAGCTCCGCCGAAACAGTCTCAACTCTTGGTGAAATTTCACCAAATACATTGACTGTGAGAACGTCATGAATATTAAATTGCGATTATTGCCATCGGCAATGTGACGTCTCGTGACTTGGCAACGTTTGATGATGTTTTGGTTGAGTTTTCCGGAATGTTTGGCCAGATGTTTTCCCTGGTTCACCACTACCAAAGAACGTTTGCAGTATCTCGATTAAGCTTCATCAAATGCACTTTAATTTTAAGACGCATATTAACCGAAACCTTTTAAGTCTGTCAAATGCATGTGTGAAGCTAAAATCTATCAAGCTTCCGTTTGTCCCCAATTCAGTTATAGTGTTGGTTTCTCCTCCTCTTTATTTGATTTGATTGATTAGTGTCCTTTTGGATGAGCTGGATGTATAGTTAGTGGGAGGAGTGGGTGTGAGGCTGCGAAGTGCCAAAGTAAAAATTGGCTCGATGCTCTCAGCTTGATGTGATTGAGAATTTGATTTATTGGCAGCAAACTAACTTTGGCCAACGTCAAAAGCAGTCAACCGGAAGGGAAGTTGACACGTTGACTTTTGACATGCAGAAATGCACTGAGAAGAAGAAGTTTTTTAAATATATTCTGAAATTATGTTTTGATTGAAGTTTAAAGTGGTGAATCATATAACCACCATATGATTAAAAAAAATTTTTTCTTAGCTAAATAGTATTTTAAAAGCCTTCTGGAAAAAAACCAAAAAAAAACAAGAAAGAAAATAAAAATTTTTAACGCACTTGTATTCACAATTTCTTGAAAATGGCCAGATTTTCAAAATACAAACAACATTTAAAAGGCCACTTTTATCTAGCATTAAAAATGTGGACACCACAGAGTTTCGCGGTTTGTGGGCGTAAAAAAGGGCGTGGTCAGGTTTTGAAATAAACTTGATCTGCGCTTTGCTTATAGAAGTCTGTGTGCAAAATTTGGTGGTTTTAGCTCTTATAGTTCCCGAGATCTCGATGTTTGTGCGGACAGGCGGACGGACAGACAGACATTTGCGGCTTTACGGTATTTGCTTACTCTTCGAGTATCGCAAATAAAAATTTGTGAGTTTTCAAAGCTTTTTCTTATTTTTTTTAAATTTAATACTAAAATAAAAATATGTTATTTTGTACAGTCACAATCAACATTTTTTCCATAATTTATTAAATTTTTGAGGCACATGAAGTAAAAAGAACTATTCAACTTTGAGCAAGTTATCAAAGTACAGATATGAATTTTCCAAGACCAGCGGCAGATGTGAAAAACTTTTCTCATGCTTTATTAAAAGGAGAAAAGTAAGAAATTAAAAAGCTGTAAAAAGGAGTGTGCAAGTGCAAATCAAATTAAAAAGTTACATGAAACACACATAACCCCCTTTTTTAGCATTATAACCTTGGCTAGACTACCTCTTTTCAGCTCGTTTTTTTCTTCTCAATTTTTCGAGTAACTCGCATATGTATGATGGGGAAATATCCTAAGCCCATTGTGTTCGCTTGGCTTTTGTGGCTGAAACCCGAAAGAGGCTTTGTCGTTGGAAAACTGTAATTGAATTTGGCTTTTTGTTGACAAACAAATTATTGTTGACTTAACCAGTGAGGCCATAAAAGAGTGAAGTAAATTATGTTAATTTTTCGTTGTACTTAAAGCACTTTGCCAGAGAAATGCGAATTTAATTCGGTTTACGTACCATCCAATATATGTAATGGCAGCCAACAGGCACATGGCGAACCAAATAAATTGAAAACGTTGGGGCCAGGACGTGTGGCCCAGAGCAAAGGACCAAGGACCAAGGACCAAGGACCAAAGAGCAAATGTAAGGGTTTCCATAAGCGAATATCTATAGATACATGTACACATATCCGATGGTCACGTGTGGAGCAGTAACTGCTGCCCACTGGATAATGACGAAAATGGTTAATATCCGTTCGTTCGGAAAAATGCGAACTTACATACATAAAAAGAATACATAAAACGGCCATCTCGAAGAGAGTGTCGCACGTTTATTGGGCGAAAGTATGCTTGTGTTAACGGAAAAGTATTTTAATGAAATTTTAAATGCCAATCAATGGAAAATCGGTATAAGCCGTAAGAAAGGAAGCCGGAACTTCTGCGTTGCTTCATTTTAATACTCGTCAAGTGCAAATACTTTTAATTGGCAATCCGAAACTCACATTAACCGGTTGCCACAATCCATTTGCCAGCAAAAAAAGTGAAAAGCTTTCAATAAACTTTTCGGCAACTTGGAAACTTATTCGTGGTTTGTCGGTTTTCAAATTGTATGGGAAAAATTTTGATGTAGGTTACCCGGTTACCTGATACAAATTTTGGGCTAATTTATTGGTTAAAAAAAACCTGCAGTTAAAAAATTTACTTTATAAAAATTTAAACAATTGAAAAAAAACATTTTTATAGAAAAGAAATACATTGTTATTGAAATAATTATTTTCTTAAAAACTGTTAAGTTAAATATGTTTTTAAAAAGTATTAAAAATTAAATATTTGAGTGTAGGTAGCAAGAAGGTAGCCTGGGTAAATATCCAAGCATTGTGTGCATGGAAAGGACCACCTGATACTTTTACCCACCGCAGGATACACACAAACTGACTCACATATCGCCGTTGCCATTGCCTCGCTCGGTTATTTATGATAATTCAAAGTAATATCCTGGAGCAATTTCATCAACAAAGACACAGCTAAGGGCAAGGTGGCGAGCTCATGTGGAAATGCAAATATCCTTTTGCCAGCCAAGGATACACTCAAACCCCGACACACACACATCCTCACACCCACCCCTTGTGGTGTGCTAAAGAAGGCCTTCCAAATGGCTGAAACGTGTCAAATGTGTGAAAATTGGGAAAATTTGTTTGTCTAATTGGAAGGGAAACGTGTGCTGGGATAGCCGTTATCCACTTTTGGGGTCTTTAATTTATCTAAAAGAGCAGGTGTGCTTTTTGGGCTTTAATGAAAAGATTATTCGATTTAATTATAACTTTCGAGATGAAAGTGAAATGTTTATACCAAGTTGGTTGTGTTCTTGTCATTTTCTGAATAACTATGTTTAAGGATACATTGGGATAATATAAAAACATATAAAACACAAACGCTAATATGACTTTAAATTTGTTTACATTTACAATGCTGAAAGCGAGCTTTTTTATTTTAAAGTTGATAATAATCTAAAATTTTTAAAGACAGCAAGTTCATTGAAATTTTACTTTCTAAAAAAGACAATTTAAACTTGAGTATCTTTTTTGAATTCACAAACGAATTTCCCCCCGTCATGAAGTAAACCAATTATTTTAAATTTTTTTAAAAGATTTATGACTATCTTACACATAAATTTGTAAGACTTTGGACACTTGACAGTTCACATAACATTCTGAATGTTCTGACAAATCAACTACACAGATCAATGGTTTGATTCGATTTAAAACAAGTCGTTCACTCATGACTATCCCAAATCCTGCTTCACTTTTGGGTGGCGGGGCAGGCTATTTGGTAGAGGAACTGCACCAGGGTGCGGGTGGGTCTGCCAGTCATCGTTTTGTTGGTGAGGTACGGTATTATTCCAAACTTGGTGAGCATACCAGTGCCCCTGGTGTCCAGATGGGCCCAGTCCACGCAGGGCACCAGTTCGTGGAGCACGGCGGCAGCCAGACAAGAGCTGGCCAATCCCCTGCCATCGTTACTGATGTCGTAGCCCATCTCGTCGGAGATTTGCTTCTTGTAGTAGTTCCACAGCGGCAAACGCCAGACGCGGTCACCAGTGAGGGCCCCAGCCGCTTGGAACTGCTTCCAGATGTAGTGGGAGTTGGAGAATATCCCTGTGGGCCCGCCTCCGAAAGCCTTCTGCACACCCGAGCCCAAGGTGGCCACATCCACCACCAGACGCGGTTTGTACGTGCTCTGGCCGTAGAGCATGGGATCTGCCATCACCACCACACCGGCCTTGTCCAGATCTCGCACAGCCATAGATCTGCTGTTCATTAGGGTTATCACATCGCCCGGTTTGCAGGCCATTCCCGAGGGCATGTTCTCGCACAGCGGGATGACGCAGCAGACATTGATGGGCAGCGAGAGGGCGGCACAACACCGCATCATGGCCACACAAGCCGCTGCTCCAGACATGCAGCCCCTGTACTCTTCCATTCCATACATTTCGTGGCATTTTCTCAGGTTTATGCCTCCCGAATTGAAGGTCACCCCTTTGCCCAGGAACAATACTGGCTTATCCTCCGGATTGGCACCGCAATAGGTGATTTCCATCAGAACTGGCGGTTCGCAGCTGCCCTTGGCGATCATTAGGAAGGAGTTGAGACGCTGCTGTTCAATCCACTCCATGGTGCGGACTTCCACGGTGATACCACAGGGACACAATGCATCCACGGTGGCCTGGGCAAAGAGCGTGGGTGTCATACAGCAGGCGGGAGTATCGCACAATCTCCTGGCCAAATTCTGGGCCTCCGCTTTGAAGACACCCCTAGTCCAACTGTCAATGTCAGGGGATTCAAACAGCTCCAGTTTGGGTACGAGTGGAGGCTTCCGCTTGGAATTTGGGTCACTATATCGCCAGATGGCCAGAGTAGCACCCTCGGCCGCCTGCTCCGCATAGTCCATGCCATCCACATGAACCTCGGTGCAGCCAATCTTCTGCAGCGATCGGGCTCCAATGCCGGCCGCCACACGGACATTCTCCATGCCCTCGTCCAGCATCTCCAGTTCGTTGAAGCCAATGCCCTCGAGGCCGGCGCCCACCACTGCAATACTGCGAAACTCGGGATCGATATTGTTGAAAACCTTGCCACGTCCCAGGTGACCCGTGATCTTGGTCTCGCAAATCAGCTCCGCCAGCTTGTCATGTAGTCGATCGTTGATTTTCGCTCCCGCAGGCGTCAGCCTGGGATCCTTGTCGGCCTCCTTCTGATAAACACCGACCACCAGACCCTTCGATACCTTGGATTCCCCGCAGGTATGACGAATGCTGCTCACAAACGGCAGGCGATGCTTTACCACCTTCTTCAAAACATTTCGCAGCTTGTTCATGTTTGGTTATTTTTTTATAGGAGTGTTTGGACCAATTTAGTAACGGCTTTTATTTAATTCACGAACATAAAGCACAGCTACGATACATATAACAAATAATTTTGGTGAAAAAAATTCTTAAATTTTTTCTACGTTTTCGAAACCGGACTAGGCACACAATACTTTCGAAGTAAACTGAGGCTACCGTTGGATTCCATTGGAGTAAAAAAAGTTCACCGTCGGAAGTTCGTTTCAAAGGCTGCTTTGCAGGGAGTGTTGTGTTTTTGTGTTTTTGTTATGGGTTTTAAATACATATTTCTTGATCTTTAATTTTACTTTATTTTAAAAATTAGTTTGTAAATGAAAGTAGCCAGTTAAGCTCAAAAGTTGTTTAACGAAAGAGCCACCTCCTATCATCAGTAAACTCTTTCAATAAAAATTACCATTTTACACCAATGTCACCCAGGATTTTAGTTTTTTCTCTTACTTATCTCCCCTAATAAAAATTATTCTTCAGTCTTTATCTGTGTACATAAAAAGAATACTTTCCATCGCTGAATATTCATTTAGTCCCATTATGGTAATAACCTACTTGCCATTCAAGTGAAGAGATTGAATCCAATTGACATCTGTTTCCTGAATTATGCTTGACCTCAATGCATAATTTAAGGCACAACTAATGAAGTCCGAATGAGTTAAGCAGCTAATTAAACGCAAAGTTTAACCCACAATTCGGTTCAGCGTATAAATTTATGTAAATGCCCTGCGATGATTATCCAGCTGATTAACGGAATGAAATAACAACCCTGTTGATTTTTGCTAACGCAACAGCTGGCAAATTAATTATCATAGCTCATTACCTAGATATGAAGTTCGTGAAGTGTAACATTAACTTACATTAAATTGTTAATTAATTAATTTAACAATTCAAATGATTAAACACCATTTAAAATCATTGCTTTTTTTTGTTCCTATTACAATCATATTTTTTCTATTTTGTTGGAGAATTCTTATCCAAGTAGCAAAAGTTAGGAAAACATTTAAATGTCATTTGCTTACTTACAAGATTTAACTGAGATTACTTATCTTTAAATGTAACAAAACCATGTATGTCCCCATAAATTGAGACGCCTAATCCAGTCTCCAGATAATCCCCCAAAAACTTTTCCAATAATCGAATAGAAAATCACTTTTTCAAAGCACTTTTGACGCTTCCGTGGAATCTTAAGCGATTCGCATAACTGTGACCTAAAACAGCAATCTACAACAAAATGTATCTTCATCTCTAAGCCCAAAAGCAGCACCAACTTAACACAGTTCCCCCTTAAAGTTGTTGTTTCGCTTTCTGCTCCACAGTTTTGAAGAACTTTTTGGCTTTGGTGAATCTGCAGGAAGTCTCTCCTCCGGAACCATAAAATGGTGTTGATGATGTCTGTTTGAGTGTGGGTACGTACATATGTATGTATGTGAATCCCGTTTGTGTATATATGTACTGGGGGCATTTCTGTGTTAGTGTTGACAACTTTTGCTGCCAACAATTTCATTACCGCCACATTTAAAGTTTTGCGAAACACACATTGAAAATGAGACAGCTGAAGATACATGGCCGCATAGATCGTAGCACTGATAAAAATAAATTGTACTAATTATGAAAATACTAAAAGAATAGATTCATATAACCATGTGAAAAGTTGCAAATCAACTAGCCGAATTGGAATTAATAAAGTATTTTTAATTTAATTTTTGTTAGTATTACTAATTAAATGTTGATGATGCTATTGTTCCTTTCTTGTTGTAAATTTTAAAGATATGTTTTAGTGGGATAAAATAAAGCCTTTAAAAAAGTATTGAATAAAAGGTTTTAAAAAAATAACCATAACCAGATTTATTGGACTTAATTAAGTACGTTTTGCAATGAAAGCTGATCATAGAGTTCTATTTAAAATAATCGTATTTCTGAGAATGTTTTTGGGTTTTGAAAAATCGTTTTAAGTGGACTTAGCTGATTGGAAAATTGAACAAGAATTACGAAGAGACGAATAATTATAATTAAATATATTTACAAGGAAAAGAATAAACTCAAGAAGTACAAAAAAAATGTTTTTTACCAGTTACATTTTACTTAAGTTGAGTGAATAACTACAGAAATAAATACAGAAATCTCCCTAGTGATTTGAAATCCGTCTGAAAAATATAACGTTGTCTATCGAGCTTCCTAATTCAAAAAATACAATAACATTCTTTTAGACACGTTTGGAATTGATTTAAAATCTCAGAGACTTAATGGAGTTATTAGGAAAGGCTATCATGATTAGAATACATATTTTTCCTCAGTGCACATGTGTGTACAACTGTGATGCCAAAAGCCCGCGTTCAACTCTCGCTTATGACTAAGCCCGACAGTCGGTGCTGTTTCTATTTGTACAGCAGTCAGGCCATCCATATTCAGTCCGAGTCCCCTGACCTCTTCCCCCTGCTATCCACTGGAGAGCCAGAGCTCGTTATAAATGGAAAACTTTGGTTGCTTTCTCAAGTGGTTTTTCTCTACTATTTTTTTGTTGTTGTTGTCCCACTGTTTTTGGCTGTTGCTTTCAGCTTTGCAGTTCACATTTGATTCGGAAAAGTTTTTGCGCTTGTTTATTTTACTTTTTAATGAGAGAGACATGTTGGGGAATCGAGATCGCATGTCCCTGGTATTTGACGATTAGCCATGTGAAATGGTTGGTCAAGTTCCTTAGTTCCGTGAAAGGAACAACTTTTCTGCCCCTATATTCGGGGATATTTTTTTTAAGCCGGACCAAGTTCCGGGAAAAGTTCCGAGGGGTTTTTTGGAGGTGAAACGGGTGTGGAAATTTGTCAAGTGGCAATTTCAACCGTTTGCGAGTGTCTGTGCAACAGTTGAACTCACATTCCACTCATCACAACGAGAGGCAGGATGATATCTACTTGTCTGCATAATATTGATTTCCCCAGCTGGGATTATTTTTTTGCATGACTCCTGGCAAGACTTATGCACTTATCCTTGGTCCGATTCTAGTCCCCTGGCAATCTTCAATCCTGTTCTCTAGTGGATGACTGGATAACACACAGTTTGAGTGTTTTTAATTTCAACTTTCCTTTGCAACCGGATGAGTGGGACCATCGTGGGCGATATCGAAAGCCATCAACTGGCATTTGAACACTCGTCTTCTCTTGTTTTTACATTACCCTTCTGACCATTTGCATTCATTTGTTTGCTATTGAATGTGGGGCAATTTTTGTTTGCCTTTTCATTGAAAGTTGCAATCAAATGATTGCAGTATATGTCAGCCCCATCGACCCGCATTCTATTTATTTCCTGTCAATTTTTTTGTGTCCCAATTTTGCGGCTTTTTTGCATCTGGCCTTGGTTGTTTGGTTAGTTTTTTATTTTATTTCGACAGTTTGGTTATCCAACTGACAAAAACAGGCTACAGATTTATTTTACACTTGGAAATGGTTGACATATTTTTGGTGCATGTTAGGTAATGTCCATTTCAACTAATTTGCTGTACATATTTTAATTTTTCTGAAAAAAATTTGCTAGGCAAGTTAAATTTTTGTATGGTTCTGTTAGTTTACGTTGTATTTTATTTGGGCGTATTTTTTTTCATCAACCATAATTTTGTAACGGAAGTGTACACACATTCAGTTGGAAAAAAAGGTTTTTATAATATATGTTTTCAATTTAATTTAATCCAATTTTATAAAAAAGACCTCAACGATTTACAAGTTTTAAAATGTTAACTTAATCATCAAATTAAATGAAGCTCGTTAATTTTTAGCCAAAGTAATGCATGAACTAAAAGTCTTTGCCTGGCAAAAGTTTTTTGGCTCACTTTCCTAATAGGACTTTATTTGCACACTCCCTAATTTTCATCCCATTTTCCTTCTAATTGCTTAATAAATCGGTTAAACAAACTTTCCGCTGAGCTGCTTAGTCCGAATTTGCTAAATCTTTTTCTCTCGCATGACTAAAGTTTCCCAAATTCCAAGCAAATATATATAAATAATTGAGATATTTGATGAAGGAAGGGGAGCAAATTGGCAGAAACGAAATGTTCTCATCACTTAAATTGAAGGCAAATATGTAGTTGGATTACCCCCTCTGATTTCCCATCAGAGCCAAATTGAAAAGTTGCAGCTCTCGAACGAATTTGCAAGAGGTTTACAAAAAAAAAATAAAAAAAAGGGACGAGAAAAGGCAGCAGGAAAAGCCAAGGGAGAAATCCTGGCTAACACACACGGGTGTGGGTGTGTTAGTAACAGTAAGCTGCAGCTTAGAAATGACTTTCCTTTCCCCTTTGGCAGGCAATCAAAAAGTCATCCAGCCTTGGCTGCATGCTTCTAATTTTTTAATTGACGATTAAAGTTAATTGAAATTCATCATTAGTCTGATTGATTGGGCCAAAGGCAGTATATTTTCCTTTAATTTCCGAAACATTTATCAATTTGCACTGTACTGGCCTAAGCCGATTATGGCCAAGGCCGAAATGAA
Source organism: Drosophila oshimai (assembly GCA_018150695.1). Lineage (NCBI taxonomy): Eukaryota > Metazoa > Arthropoda > Insecta > Diptera > Drosophilidae > Drosophila > Drosophila oshimai. Next base: position 57,901 of record JAECWM010000012.1, on the reverse strand, counting down.
AGCAAGAAATATGTCCTCAGGCATATTTCGTTTGGCCACGATAGCCCTAAGAAAAATGGCTCATGACGAAAATCTACTTGTCAGCAACTTTTCAAAACAGAGAGTCTGAGAAAAGGACGGCAAACCCAGAGATTGAGTAAGACGAAAAATGAGACTAATTAATTTAAAGAGCTCTGACAATCAACATCTGTTTGTCTCTGACTCGCACTTGGGAAAAATCTGTCATCCTAGCATTCAAATCTTTATGAAATTATAATAAGATGTGCAAATGTTGAGCTCAAAATAAAATAAAGACAGATAATACTATGATGGAATTTAACCTGGAGCGGAAGGAACATTTGTCCATTCGATTTCAAATATCGGGGAAAGCACGACGAAACACAGCCGTCTCAGCGATCAAACAAGTTGCCGATTTAGATAAATCTGTGGTAATCTGGGTTTATTAGGAAAACTTTTTAACTTAGCGGAAACACAATTGGCATCGTTTAAAACCGCGATATCTTAAAACCTTACCAAAAAAAAATTTACGAATATTTATTAACTCAAAATCATTAAATTAAAAATTTAAATTTAAATTAAGCCTACACTGAAAAAAAAGTTACCTGAAAAAAAGCAGGTTAGATTAATACCAAAACTCGCAAACACAAACAATGAAAACGGAAACTACGTTATAGGGCTTCAATAAGCTTCCAAAATGGTCAAAGCATACCCTTCTTGGTAAAACTATAAAAAAACAACCAATATGTGAAAAATGCATTATTTGACAAATTGATTAATAAACCACAAAATACTAAAAACTAGTATTATTTTATTCAAAATTATATCTTATAAAATAAATGTTTAATCCCATAATTATAACTAAAAGCCAAAAGGTATGTGGTTTTAGGTACTCTACTAATAAAAGAACGGTCACAAAAACCCAAACATAACCGCCAGGGCGCGCCACAACTCTTTGAAACCCAAAAGGGTGATGAAAACGACACCGCCCACATTTTGCACGTTTTAGAACTTTGAACTACTTTATAGTGACTTCTTCTAAAGAAAGGTATGACACATTTGACCTTTTCGAAAGCTTATTAAAAGTCCTATAACGTAGTATATAACGTTTTTCAATTGTTTGATCTGTTTGCGAGTTTACGTAATTAATCTGACCTGCAATTTTTTTCCAAGGTAAAACTTAAAAATTTTTTTCAGTGTAGGCTTAATTTAAAAATTTTATTTTAAATTTAATGATTTTGAGTCAATACATATTCAGTAAAAATTTCAAATTTTTCTGAATAAAAGTTTTAAAGATATACGCGGTCATAACACGATGCACAAAATTGTGTCTTCCGCTCAACAACGTATAAAAATCTTCCGCTCACACAAAGGTTAATAATTCATGTAGAAGGCTTTTCTGTGGCAAATTTTCATAGTAAATTGGTTGAAAATGGTTTGTGTTGGCATTAAATTTAAGCTGATGAGTAGGAAATTTTAGTTGGCGTATTTTAATATTTTAAATAAAATTATAATTGGTACAAACAGAAATAAATTGTAAATTAAAATTGAAGTTAAACAACTGCGTTAAATAGTATTTGTAAATTTTTTTGAAAAATGTATACAAAACGGCACTTAAATTTTCAGCTCATTTAATTTAATGTGTCAACTAATTTAATGTGTGGGTTAATAGTTAAGATATCATAAGATAACAAAAAATAAATTATTTTATGTGTTGTAAGAAAACTTTTTAATAAAACATAGTTTGGCCTTTTGGTTTGGACTTTAAGCAATCAATACATCTAGTTAAAATTTCAAACAATTTGAAAAACATGCTAACTAATGTAGATTTTGTTACAGTTGTCCTTTTATACATTTTTAATTTTCTTTAAATTTTTGTACAGTGAACCTTCCACTCTATATCCTAATGAAAGCTTAAATATGTGCAATATGTAAAACTTAGCGTGAGCGGGTAAGAGGAGACTGTCTTTTTGGCAGTGCAGTGGAAAATGCGCTGACGTTTATTAATGTTAACGCATCAACAACAATTGCTCCGCCCAATAGAGTGGGCGTGGCAGGAGCTACACAAGTGGAATTAAATACGCATTTGCCCTGTCAGCTTTGAGTCTTTGAAGAGCGCGTCATAAAAGTTTGTGAAAGTCGCGGGTGGGTAAATGGGGAGGATAAAGAGATTTACCCCAGGCCATTTTTTTTTTTTTTTTTCGCGTAGTCCCACGGCCCACTACCCGCCCAACCGACCGGGGGCGCGCCGTGATCGTACGGCACGATTCGCGAGAAGATAGACGCGAGTTATGAAAGTATAGGCAAAGTCCGAGGAAAAAGTAGGATCTAATTTTGTGCTAACGAAGTTAGTATAAGTCGTTTAAGAGCGGCAGAGAGTCAGAATTTGAGATTATAGGATAAAGTCTATTATAGTCAGAACATAATACTCTGAAAGGCTCATGCAGTCATAGTTAGATCTACAGTGGTTTAATGTTAAGGGTATATAATTTCTAGTTAATCTACTTGGCACAGAAAGTTAAGCCGACCAACCAAGTCGGCACTCAATATCACCACGAATAAGATTATAAATAAAAATAGTACCAAGCATCGTTCTACGGTTAGCTAGGAGGGTAAATTAATTAAAAGTAATCTGCTAGTATAAGAAGGTAAGTTAAGGTTTGCATCCCAGTTGAGGCGCCGTAAAGCAAAAATTAAAAAGTTTTCTGTACAGATTCAATGCGATCTATATGTACTCCGTATTGGGGACTCCGACGGGAGACCCATACCTAGAATCGGACGGACTAGCGAAGTAAATAAGGTCTTAGTGACGTAGGGATCGTCAAATTCCTTCGACCATCTTTTAATAAAACCAAGCACTCCTCTGGCTTTATTAACCATGGACGAAATGTGATCAGTAAACTTAAGTTTTGGGTCCAAAAGGACGCCAAGATCGTCAACCATAGTTATTCTATCCAAAGATTTCCCACTTAGTGAGTAAGTTGCAAGTTTTGGATTGACTCGGCAAAAGTCATCAACTTGCACTTAGACCCGTTTAAATTTAGTAAATTATCACGGCACCAGTTTTGAAAATTGTTTAGATCGGATTGTAAGTCAGAATGGCTGGAAATATCCTTGTACTGCAGGCATAACTAACATCATCTGCGTACATAAGTACGCGAGAATGATTTATAATTAATGGAAGGTCGTTAATAAATAAAGTAAAAGAAGCGGACCAAGGTGACTACCTTGTGGGACGCCGGAAGTAACTCGGAAAGACCAGAAAGAGAATTTTTAAAAAGGACTCTTGTGTCCTGCCATTCAGATAACTTAAAATCCATCTTAGAAGATCAATTGGAAACCCTAACAAGTCAAGTTTCCGAACTAAAGTGAGTGATTTACAGAGTCAAATGCTTTACTAAAGTCAGTGTAAATGACATCTGTTTGAAAGCTACTTTTAAAGCCCTTTATCACGAATGAGGTGAGCTCCAAAAGGTTAGTAGTTGTTGATCTTCTTTTCATAAATCCGTGTTGACACGGAGATATAACTGACCTACAAAGGTGCTGCAAATGAGGAGTAATGATATTTTCGAAAAGTTTGGGAATAGCCGACAACTTAGAGATACCTCTATAATTGCTGGCATCCAATTTGTTACCTTTTTGTGGAGAGGAATGACAAATGATTCCTTCCAAATAAGGAAATTGGGAGGTTTCTAAAGATAAGGTGAACAATTTGAGAAGGGTTTGCACAGGGCTTCCGCGCAATTCCTAAGCACGCAACCAGGAATTCCGTCGGGACCTGGAGAGTAAACAGGCTTAACACGTTGAAGATCCAAAATAAAGAGCTTTCGTTTATAGTAGGACTGAATATAAGGTTCGACGTGGACATGGTGTAAGAATAAGGCTCTATTGGATGTGCTGAATTAATATAAGTCGTTTGAAAAAACTGGGCACAAAGATCGGCTATTGCCTGATCTGTGGTAGCCGTCATGTTTTCAAAATAAAGCAGGAAGGATAAGAAATAGATTTACGCTTGGTGTAACAAAGTTATAAAACTGTTTCGGGTCCTGCGAGAACTGGACCTACAACGATTTAAATAATTTTTATAGCACTGCGCGTTAAGCACGGTAAATTTTGACCGAGCACTTAGATATTTTGAAAACAGATTGAGAACCGGAGTCTTTATATTTCCTGTAAAGTCTGGACTTAACATTTCTTAGGTGTGACAACTCTTACTAAACCAAGGTGGTTTACTGGAGATTGACGGATAGTACATCGGAACACAAGATTTAAAAAATGATTTAATTGCAGTATAAAAATTTTTATGGCATCAGCCATGTTATTGCATGAGTAGAGATCGGACCAATTGAAGCCAGATATAAAGTTATTAAGCCTAGAAAAGTCTGCCTTACGAAAACAATGTATTCGTTTAGTTGACTTTTCTGATTTTTCTTCTATCACGATACCCGTGTCGACTGTCACATCGAAAGTAGGATGATATGGATCTTCAGGTTGCGTAAGTGGTGGTACCCTGGATAAACACCTTCAGGATTCGAGACAAAGCACAAATCCAGTAAGCGGCCTAGTGAGTTTCGAACATGGTTTACTTGACTCAAAGATATGTCAAGCAAGCCGTCAATAAAGTCATGTTGTGCAATAGGTAGTAAGACATTTGATTTTTCATCTGTGGACCACGTAGCTCCAGGTATGTTGAAATCACCTAGAACTAATAACTGATCCCTATCGGACAGCCTATTTGAAACGGACTGTATCGCAGAAAGATGATTTAAGTACTCTTGGAGTTCAGAAGACGGCGGAACATAGGAGCAAGTGATATATAAACTTTCCCGGAAGGGTCAGCTTTGTACAAATAAATTCAATATTATTAAATTCCTCAACACATACCTCTTCCGACGAGGTTGGAGTCCACGGCAATTAAAACTCCACCTCCCCGTTTGGAAGGACGGTCAAGCCTATATATTGTGTACAAAAACTTCGGAGCTAAGAATCTCCGGCTTTAACCAGGTTTCTGTAAACACAATAACATGGGATGCAAATGAAAAGCTATCAGAATACAATTTAGTTAGCTTGCTACGCAAGCCTCTTGCATTTTGATAGGAAAGAAGGAGGTCTTTAGTTAGTTTTTGAAGAAGAAGTAGAAGAGGAAGATGGCACAATGGTCTGGCCACGACTGGGAAGTCTTATTCCCGTGGGCCCTTTCTTTTTTCTTAGCTTCGAACTCCTTTACCACCAAATTGTCCGGCCAAAATTTGGCAGAGCTTATGGTAGCAAAGTACTCGGTGGGACAGTGATCTTGAAAGATGAAATATCCCTAGCATAAGAGAAGTTGAATTTTTCCACCTTAACGTTTTCGGCTTTTGTTTTGTTTTGCATATAAGATCCCGAAGATAATAAAAATGTGAAGGTGCCGGGACATATTATGAAAATGACATTAAAACGACAAAAGGACCATCAGAGTTAGATAATAAAAAAAAAACTCAAGAGAGTCTCTCGCGCTATTTAAGTGGATTGAAGGGGCAATCGCAGGGAGTTACTTGGCTATTCTTTACCTCTCCAAAGTCTCTTTGCAAGTGCCCAATTATAGCAGAAAACGGCAATTATTTCCAAGATGAAAAGTGTAGAGAAGTCAAACGATTTGCTGGTTCAGCACTACTCAGCATAATTAAATGCTCATGGTCGGGTAGACATTTTTCAATTGATAGGGGTGGAAAACAACTGTAGGGTGGTATGAAGAAAATCCAAGTGATTTAAACATGAAAATTTGTGGTCTTTCTCTCCACTTTGTAGACATTTTTTGTAGCTTAACAAATGTTAATTTTGTTTATATTAAGGTGTTTATTAATCTATGTCATTAGTTAAATTTATCCTGTCAGATTAGCTCAACTATTTTTCTTATATAATCTCAGGTCTCAATGCTTATCTCGAATAATAACAAATATTTAGTAAGGTATCTAAAAACTATTCCAACGTTTTTTTTTAATGGCTTTTAATTCAATTAAACCATTTTTATCAAACCTCTTTTAAAGTGTATTCTTTTAGTTCAAACTTTAAACTGCCTTTATTCAACCTAAATATCGTTTATCTCGTTTTTGCGTTTCCTTTGAAAAGCTAAACAATATTTTACTCTGTTCGTTAGTTTTCCGCTCCTCGTTTTTTCCATACAAAAATTACAAAAGTTGCACTTTGCACCACGGGCCACCGCCTAATCCCATGAATGTTGATCCAGCTAACATAACTCATACGTATAATTTTATTTGTGGTTTTTACGCTGGGTTTTCTCCATTTGGCGCCACTGGCAATTTGACGCGCAAATACCTAAATCAAAAAAAAAGTTGTTACAATGCTTTTTTTTTACTTTATTTTATTCGTGTGGCCACACACACAAGTTATGGAAAATATAAAATGAAAGAACAAAATTGCAGAAAATCAGCAGCAGCGCCCAAAAGTCTGCAATTGTTAAACTGTTATACGGCCAACAAAAGACCAAGACAGCATCACAAAAAGTGTGCTACGCAAAAGGTTAAGCCGCGCATGAGCAAAGAGAGTAAAAGAGATGTAAGATGAAGGGCGGATGCAATAATGGCAGCAACAACAACAACAATTCGACTATATGCGAAGCAACAAAAACAACAGCAAAAGGCCACGGGCTTAGGCCAAAAAAAGCGTAACAACGGCCTGACCTTCACCATTACCGCAGTTTTTTTTTTTTTTTTAAGCATCAGAAAATATTCCGTATATGTGCCACTTTGTGAGGGTGCAGCTTTCGCTGGCTTAAATGTTTTCACGCTAAATGGAGCAGCAGCAGCAGCAAGAACGTCACTGACGGCATTGATACGCGGAAGTGGAACCACACGGCGCATTCTTAATAACTGCGTAGGTGCGCACCTTTAAACATTTAAGATTCATTCAGAAATGTATAAAACTTGGCAATTTCAAAACCGGAATTCTAAGTATTTAATATATCAGTTAAACAAGGTAACACTATATAACTAATACACATTTCGTTTGTCACGTTACTTCAGGTTAAAATAACTTGGTCACATTAACATCATACGACCGTGAAAGTTGAAAATTCATCTTTTAAGGTCAATATTATTATAAAACAAATACCTACTTAAGTTTCTTTTTAACATTTGTTTCATGTAAGTTATATTACAAAATAGGGATTAAGGTTTTGACACAAGACGCGTTATATTTTTAATTAATTTTTCACTGACTAATTGCAAACATTTGAACCTAACAAGAATAAATAATTTTTGAACAATCAACAAACATTTCTTAAAAAATATTATATTCAGCAAGAAAATAGAGTTGGACTTATCTATTTGTATATTTTTTTTTAGTTATATAAACTTAAACCTTATCAACATTCAACTATTATAAGTCGGTTCCTCCCTTTTTTATGAGTGTTTGTGGGCTGAATTTAAAATGATGCCAACCCATCTAATGAGTTTGTTAACCCAAAAGCCTGATATGAAAAGCAATTCATCTCGCGCACACAAATCGTATTCAACCAAATGATTGAAATTTTGCAGAGTTTTCGCATCGATTTGCTGATTTTTCTTTTTGCGATTCGAATGCGACATTTACGATGTGTTGGTTCAACAATTTTCGTTGTCATTCGTTTTGGCATCGCTGGAAATATGCTGGGCATGATTGATGATATGTCTGATTGAATGGGGTATCGTCGAATTGCCTGGTAGATAGATTGTTCACAATGTGAAGAGTAGAATCTAGTAAAGGACTTGCAGCAGGTGGCGGTTGCCAGGGTGTAAGAACCCTATGATAAGCGGATTTCAGCCAAAAAGGAGTTTTTGTTTTTCGCTTTTTGCATGTGGTCTGCGTTGCTGCGGAAAATTGACTGTGTTTGAAAAGAAAAGAACTTAAGTAGGATTTTTTTCCTTTCCTTTCCTTTTTGTATGCTAATGCAATGTGGAAAGTGGAAAAGAGAAGCATTTAATCAAGTTTATGTGGAATAAATTATATGTGAATGCCATTCTCGAATTCCATTACGCTTATTAGAAAAGAGAAAGGAGGGGAAATGAGAAGAAAAACCACCCAAAGAAGTCAACGCGATTAAGATGGATGATGCCCAAAAAGGGAAAGCATAATAACGAAAATTATGAGAAATACAACAAAGTAAGGGTTGCAATTTAAATTCTCATTGAGAAATATACGTTTTTTTCTAAATTACATTACGATTTATACATTAAATATTAAAATTCGTTGTGTATCTTTGAGAATCCAAGATGAACAAGTACTTCAAAATATTTCAAAGGAATCTAAAATCATAGTGTTTTCAAAATATATGTTGATTTCAGTACACATACTTTTATAAATAAATTGTGACACAAAATGTGTCACAGAAATGTATTTCGTACACAAATTCCATTTCTATTTTATTGAAATTCTGTGGAAAACTTATGTACAAGTTATTTTTTTGGGAGATGGCAAATATCATTTTGCATATTGTCCGAAATAAATTGTTCAAGTCTTGTGCAAAAATGTGATGTTGCAAGCATGCAGAAAATAAGGAAACATATGCCACCCAACAATCCATCCGCCACCCACGCAATATGTGTGTTCTCATGTATGTAAATAACTGCAAATAGAACTGTTGGGAAATAGTTGACAATAAAGTTTTTTTCTTGAATGGCTAAACAAGTCAAGGTTTCTAGTTTTTTAAGTAATGGCTTCTTATGCCAAATTATTGTGCAAGTTTCCTTTTGTAAGTCCATATATACATATATGTGGGGGCGGCACGTTTACGCCTCTTGATTTATGGGCCACAATTTTCAAAGCTCGTTGTCAAAAAAAAACAAAAACTTTTTGGTGGGTCAAAGTGAAAACAAGTTGAACAAAAATAAGCGAACAAAACTTTTATTTTGTATGCCGTTTGTTCATTGGTCCCATTTGTTTGTAAAATTTCACGTTGTTCTTATTTATTTTGACAGTATTATTTTCAAACTCAGGTGGACTGCTAAATTGTTGCGCTTTTTATTTGCCGTTTTCTTGTTTATTTGTTTGCAGGAATGTTGACATGCCGTTTATCTTGAAATGAAATTTTCGAGTAGTTTTTTTAAGGTTTAAGAGAAGAAATTTTATGTATTTAAAATGTATCAGTTAAATTAGGTAACACTTTAAAATTATTACAAATATAGCTGGTCACATTACTGCAGGTTAAAAGAGCTTGGTCACATTAAATTCAGCTCTAAGGGTCAGTAATTATAAAGTTAAGTCATTTGTTAATCTAAAACTACTATTATTGAATAAACAATAAAATAATAAAAACATTTTTTTGTTAAACCCACTGTTGTAATTTTGAAAGACATTTTTATTTTGTAAAAAGAAAAGCCAATGGAGTAGTTTGCTTAGAACTAAAATGTTGCCCTAAGTGGGGAGTCTCATCTTTCGCACTCATAAGTTTCCACATCCTTTATCCCACTGATGACGGAAGTCTCAAAGTGACAGACAATTTTAGCGTTAACAAGAATAACAGCAGTAAACGGGAGTGAGCCTGGAGTGATGGAAACTTTAGCCACATGTGCGCAAATATTTTTTTCAGCTTTTGGCTCCTCTTTTCCCTCCTGGCTTCAGTCAGCATAATAATGAATTACATACACCAAGCCACCGGAGAAATCCTGGATCCTGCAATCCTTGCCATCATCAACATCAGGCAACTACTACCTATAGAAGCCCTCGGAGCACTCGCTTTGCTTCCTTGCCACGCTTTGTTGGCTGCAACAATTTTACAATTGACTGTTTCTACAGTTTCTAAACGGGAAAACTCCCCTTTCACTGCGAAGAACCCCTTTTTAAGGGGCAAGGGGTAGCGAAATGGGTGGGTTTGTAAAACGCTTGACTTGTTTTACGCATTATTTACTTAGTAGGATGCTGCCTAATGCTCCCCATGTACGTGCGCACGTGTTTGTGCTAAAACACAGAGAAAAATGTGAAACATAAATCAAATACTAAACATTTTTAGTCTTGGTTAATCCATGTTTATCCCAAAAAAAGGAAGCTTTAAATTCTATTTTAAAAACCACATAATAATTTGTACTACCTTTTTTTTTTTTAGGAATATGTAACATATGAATATTTTTTTCTCAGGGTATATGTGCGTGTGTACCCAAGTAAACGTGTAAGTGCGTCCATTCCATGGGGGATAGGGGCGTGGCAAATGAACTAGTATAAAAGTAAGTTTGTGGCAAGCAGCAAAACGTTTGGTTACAATTAATTTTGTACTCTGAGCCGGCCAATGTCTATCTTGATGCAGGAGAAACGGATGGTCGAAAGGTGGTCTGGGATGCTCTTAATGGGAGCAATTTGAAATGAAAACCGACCCTGGAGTGCTTTAGCTGTACAGCTGTAAAAGTATTTTGCGGGAATTTGTACCATTACCATTATTTGCATCTCCGGCAGAGAACAAATGAAGGGTAAAAGCAAATCAAAATTCCCTGGCAGGTCATCAACAAAGGAATTCGGTCAAATAATAAACGACGAAATTACACGAATATCAAACCAAAATGATCTACCTGGCGATATACACATATTTTTTAATGCCGGACATAAAGCGCAAAAGAGGGCAATAAAAATGTTTAAAATGCTTTTGGGAAATGTAAAAATTCTCAAGATATCTGAGCGGAAGAATGGAACAATAAAAGATGTTAACAGGGGAAATGGGTAATTTAATATACAAAATGCTATTCACGTTTATTTCTGTGATATTTAATACCCGAAACTTACTTGATCAGCTTGTATTTGCGAATCAGGGAATGAGAATCCGCTTTCGTCTGTCCGAATCACTTGTGGTAAAAGCAGAAAGCACACACTTTATTTCTTTTTTGGGGCACAAGATGCTAAATGACAGGCGGCTTATGCAACATTTATTTGATATTGTATTAAATATTTAACGCACGACACGATAAAACACTTTTCCCTCATTAATCTAACGCACACACAAGCAGCGTGGGGTGGTAGAGGAAGAAAGCTGCTAATTAAAGCCGGCACAACACACAAAAAGCACACACACACAGACACACAGAGAAGGACTAAAGCCTTTAGTCGATGATTGATACGGATAGTCCAAGGAATTTGTGGTTTTCCCTGGGGGCTCCGACTTTTGGGGTTTCTCTTTTTGACGAGAATATCACGCGACTTCAAAGCGATGAGCAAAAGTTTTTCCGTCCACACGTGAGCACTTTCAAAGGGAGACTGAAATTTTCCGCAAAAGAGCCTGTAAGTATGCAGCAGCCTTGTCGTATAACACTGGCCCAGTATAACAATCTTGTGCGTGAGAGAGTGGGGCAAATGTTGGGAGAAATGGAAATGTGGCTGAGCTCTTGGATATTACCTGCTAAAAGGTAACATAAAATTTGGTTTAATGTCCAACAACCTTTAGCATCATCAGCATAAACTTTCCCAACTATTTAACCATACAACAACAAAAAAATAGCAAAAGCATATGGGTTTAAGCCAGAAAAACATTTCCGCCAAATTGCCCCAACCGATTTGCACAATTTATTTTTATTGGTCCAAGGGAACTTTATGGTTTCTCCCCCCAAAATAACACTGATGATTATGATTATTTAGTCAGCCTATTTATGTGTGGGCGTTTGGTTACATAATTAGGCCATTAAATATAAGTGCCTGTATCTGTGATTTCCTCGCAGCATCGCAAATCGATCAGGACGGCAAACAAATTCCATTTGACAAAGAGCGGCAATTTTAAATGGAAACAGAAGGCCATAAAGAAACGTATTTTCCGAAGCAACTTTTCTCTGGCGGAAAACGTAATTGAATTTTTATTGACATTCTAGCGGAAGCGGAGGTGAGGACAGCTGTCACTTGAGCAACGGAGTTGGCTGGAAATAAAGCGCAACTATTTTGCAGAAAATGACCAAGGCAGTAAAATGGAGGGGGTAAAAGTCAGAAAATAAGAGACAGGCCAAGAGGGCGACAAAACAAACCGAAAAGCGGGCTGAAGTCTAAGAAAAATAAAAATACTTAAATTAATTCCGTTTTTCAGGCGCCTTCAATAAGGGATTGAGCCCGGGATTGCTAATGGCAGGCCAAGAATAACCTAATTAGGGTTGACTTAAGGGAACCAAAATAGAAATAGCAGATTAAACTGGAAAGGGCTCAGCATAAACCGACGATTTAAAGTCGGAAATTAGGAAAGATGACTGAATTTACGCAAAAAAATACAATTTTGAGTAAATAAACTTGGAAGTTTAATCAATTTTTAAATAAGCTTTTTACGAGTCTTAAAATAGTTTGAGCTAAAAATTATATTTTAGGCTCTGTGCATTTTTTACGGATATGTAAATAACAACAATTTTAATTTTGGTTAGTTAAGTGGCAATTTGCAAACAAAACTTAAAGCTATAGTGCTTATTCCATACGTTTAATTAACTTTCTATTTAACTTGAATCTGTTTGTCAATTAAAGTGCGACCATGGCAACACTTTGTCAACGGCTATCTGCACCATAATGTGCCACTATTATTATCATTTACAGTCACTCGCTTAAGGGCACCGAAACGTTTTGCTCATTACCAGGAGGAGACGCCCCCGTCTCTGGCTGGTCATTAAATTATTTTATATGGCACATTAAAAGCGAGCATAAACACACATACTCTATATATACTATGTATGTATATTATAAGTGAAATGCATTTGCAGTGAGGGTCATAAGCCAAAGGCTTATGAGGGACTGGGGGTTGTCCGAGAGGCGGCTCCATCTGTGGCAGGTTACATTTGCTATTATTATCATAGTCGGAGTGCTTGGGCGGTTATTATTGTTAGGAGTGTGTGTGTCCGGCTTCTAAGCAATTATTTAAAGCACACCAAGGGCAGGAGAAATGCAGAGATAACTTTCACTATCTCCACAGGGAATGTCCAGCGGTGGCTGCTGAGATTTCAATTTAAAAACGAGGCCAAACTGGTGGACGAAAGGGAAAAGGGGGCTCACACACATGTGACCACAAGTTTTTGTGCCAGCACAGCAGGTTCTTTTAATCACTGCAAAAAATACTTAAGGAATATTTTTATTAATACAATTGGAATGTATAAAGATGTATAAATGTTCAATTTCTTGTTTAACAATGCTTAAAAAACTTGTTGTTTATTAGCTTGCGTATCCCGATTTTTTGTTTGTCATTTAGTTATGTGTTGGTTCTGAAATGGTAAAAATAAAAAGATATAAGTTTTAAGAAAAACTTATATGACCTAGTCAATACACAAACCCTGCTTATATTTAAAGGAAATTGAGCTAAAATTTTAACTTTTAATTGTTTAATTTAAAACACACAGTGATGTGCAAAATAATATTTAAAAAATGTATAATAATAAATATGTTTGAAAAAAGGAAATGATTTATTATATGGAGTTTTTTCCTAAGTGCAACTGCAGTCACGATTGTGAAAGAGTTTCGCTTCAGGCTTGTTGATTGCGTTCCATTGTGGGGCGAGATACTCACATATTTATTTACAATTTAAATGCAGAATGCCTGGTCCCCCTGTCCACTTTTCGCACCTGTCAGCGCTTTTCTGACGATTTAATTGTCGCAATCAATTGAGCCAACAAAGGTTAAAAGCTTTATTTATTACCTGTACTTCGAATGGCTTTTGCCAACAGGCAACGGATCTCATCCAAAAGCGATGGAACATCGGTCCCCAGTTGAATCGCATCCTTTTCGGTGTCGTCCGAAACTTCCGGTTTACTGAGATCGGATTTCCAGGGCCAGGCAAAAAGAGTTGTATCCTGATCGTTCATCACATTTAACCATTCCAGTTTTCGCCGAATGGCTTGGATAATTTGACGCTTCATTTGGCAATCTTTATCAGGAATATTATTGTCAATGTCCAAAATATCATCGATGTTTTTAAAGGGCGAAGGTTTATGTTTCTTATCCAAGAGTTGCTGTTCCAAGTGTTGCTGAATTTTATTTATTTTCAACACAACACTCTCAAGGGTTGCAGTCACATTGTAGTTAGTTACAAGGCATTGCAAAACCTTAACAAGATCCGGATTGACTTTATTAAATATTTCCTCACAGACTGCAATTGTTTCATTAGTCGTTGTTATATCCTCTATATTTTCACAATAAGTACAACTTATAAACTGCAGCACCACAAAAAGAAGCAACATATTCGGTCTGTGGTGAAAACTTAACTGATAACAACTCGATGTCGAACGTTTGGCTTCATTTCTTGTTAATTGATTTTGTACAGTCAGGGAAATGAAATATACAAGACTCTGCCAACTCTCAAAACAGCGCCATAAATTGTACTTGGCACTTGTGAGGCTGCAAACTTTCGGAAACTTGCAGCTCATCCGGTTTTCCCGCTGAGCAGAGTTTGGAGGATCCCAGCATCACATCCTTTGTGGCCTCATTTGCTGCCAGCAAGAGAAACGGCATCGCGCCCCATAAATAATCCATACAAATTAACGCAGCCGTGCACGTTTAGCCACCCTAAAACTCAGACCAGAAAACTAAAACTGAAAACCGCAAAGCTTCAATAAAACCAAAAAAAAAAAGAAGAAGTTTAAAGTCTAATCGACAGCAGCTCGCTGGTGGCTGCTAAAATATTTTTTTGTATTCGAAAAAAAAATACGCTTAAGACCTTAGCATCCCCCAACCATTTTAGGTTTAGCCTCTTTGGTAAGCGAAATTTATTGTTTGCGGAAGTTGTCTTTAATGGCGCCCGAGCAGCCACACCCACAGGCCCTTCCAACCATGGATACTTCACCCATTTTTTCCCAAATTCCCCCCGGCAATTCTTAAGTCCGCATTTAGTTGACCTTCATCTGCAAATAATTTCAACTCATTGAGTTTAATGTCCTGCGCCTTATGGGCGTGTCCCAGCCATTTGTTTGGACCTTTGCACTTGAGACAGTGCGGTTCCTTACTAAATTTTATACTATAAAATTAAAAGATTATTAAAAAGATGTAGACGTGGAAAAGGTGAGAGTGAAATGAGAACATTAAAATTATTATTTTATTTACTTAAAAGTACCTAAAAGTATTTATGAAAAATTTATGATTTAATATTTTAATTTTTCCTAACTGTTTATCGCAACATAAAAAAGCCTTATTGTTATGCACTCCACTGTATATTAGCTTTATCTGGCCACGTGTTTTCGTCCAAATATCGCATGATTTATGGCTGAAAATGGTTAGAGAAGTCCTTTTCTTCTTGGCTCATAAATATTTTGCCAGCCTGAATTTGTGTTTTTCTTTTTTTCCATATTTTTGTTTCCAATTTCTCTGTCGTTCAGCTTGAAAATGATATTTTAATGTGTGAGCCAAAACAAGCACTAAAATGTATATATAATATTTGCCCCTTTCAAGATGGTGGTTGGACACTAATGCGTTTATAAAGTGTTAACACTGCGTATGCGTAATATTTAATAGCAGCTGTGCAGCTGACTGCAGAGTCCTTTCGTGAACGCATTTATCGTCTCTAGTTTATGTATGTAATTTGATTTATGCTTATGAAAAAGTGTGTGCCGTGCCCAATTTTATGGCTTCGTTATGGGCTGGGCTTTTCCGAAAGCAATGGGGTAATAAAAATTTCAAGCTCACTCGAGCGTTTTTGTTGAGTTCCTACAAAGACAGTCGTGAATTTAATTGCTACGATTATTGCCGGGGAATTAGCGCTGATCGGAGATAATCGCTAAGCTGAAGTCAAAGACATCTCCCGGTCGACATTTTATGGTCTGGGAAGTTTTATGACAAATTTATTTCACACTGTTGGTTGAGAAATTCAAGTTCAATGGGTTTTTTAACGCCGCTTTAGGACAAAATTCGTGCTGATAATATAAAAAATACTTTAAAGAGCGTAAGCGCCTTTAAAAAGCTATTAACTTTTAGTTTTATTTTTATTAAGTTTTGGTTATGACAAGTTTATTTCACAGTGTTGCTTAAGTAATTCCAGTTAAATAGTTCTTTAAAGTAAAAACACAGCTTTAGGATAAATTACGTACTGCAAATATCAGGAAAAATTTATTGAGTGCCGTTGTAAAAAACGACTTTATTTCATTTTATTTTTATTAACATTTGGCTAACAAAAAAAATTATATTTAATTCCAACTCAAACAAATTTTTTCTGAAAAAGATATAAAATTTTAGAAAATGCTTTGATATAAAATTTATTAAATTAATCTTTAGTATTATGTTCTGATGCAGCCGCAGCAAATTTCCATTTGGGCAAAATATTTAAGCTGCCTCAGAGCCAGGCCAATTCCCCAACTGAAAGAAAATAATTTATGCTAATTCACTTGACTGCCATGCAAACGGCGCAGGCCACAAAAAACCGCAATGACAATGGCAATGACTTCCTGTGACAAAGAGCTTCGCACACACACACACAACTACATATATTAAGCTGGCAACAATTAAATCGAGAAGCTTGTTATTTAGCCAATTGCACTAAAGTGGCCGACTAATTGCCTGGGGACTAAAAGGAGAGGAAATGAATTTGCATTTTGGTTAACGCACTTGACTATGCAATTCAAATGTGTGTCACATGCAGAAGAGTAGTTCCGGAGAATGAGCCGCCTTGTTAACATTATGAAGTTGAATAAAGCTCGTAGTCAGGCATAATATATTTAAAACAAACAGACGTCTGGCGAAAAGTAAAAGTTGGACGAGGATAAACTGTGAAAATACAAACAGAATCACAGCGGGCGTGCATATATGTTCTTGCTGGAAAAACAGTTGTGGGTGCAAAAGTAGTTTTAATAATTTTATGAAAGTCCTGAAAGAGTGACATTACTAAATTTTCAAATAATTATAATTATAAATGTTAAATATTCTTTTTCCTGTTTGTTCGACATATTTAAACCTGAAACAAATTACCTATAGTTATTTGAAAAAAATTGAATCTATAGATTCTGTTTTTAAAAAAAATATGTTAAATAATGTTTTTCGCTTTTAATAATTTTACACAGAAATAAAGTATTATAAAGTAAAAATATAAATCCTTTATTTTTAAACAAAGTAAAAAATTTCAATCGATAGAATTATCTTTATTTTTTCATCCTTTACTTTAAGTACAAATATGTTATTTTCAATATGTTCAAAAAACCTTATAAATTTAATGGTTTATTAATTTTCTTTTTTTCAAAATTCCAAAACCAATCACCTTAATTTAAAAAACGTAAGTTTTGTAAACATTTTTTTTTTACAAATACCTATTCAACGTCAGCTATTAGTGCGTGTGTTTTCTATTTGCTTTTCTCATTATTATGCTCAACACTTAGTTGGCAATATTTTTTCCAGCACGACGTCACCACGCCCACGACCTTCACACAGTGGCAAAAAACAAACAAGAAATGGGCGGTGGCCTGCCCCACCCCCTTGAATTTTCCAAGGGATTGAGTAGACTAAGCGTTTTGTCTACTTCTGCTCGGCATCCGTTTCTGTTACCCGTTTTATCTTGTTGTTCATTTTATTTTTTTCTCCACGTTTTTTTTTATTTTGGTTCATAGTCACTTAAGGATTCATGCAGCAGCAGCTGAACAGCCGCAGGGAAACAGGCAGCACCTTGTACATGTAGTCAGTCAGTCAGTGGGTGAGTGGGTGGCTGTGGGTGAAATTGGGTGGTAAAGTGGGTCTGTCAGACGCCTGCGGACATGGCCTGAATTTTAAAACCGTCGGCAGCAGAATCAGCCTTGAGACAAAGCAAAGCCTGCGGTTTTCAGACCCTCCCATCCATCATGCGCCTATTTATTTGCACTGATTATTTGCGATACAATCGAAGTGTTGTCGTCCGTCCGTCCGTCCGTCCGTCCGTCTGTCTGCCCGCACAAACATCGAGATCTCGGGAACTATAAGAGCTAGAGCCACCAAATTTTGCACACAGACTTCTATAAGAAAGGCGCATCAAGTTTGTTTCAAAACTGACCACGCCCTACCGCCCACAAACGCGAAAATCTGTGGCGCCCTTTTTTTATGCAATCGTTACGGTTTAAAAGAAATATAATTATATGTGCACTGTCTTACTACACTCGAACCATTTTGTCTCTAAAAATAACAAAGAAGTTATAGAACATTTTGCTATGCCTTATACAAATGTAGTTAATGTAGCCCCATAGGTGGCGACTCTATCGTTTTTTTGCGTTTTGTTTTTAGCCCCATAGGTGACGACTCTATCGTTTTTTTTTTTTTTTTGTTTTTTTTTAAAAGGGAAAATGAGTATCGCAAATCTTATAGTCGGGAATCCCGACTATAGCGTTCTTTCTTGTTTTATTTTAATTTCATTAAAATGATGTGACAGAACTTAATTGGTTTCCATTGTGAAGGAGAGACAGCGGTGGGGGGACAGGAGATTAAATCGCTTTAAGTTATGGGGACAATAAACTGCCAGACAAGATAGCGACAATCTGTGGCTGTGTGTGTGTGGGCGATAAAACCACTCTCGTTTAAAAGTTTTCCCTGGGATAAATTCCATTTAAATATTGTTTTCCATTCGACAAAAGTTTACGACTTTTTTTGTTCGAAATTCGTTTATGTTTTGTCAACAGAAACGAGTCGCAGCCGGAATGTAAACAAAATGCATTTTCCATTAGCATATTTAATTTTTTAATTATTCATTTTACACATTTTTTCATTTGTAATTAGCATAGACTCTCTGCCAGTGCATTATAAACAGTTAACCGTACTGTAGGATGTGGCTTACTACGGGATTTGGCCCACATCTCATCCCATTTAAGCCAAGACCTCGCCACTCGACGTGCAACATTCAAATTGAGTTGCATAACTTGCACTGAGGTGAGTGAAGTCATTCAAATGCAAATTCCATTCCACTCCACAGAGGACACTGGGAAATGTCAGGCGCAGTCATCATCCGATTCATGAGAGGGCGTGACCCTGCGAATTAGTTCCTTCTCAAGTTCCTTTGTGCATACTGCCAAATAATTAACAATAATGCAGTCAATGGGGTGGGATGGCACAGGCACCTCATCATAAATTTGAGCCAGGAAGCGGCAAATATGTCTGCGAAATTATACATGCACAAAATTGCTGAAATACCTTCGAATATTGAGAGAATGTTTGGCTTTGTATGGAGAATGTTTCGGTGGAAAGCACACCATTAATTTCAGTTACCTCTCTGTTAGCCAATTGAGCTTTTGTTTATTATGTGGTATTATTTTCTCTATAACCCTAGAAAATATTATGTTCTTTTTAAAGGATTTGTAACTTGGCCCTCAAAAAACATTGAGTTTATAGGTACATTTTATAGAAATCGTACTATTTACGAATGTATCACCCAGCTTTTTCCTTAAAATTCCCTTCCCTTTCCCTACTTTCACATCGAGATATTTAATGGTCAAGAATGTTCTCTTCTCACTTTAAACTATTTCAAATATTTCACAAACATTTATCCTTTTGACCCTTTTCCTTTCGAATAAATTGTGACCGCAGATAGCTGAAAGGAAGCTAAACATTAGAGAAACCATCGTCATCCAACTATCGCCCTCCGCACCGCAAGACCAACAGTCATGTGTGCTTAAAGAGCAACCGCTCTAACGCCCATCATTCCATTTAGATGTAAATTACCAAGTTGGAAACGCGAACTGAAAACAGGAAATAAAAGGAAATAAGCAACAAGCAAACAATGAGAGGGAACCAGAAGTTTTTCTCTCCTTTTATCCATTGTTTGACTGGGACGTTTGTTTAGGACACAGACAGGACACTTTAACCCATATTAGCTCAACGGAGAAACCGAAATAGTCCTTTTGCATTTTGCCAAATGTTTTGCTTAAGCTTTAAGCCGGCAAAATTTTCATTTCGAGCATTGCAATGTCAGGGCAAAGATGCAGATTCAGGATACAACTCCTGTGGGTACGTGCAAGGGGTTACCGAGATAATGAGCCTGCAATCAGCATTTGCCACAAATGCTACACAGTCACACACTGCAAAAAAGATAAAATTGAATCGGAAATTTTTTTTTTTTTAAGTTAAAAATTATTAATGAAATAATTATTAACTTTTTACCTTTACAAATATTTCAAACACGGCTATATTTGAAATATTTAAACAAATATGTAAACATTGATTTTATATCCCGCAAACCTTGTGTAAATTATGGTTTTTAGTTAAACAGCCGAGTACGCGTACATACTTTCTCTTTTAGCTTAGCCTTTTAAGGCGGCCGGGCAAAAGCCTAAAAACGAAGGTACAACAGTCAACGGAACACATTATTAAGACACATAATAATAAATAAAGGGGGGGTAAAGGATTTTTGGGCGGGGATGCGTAAAAGACACAAAACACTTTACATAACATAAAACGAATCATAAAAAAAAAATTACAAAGTAGAGCTTGAAAGTTTGCATGTTTACTCTTTTTGTTCTCGTGTCAAACATTTGCTGGAGCGGGGCGGGGCGAAACCACTAAGTTTCAAATAAACAATCTAGGACACCGATTATAAATATTCAACCCAAGGGAGCGCCTTAAGCTTATCTTTTTTTTAAAAACACAATTTACCTATCACTTAAAAAATTACTTTTAATACAGTAGTTTACAAAGTTAAAAAAAAACATTAATTTTTAAATTAAATATATCGAGTACTTGCCTACTACTGAAATTATTACAAAGCTAATACACTACACACTTAAAAAAAAAAACTTTAAGTTGATTTTGGTTATTTTTAAAACTAATGAAAATTCAAGTCACTATTTCTTGTGACAGAAAACAACACTTTCTTTTTGAAGAATACAAATATTTATTTATGTTACATAGTTATTTTCTCATTTTGTTTAAACGATTTTATTATATGTTTATCAAAAATACAAACCACTAAATAAACAATTTAAAACTGTCTTATAGTCTCTTAAAGTTTTCGTTATATATTTTTTCTAGATCAAAAGGTTTTTTATCTTGCAGTGCCCTTAAACAAACCACAGTGTCCTTGCTCCATCCGCAGCTGCAGTTGTGCTTCCGGTTCCGGCTGGCTTTGCATCTCACAGTGTGCTCCTCGTCTGAGCCTTCTGCCCGTCTGACTTTTGGCCGCAGATCCACAGAGATCGTTCTATTCGGTACGTGCTGTGCATCGCAGTGTTATGCCATTTCGTACATTTCGTACATAAATTAATGCAGTCGTAATACAATGCCCACAGATACTCCACACACACTCACTCACTCAACCCGACACAGATACTCAGATACTCACATCCTTACACATCCTTACCGACACCAAAATGCTGCAGTGTAATTTCTCTTTTGGCGTTATTAAATAGACATTCTGTACTGTGACTTGTGTGTGAGCAAGTGTCCCTGCCAAAGTTTCCTTTCATTCTTCCTTTATTATTCCTGTATTCTTTCCCTTTTTTTTTTTTTTTTGGCAAATGTATGCACTGCAGATTTTGGCTTATCTTGCGGGACTTTTGTCTGTCTTAAAGTTGATGTTTAAAGTTTATTCAAAAGAAAAGTTTAGAAGCACAACTCGCTAATGATTACTGCTTATTTGCACAGATAATGTGTAAATGTTTTGGCTTAACACTACCAACTAAGAACTGACAAAACAAAAATGTCAAAAGTATTTATTGTGATTTTAAATGCTTTTAAACATATATTTTTTAATGTTTAATTTTGGAAATCAAGGGTTAATAAAATTACAATTTCTGTGTCTTTTTAAATTGTTGTAAAGTAATTAAAAAAATAAAAATGGCCTCGAACGATATTGAATCGATATTTTTGAAAGATTACCAGCCTAAATGATAAAACAAATAATCCTGAAAGTCAAAGACAACCCCACAATTCTGTTCGTTCAACCGTGTAAAATCAATTTTAATTTATCTTTGGCATTCCTTTGCACAGCAACAATAAAAACAAAAACCTTCTTTTGGCAAGTCACTTGGCAGGTCCGTAAAAGCCCAAAAATGGACATAAAATTATACGCAAGTAACACCGAAAAAGGAGGCTGGCTATAATGGCCCAAATGTGTTCAATTCGTATAACAGTTTGCCAAAAGAGAAAAATCACAAGAGAGAGAGAGGAGGGAAAAAGGTGGGAAAAAGTTTAAAGGAAAATTTGGTGAAAGGCAATATTGAGATGAAATTGCGATTGAAAATTCATTAAGCAGGAACTCTATGGTTTCGACTAATTAAACTGATTTATTGATAAAGTTAAGGCAAAAAAATATTGAATATTTAATAAAAAAGGGAGGAGAAGAGTCAGCTTTTCTGACCTGGCTCTTACCTGGCTCAGTTGGCTGACAGCCTTTGGAACTGCTCACAATACTTGGCAACATAATTCAATTGGATTGCCAAAGGACTTTGGGCTAAGGATATTTTGATAGCCCATGTGTGTTTTCTTTTTTTCCTGTTTCCCTTTGGGGATACTTTTGCTTGGGTGAATGGGATCAAGTTGTCGGTGCATTTGATTTGGGTTTTCCGGCGGATAAGAAACCGGCTTATCAACGTGTTAAGCCTTGTGTTGTTTGTTACACCCGAACATTTTGAAGCGTGAATATTTTTATTTTTGTTTATTCATCGAGGAAATGTGATTGCTACACAGCTTCATTATAAGCTTTATTAAATCCAATTATGTCACAGACTGACAAATTTATGTTTTTTTCCCCAGTTGCTATGTCAAAATATCAATTTGAATGCAAAAAGTAATAATAATATAGCGTATTTCTCAAATGAGCTGAACACACAAAAACTAGGCAATGAAAACAAATGGAATTTTGCGGCTGCCACGTCAAATAAATCAAACGAAATAGAAAACAAAATGAAAATGCTGCACCCATTAAAATATATAATGTTGAATGCAATCAGTGTTTGGCATAAAATTACATAATCCATTGCGCATAATTGAAAATTAAATTCTACAAACCAAAAGTTAGATTTCCATTCATTTCCGATGTGTTGTAATGCGGCGGGAAATTGTGGCGAAATATTTATGTATTAAACCTACATATTTCGATTCACACGGAAAACCAATACAAAACAAAAGAATATTTGAATGATTTTGTGCGTGTCTTTCGCATGCTAAAATTTGTTAGAGAAATATTCGAATAAAAACTAGAAAACAATGGAAAATTTATATATATTTTTTTTTATTAAACGAAGAAATATTCAAAAACATATTCGGTTTTGTGTTTTCATTAAATCACTTTTAAAATAGGTAGGTTTTTTTTTTTTGCATATTAGGGTTTCTTAAAAATTATAAATGTAAGAAAATGTCTGACTTAAACTTTTGAAATAATTTTTCTTTATAAGTTACTTAAGAAAATTTAATAAAAATAAGTGTCATACATATGAACTTTTTAGTTAAATTCTTTTAAAAAAAGCCAACTACTATAAATAATAATTTTTAACACTTAAACTTCGCAAGCTGAACGGGAAACACCCATTATTAGGATTTAGTCCTTGATGACTTGGTGACTTTAATGCAACCACTTAATTCAAGCATTATGTTTTGTTCTCTTTCTTTATTTGTGATTTTAAATGTCCCTACTCATTTTTTACGTCGCTCCTTTTTTCCCTTGGCACAAATGCATTTGAGCCAGCTTTTCATTGCGCTTTGATTACCAACGCTCCAGTGTTGTTGCCTTGACTTTTGGCCACCGTCGCAGTCGTTCTGTGTTTTTCATTTACGTCTCTGAATTGAATCAAGTTCGCCTCGTTTCCGGTGAACGCGAATCATTTTTTTGTTCCTTTTATTTTTTCAAGTTTCTTTGCCATGGATGCAGCCAAGTTTTTTCCGCCGGAAAACACAACATCCGCTTTTTATAAATTCTCAATTGTGCGCGAAAATTCAGCACAAAGGCAGCAGCAGCAAGAAAAAAAAAACAAAAAAATCTAGGAGTGGCCAAATAAAAAATCAAAAAAGGTGAAGAAAAATAGGAAGTGACAATTGCGTCCTAGCGCAGCCATTTTCACGATTGTTGCTCCATTTTCACAGTTTTCTCGGTTCGCTGGTGGCGCCTTTTTGCCTGCGGGCCTCGAACAGGTGACATTTTGACAGCTGGCAGTCACTTTAAGTGGATTTCCCAGTGACTTCTAAGCGTGTGCGTCTGCATGTCTATTTTTTCGAGTGTAAGTGCTTGTCGAAATGTTTGCTACGAATTTTACCATTCTTGGAATTGACATAATTGGATTTTTTCCGAGTTGAATTGTTTTTAAATTTCTCTCTTTTGGATAATATTTTTTTTAAAACCATTTGTCAATTAAATAATTATTTAAAAAAGAACTGAAACCTAGAACTACAAAACAATGCCTACATTTTTGCATTGTTCTGTAAAGTTTTAAACCTTGAATATTTGTTTTTTATCTGTCCTTCCCTTCAACTAAATAAATGTTTTTCTCAACAAAAACCATTATCTCATTACCAAATTTATTTTAATTAAATTGACTGCAATTTGTTTTAAGTTTTTTTTTTGTGGCCCGCAAAAAAATGCGATGCAGCCGGAATGTAATGAAGGTAATTAAATACAAACAACTGGATGAAGAGCAATTAAAATAAAAGGACATTTAAAAAAAAACAGTAGTTAGTGCAAACAAAACATTTTCAAGGACTGATTTGAGCAATTTTCATTTAATGCAACAGCCGGCTCATAAATTGCTGCTAAACGGGCACCCACAAATGAATGGAAAATGGGGGAAAATTTAATTTTGCACTGCTCTTTGTGAACGCTTCCTTTTTCGGAGGGCGAACACAAAATTATGCACCCTAAATGTGCTGCAGCATTAATTAAAAGTGACTTCATTCCGTGGCTCGGCCATTCTGTGGTTTTGTAGGTGAAGGGAGTAGAGCAAAAGGGGGAGGTACACTGACCACAACATTTATGGGCATTACGCATAGTTCAGCATTTGAACGCAAACAACTAGAGGAGCAACCACACAAAACACGTAGTACAACTAGTGTGCTTAGCATGCTCTTTAAATGGACTTGTTTTGGTTGTTTATTTTGGGGACTGACTGAGCCACACAATTGCCGTTAACTCCAAGAGAAATTTTTTTAGGAAACATGTTTGAGCTCTACCAACTTGAATGGGTTCTTTAGTGTTGCTGTTGTCGGTAAAAATTTCAATATAGGAAATTAAGTGATAAACAAAAATAATTTTTAAGCGCAAAATGACTACTGTAAATATGTTGTTTTAATGCATTAAATGTTAAAAGATCAATAAAGTATATATTTTATATACCAAGATTGTCTTATTTGTCTTCATTCATAGAATCCGTCTTCAATTTTTGAATAACTATTGACCGTCCATTAACTAAAGTTTTCTTCTTATTAGTGTCTCAAGTAAATTTGAGAATCATATTTATTTTAAGTTAAAAATACAACATTTTAAAATGTTAATTAAAAAATTAAATAATCTATGTGCTGAGCTGCAATCGTTTGAGCACGCTGGCTTACTTAAATTCAACTTTTTGACTTTCCATTCACGTTGCACGTATGACATTGCACTCCACGCTTTTTGATGGCCATTCAACCTTGGAACCTCATCGACAGCATCGCATTTCGCCTGCTGACCTTTCTGACAGTCACCTATCACAACAGGCAAACTCCATCCATCAAAACGTGTGGGTGGTCCTTCGATTGGTTGGGTTGAGTGTACTGCAGACACGGTCAAAACGATTTGTCTGGCGGTCCAGCTCGTCCAGCCAAATGGCATAGCATGCCAGTGCATCGGAGTCTCACTCCCACATCCACATCCCCTGCTGACTGTGACACGTTGACGTCCGAGCACGCATATCCGTTTCCCGGCAATGCTCGTCATAAATAACAATGCCCAGCAGCAGGCGGATGGGAGAAATTAAGATGGCTAAGAGATGGATATCACCGTGACCACAAAATGTCGCCAAAGGGCAACTGACCGACAGCCTGATTTTGTCCTTTAACTGGTTCGAGCTGAATGTCATCCAGTCAAAGCTAAATTCACCTTATCTAAACACATCTGATTTGTTTTTGAGTTAAAAAATCCACAGTTATTATTTTGTTGTTCTAATGATTTTTTTTTTTTGTGTGATTATCTTCGATTGGTAAATAAATTTTTGAATAAAATTTATATACATACACTTAAAAAAGTTAAATAAAGCGTATTTTTTTGTGTGTGTTTACAATGTAGAATTAAGACATTTAAAGTGCCAATTGTTTACTTATTTGTAATAAAGAGACGATAAGTAGGTAAATAAATAAAATACTAACATACAAATATTCTTTAAACTCAATTTCAAAATCCTGAGAAACTTTTAGCAGATCTTATCAAAGTACAAATCTGACCTTCCTCCATAATTACATGAGTCCCCAAAATTAATCCAACCAAAAGTGCGAAAACTATTTTAAACCACGTGACACTTTAATAGTTTCAAGCCCGGAAAAGTGGAAGCTCTGTTGGCAGGCCACCAACTTGCTGACAACACTGCCAAAAAAAGACGGAGAGAGCAGTGCAAAATTAAGCCATAAAAGTTTTTACACCTCTCACACTGAACAGGTTGTCGGCCCCGCCTGCTACTTCACCTCATTTTTGTTACCCCCTTTTTTTTGGGGCACTTTGCTGTCAGCAGTTTTCCACGATTTCCATACAAGAGAGGGGCTTATAATGAAACACTTTATCATTACCAAAGTTGACAGGGAGGAGAATGAGCTACACTGCAGTAGAGAAATCTTCTGACATAATTATTCAAAATTTATAATTGGCTCACTTTAAATTAAGAAAAATGATAAAGGTGAAGACCTAGAAAGACGAAAGTCGACCAAACAATAGTTTAACAAATTTAAGTATTAATATCAGTTAACTATTTGTCACACAATTAGGACACTCAATACAAATTTTAAAATTTTCCCAGTGCACGTACACATCGTTTCGCTGGTCCGTGAAAAATGTTTGCCAAATATTTTTGGGGCCAAACGTGGGGCATACATAATATTGACATTGACAGATTAGCTGCCTCGCATTAATACTACATACACATATTAAAAACAAACTCAATTAGCACTTCATGATAAATAGTCGAAATCGAAACCTCAATTGAAACTGCGGATAATGATAAATGATGTGGTGTCTATTGCAGTCAAGTCTCTGAGAAATTATTTTAAATTGCAGGCGAGTCAAGTTTTAAAAATTTTGTGAAGTCTCATTATGCTTGAGTATTCAATTAACTGGATTAATAAAATAGTTTGAAAACGGACTTGAAGTGTGCTCCAAATATTGGTATAGAAATACATGTTTCACAGCTAAACAACTTATAATTTTTTTTTTTTTTTTATTATTTTTTTTTTTTTTATTTATTTTTTTTTTTTTTTTTAATTATTTTTTTTATTTATTATTTTTTTTTTTTTTTTTTTTTTTTTTTTTTTTTTTTTTTTTTTTTTTTTTTTTTTTTTTTTTTTTTTTTTTTTTTTTTTTTTTTTTTTTTTATTTTTTTTTAATAATTTTTTTTTTTTTTAAACTATATCTTACAGAAAACCGGTTTCAACAGGTAAGCTACCTTTTAAAAATGATAGGTACGTATGCTTTACAAATAGGAAAAATATTTAATATACATACATTTCTAAAAACTATATAAACAAACATATTTACGTTTTTTGCTATTAAGCAGTTAGTTTTCAAGCTGTTTAAAAATAAAATAATTTACAAAAAGCTGTTCTATATGTCTATTTTTATGTAATACATACTATATGCAAATAAGTTTCTTGATCGAAGCTTTCTATACTTACTTATCTAAAAGATGCTAATATTATTTTAAACAAAAACAAACATTTTTAAACATTTGCATATGTGCTTGTTAGACAAAAACAGACACAAACTTTATAGTTTACAACATTAAATAAATAATAGGTAAAGACTTAAAATTGTTTTAAGTTTTAGTTTTTAAGTTTAAGTTTGCTTTATACACATTTATTAGGGGATTATTAACTTTTAATAATTGTTTTATAAGTTTTTATAGGGTCACCCTTGTAGGCACCTACATACATACTTATGTACAAACAAAAATGCGAAAAGCTTTTTTGTTTGTTTACGTCGCAGTCGCTATCAGCAAAGCAATAAAATAAATATGTATTGTATTGGGATTGCTCGAAACCAAAATACCCTCTACGGGTATTTAAACCATAAAAATTTGATTTTTCTTAAATTTTGTAACTTGAATACGCTAGGCCGCAATCGATTAAATTTTAATACAATAACTTAAACTTTAGCCAAACCCAAACCACCTCAGAAATATAGGGTATTTCGATATTGCCAATTCATTTTAATCTTCTGAAAGCTTTAAAGACAGTGTGCAGTCAAAGACTTTGTGGATCGGACGTGTTCCGATCAATCGGCACCAGTTACTAAAAATTTGTTTGTTCAATGAAGACAATTACAGATATCAGTCATTATGACCTGTTTCGTATACTCGACAACCTAAAGTCATTTTCCGAAATACAAAATAGCGAAGAAACTATGGACGCCATCAAGTATGCTGATATTTTCAACTTTGCTGGAACTTGCAAAAGGTTTCGACGCATTGTTTGGGATTGGTCAAGGTCAATGTATGACCGTTTGGAAATCAATCTGCTGCAGGTGAAAGCCCACAAAACTCTGACGGTCAAGTTTAGTGAGATTCACAAATCTCTAAAAGGAGCCACAAAGCAAAAGAGAGAAAGCTACCTGGACATATATATTACGGCCATGATGGGGAATCCCCATCTTAAAACCATTGAGCTAAGCTATAATACTCAGGAATACGTCAGAGATCACGAAAGCATTTTTGATGAAATTTTAAAAGGAATGCTAGGAAAACCAAAGCGTATAGTTCTGGATCCGTCTAGTATTCCGAAATACAAGGAGATAGTTGTGAATATAGCAGGCAAGTGGATTCTTAGTTTGCATAAATGATTTGGCACTTAAATGTTTTTCCTTTTGCAGATCGTCAGATAAAAAACCTTGGACTATTTCGCAACATTTCCAAACTGAGCTTGACCGCATCGTTTGATATGTCCGATCTGGAAGAGTTTTGTGCCAATAATCCATCGCTGGCTACTTTGGAAATAAATGTGAACAAGTTTTCCGACCAGGGAAAGCTAACCCAAATCGTTCGTCACTGTCCGACCTTAAAGCAACTGAAATTTCAATTGAATGATAACGTAAGGGACAATGGTTATGTCGGGCTTGCACTTTTGGACAAGCTACAGCAATTGGAAATCGGAAAACCACCGATGCCAAAATTTGAGTTCAGCTTAGACGACAAAAATGTCGACTTGGAGCAATGGCATAAGGACAATGACTCGGACGAGGACTTCACACCCAAACGACCCAGAATGGACTCTGAATACGAGTCTTTAATCGAAGGAGTTTCACATTTAGATAATCACCTTCCGGTACTTCAACTTCTAAGAGCTTTTAGCGAAAAGAAAAAATCAAAACTAGTTCAACTGTGCCTTAAGTTCGAAATTAATGACGAAACGGTTCAGGCTATTGCGCAAATTAAGGGTCTAAGGATGTTGGAATGTGGCTTTTGCGATCCCAACAGTATTAGGCACCTAAAACATCATCCATCACTGAACCGAATAACCATTTTCAATAAAGGTCACTTGGTTACGGATGATATTGCAGATTTGCTGAGGAAAAAAATCACTGTCTCCAGTTTTGATGCAAAACTGTTATTAACCCCCAGGGGACACCTAGACCTTTCTACAAAGGATGCGAACATTTTTCGGTTTGTTAACTTTGAACCACTTCTGAAACTGGAGAATCTAAAGAGTGTTGGATTGTCTATGGAAATGATTATGACAATAGAAACAACTTTGGCCCGGTTTTTGGAGCTTGGTGTTCAGATTAGGTGCAAAGCATGCGATATTACCCTGGATACCAAAACTCGTAGTCTTAAAATTATTTACGATAACGACTACCTCAAAGAAGAACTTCCACTTCCGTTGGTCAAAAACCTAAACTCTTTTAAATTTTTACATATAAAAATGCCAAGCCGTCAACTTCTCCTAAATCTATGCACACTTAACTTAGAAACGCTACAGGAGATTTATTTAAGTACGCCTTTTACAATTTTTGAAATACCTAAAAGTAAATACCTTGACAAATCCGTTGTTGATGCTTTGGCCACCCTAAGATGTTTAAGGAAAATCTCATGCGGTTTTCAGAAGCTTGTATACATTAGGGCCCTGGCTCAGCTGAAAGACCTAGAAGATATTGTGGTATTATCAGAACACGATCCCAAGGATATATACTTTCCGAGGTGCCTAGGGCCCCTTCTTAGGAGCTGTCAAAAACTGAGATCATTTCAAGTCAAAGTTCCTATCAAAGGAATTAAGAAAAAGTTCTTGAAAAGCCTACAGTATGCAGTTGTTGTCAACAGAGATAAAAACGAGAAAAGGGATTTAGTCGTCTGCCTAGGAATAAAATGTGAATCGGATACAACAGAGGAACAGGTTAGTATTTGAACTATCACAAAGAACTTTTGTATAACTGTACAATTGCAGATGGATGTTGAATCAAAATTAACAGAGAAACAGGTTGGTCCACAAAAGTTAAGAGACTAGTTTCATTTTATTTATATAACTATTTATTTACAGATTAAACTTATTAAACGACCATACGTAATGATGAACTTGACAACGAAATTGATTGAAAACGGACATTTCTTTGATTAAAATTATTAGGAAAAATACTGAATTAAATAAAATTTATTTATTAATTATTTGCTCTAACTTAAAGTACACATAACTATTAATCTTAAAGATTTTTACAAGGGACAATTGAATTAGTTGACAAATAGAGTGCAACGGATCCGAAACCAAAGAAGTCGTGTCTTTTCTGCCGGAAAAGTTTAAAATTGATCCTGGCTGAGCCGGGGCATCAATAACGTGCTAAAAACTTTGCCATAAACTCTTGAAAGTCCTGTCACTCGTTCTCCTAGCAGCAGCCTCCTCTTGTCTGTCTCATTGATATGCCAAAAGTCAAAAATGAGTTGGCAGAGTGTGGGAGGAATAAGGGGGATTGGTTTGACTTTGATGGGGGGCCAGTTAAAGGACCTCGGACTGCAGTTTAGTGTGGACATTTTTCAGACAAAAACGCATAAAATCGGTCGTAGCTGTGGCTTATAGTTAGCCCGAAAAGGCTTTAAAGCTTGTGGAGCAAAATCAATCGATTGGGCTTAAAAATGAAAGTTGGCTGGAATTTCAATGGTCATCTTAAATCTAGAATAATATTTGTGTCCGTCTCGATTTGTACAAAGTATACTTATTTTTGTACAACTTGTAATAATTTTAGGTAGAGTTTTGTTATATTTTTCTAACATTAAGAAAGTTTTTATTTGCGATACTCGAAGAGTAAGCAAATACTGTAAACGATCAAATGTCTGTCTGTCCGTCCGTCCGTCCGTCCGTCCGTCTGTCTGTCTGTCCGCACAAACATCGAGATCTCGGGAACTATAAGAGCTAGAACCACCAAATTTTGGGCACAGACTTCAGAAACAAGCGCAGATCAAGTTTGTTTCAAAACTTGACCACGCCCCTTTTACCGCCCACAAACCGCGAAAATCTGTGGCGCCCTCATTTTTTATGCAATCGTTACGGTTTAAAAAGAAATATAATGATATGTGCACTGTCTTACTACACTCCGAACCATTTTGTGCTCTAATAAATAATATAGAAGTTATAGAACATCTTGCTATGCCTTATACATATGTAGTTAATATAGCCCCATAGGTGGCGACTCTATCGTTTTTTTTTCGTTTTGTTTTTTTAAAAAGGGAAAATGAGTATCGCAAATCTTATAGTCGGGAACCCCGACTATAGCGTTCTTTCTTGTTTTTTTTAATAAGAAAAAAAATTCCAGACATCAGCTTTTAACTTGCTTAGTAACTTACCTTAAACATCAGCTTAAAAATTTTAAATACAAAAACCAGGCAATCAAATTCTTTAAATGACCCTACAATTTATTACATCAGGGTGACAGCCGAAAAAGATATTATATATGGGGGAACACAATGATTTATCTGTGTCAATTTGGATATCTTTGGCCTCGAGACACACTCTCTGCCAGCCAACTCAGCCCCGGGATGCGGCCGAGTCATAAACATTAAATACAAACATTGAACGAGATCTGTTTTCAAGTCCTGGGACTCCAGTCAATTAGCTAAAAACGTGATACCATCTAGATACGGTTGTAGCCAAGCATCCAACGTCCGGGGTTAAGAGTCGCCTGTCAAAAAGAACCAACAAAACGTAAACGTAGTCATCCGACATCAGCGGAAACATCACTATTTGGGCTGTTCGGGGCAGGCCATTTGGTAGAGGAACTGCACCAGAGTCCTTGTGGGCCTTCCAGTCATCCGTCCAGCGGTTAGGTAGGGAATCAAACCGTAGGTGCTCAACAGTCCAGTGCCATAGGTATCCAGATGCGCCCAATCGCTGCAGGGCACCAGTTCGTGGAGCACTGCGGCTGCCAGACAGGATGAGGCATAGCCCTCGCCATCGTTGAGCAGATCAAAGCTCAGGTGGTCCGCCACGCGATCCTTGTAGTAGCGCCACAGGGGGAACCGCCAGAGACGATCGCCGGTCAAGGAGCCGGCCCTCTGGAATTGCTTCCAGATGTAGTGCGAATTCGACCAGATGCCAGTGGCTCCACCACCCACCGCCTTCTTGACACCCTTGCACATCGAACCCACATCCACGACGAGACGTGGCTTGTAGGTAATCTGGCCATATAGCATGGGATCGGATATGACCACCACGCCCGTTCGGCTGATATTCCTCACAGCCATAGACTTGGCATTGAGCAGGGTTACCACATCTCCGGGCTTGCAGGACATTCCCGAGGGCAGGTTTTCGCACAGCGGTATCACAGCGGTTATGTTGATGGGCAGTGAGAGAGC
The DNA here is from genome assembly GCA_018150695.1 of Drosophila oshimai. Lineage (NCBI taxonomy): Eukaryota > Metazoa > Arthropoda > Insecta > Diptera > Drosophilidae > Drosophila > Drosophila oshimai. The sequence continues at coordinate 25,067 of JAECWM010000012.1, read as the reverse complement.
GGCAGCTGCTCGCATGGCGGCCAAAATAGAGGCAGCACCGGTGAGATCACCCCTGAATTCATCCATTCCCTTGCAAGGACGCAGGTTGATGCCGCCAGAGTTGAAGGTGATGCCTTGGCCCACCAAAAGTATGGGTTTATCCTCTGGCGCCGTGCCACAGTAGGCCACCTCCAGGAGTACAGGTGGTTCACAACTGCCCTTGGCTATCATCAGGAAGGAGTTGAGATGCTGATGCTCGATCCACTCCATGGTCCGGACCTCCACGGTAATTCCACAGGGACACAGGGCATCGACGGCAGCCTGGGCCACAATAGTGGGAGTCATACAGTTCGCAGGGGCATCACTTAATCTCCGTGCCAAATTCTGGGCCTCCGCCTTGAACAAACCCCGCGTCCAGGACTCCAAATCCGGTGAACCATGCAGCTCCAGTTTGGGTATGGTGGTTCGGTACTTCTTGGCCAGGTTCTCCTCATATCTCCAGATGGCCAAAGCTGCTCCCTCGGCCGCCTGCTCGGGATAGTCCATGTTATCCACATGCACCTCACTGCACCCGATGCTCTGCAGAGACCGAGCGCCAATACCCGCAGCTATGCGAACGTTCTCCATGCCCTCGTCCAGCATCTCCAGTTCATTGAAAGCGATGCCTTCGAGGCCAACGCCCACGACGCAAATGGACCGAAAGTCGGGGTCCACATTATTGAAGACCTTGCCGCGACCCAGGCGACCCGTGATCTTCGTCTCGCACACCAGCTCGGATAACTTGCCCTGGACACGATCGTCGAACTTCTCGCCGGCGGGTGTGAGTCGCGGTCCCTTGCCCTGTTCCTTCTCATAGAGACCCAGCACAAGGCCCTTGCCTCCTTTCACGGCATCGTTCGCGCCACAGCCGGCGGTCACGTAACGGACCTGGTTGGCCGTTGGGAAACTCACCCGAGGAGCACGGCCCAGACACTTGGCCAATGCCGGGCCTCGCATCAGCAGTTGTCCACGCATAGTGATCGTGATCTTGAGGATTATAGCTACTTCTTATATACACGCGATGAACTTTAAAGAATTTTGTTAGCTACTTTAGACGGTGCTACGCAATTTACGCTTTTGCTTGTGTTGAATAATTTTGAGTTGTCACTGTTTTTGGGTGTCCAAAGGTTCAAAAATATTTACAATGTGCTAACGTAAAATGTGTATGAGAAAGTAACAAACAAAAGCTGAGACTGCTTCCCTTGTACAAAACAAACTGACTGAGAATCCGAACAAATTCCTTATAACTGCAAAGAGCCAGAAAACTAGATCGGTTAAAAATGACAATATAATATAATAATGGAAAGGTGAATGTGTGTGTGTGGTGTGTGGGTTGAGCTAGCAACCAGATAAAAATTGCAAATGAGTAGACTCTAAATTCTAGAATGCAATTTATAATTAAACAAAGTGCGAAGAATCTTTGCACATTTTCAATCAATATTGCTATACATTTAAAAACTAATCCGCTTTTCTGAGTGAGTAGGCCAGTTATGAACTAAAAAAATTGTGGAACAAATTATTTATTGCCTACTTAGGACAATGGTAATGCCTGTCAGTTACTGTGGCTTAAAAATGAAAATAAAATTGTGGCTTGAAATGAGATTATTTTAGTCAGAAGTTAGCCTCGCTGTAAAGCAGAGATCTCCGACTCCATAAAAATAATTGTTTATTTTTTGTAAGATTATAATAAACACTCGAGTCGTTATCAGTTTTTTCGTTACATGAAAACTATTCCTTAATTTTTAAGCTCCCGGCCTAACACTTTCAGAATCTTGATGTTGCAGATTTAAGGAAAATCGGCATAAAAATAGTGATATGGTCGTTTTAACGTGATGAGAAACACCTCTTAAATTTTCTTAAAATCTGACTTCTGTATTTTGAACTACCATAGGAACAATTTAATTTTGTTATAACTGCAAGGGTACATACATTTTCACGTATGCATTGCACAGGTTGGTTTTTTATAAATATTAAATAGAACAAGAGAGAACGCTATGGTCGGGTTTCCCGACTTTCAGATTTCCGATACTTATTTCTTTTTTGACGCACTTGTATACACAATATCTGTGTAGATATTTTCGATTTATCAAGTCATTTTTCTGTAGCATTAAAATGTTTTTTTTTTATTACCTCAACTTCAAACTGACGTAAAAATTTCCCGTAGACCGTTAAGTAAAAATTTATATTTTTTTGTACGAAGAATTTTTAAAATGTAACAATTATTTATTTGCGATACTCGAAGAGTAAGCAAATACTGTGAACGTTGGAAGTGTCTGTCAAAATCTCGGGAACTATAAAAGCTAGAGCCACCAAATTTTGCACACTGACTTCTATTAACAAAGCGCAGATCATGATTATTTCAAAACCTGACCACGCCCTCTAACGCCCACAAGCCGCGAAACTCTGTGATGCCCACATTTTTAATGCTGGAGATATGTTGTTTGTATTGAAAGTATCTCCCGACTATAGCGTTCTTTCTTGTTCAATTTTAGGTTATTACTACTACTTCACGTTTAATTTAGGTCTTAAACATTATTTTAAAGGTTTAAATATAGAAACTTTTAAATATTAAAACATATTTTTTGTTTTTTTACACAGCCCCGTTCTTTTTTTGAATCATAACTAAAGTTGGTTTAGAAAACAAAATGATTAGGCACTTGCGACTTGCAGTCTCGATAGAATACATAGCACCTTCAATCTGGTTGCTGCCCTTCACATTTAATTTGTCATACGAAAACTCACCAGCAAGTCAAAACTGTGGACCAAATGGGGAATCGGAAACCGCTCCGAGCCGTGTTCCTTGCCTGTATGTTGAGCTGAAGAAACGATCCCTGAAGTGTCGTGTTTCCCTGTTCGGTGTAAGGAACAGGTCCTGTTGATCCTGCCAATGTCACAGCTTTATATTTTAATTGACCAAAGCGCGAATAACGTTCGGTACATTAACAATTTACTGGATATGTTTGTTCGGGTAAAATTTAGAAATATACTCGGAGAGTTCTCGTTTTTTATGTGAACTATGATCGGTTGACTGACCTGTCAGTGTTGATGGGATTGTGTGAATAAATTGGTAATAATTTAACAAATCTTTTTATTACAAAGCCACACAGTCATAAGTTTTTATGGTCTGCTGACAATTTTTTGTAAGCTTTCTTAATCAAAAATTTATTCAAAAGCACGTGCTCTTGTATTTATGAAAAGCATTAACTTTAATATAATTTTGAATACATATGTATGTATAGTTAATTTTTATTTGCAACCTAAAAATCCATTTATAGTTATATTTTTAAAGTGCAATTGAGTTCAAATAATTGAATACATATAATAATAAATTGTATTGAAATACAATATTAGTCTTGACAAGCTATAACCTTTCCACAAAATTTAAAGTCTTCACAACGACCACTTCGCAATGGTCAGTTAAAGTCGCGTATTTATTTACTTTTTCCACACTATTCACCCTGACAGCAAAAAAAAAAAAAACAGATTTCCTCATATTTTCCACGCGGAGGAAAAGTTTTTTCTAACAAAAAACTGCACAGCGATGCAGAAAACTTCATGGCAAAGTTTACTCTTCTGTTGATAGAAAATTCCGTTTATTGTCCCTTGAAAAACATCAAGAATAATAAAAACACAGTTGACAAATAAACATTAACCACTGGAAGCAACATAAGGAATTTCAAAACAAAACCTTTTTCGTATTAAAATATTACAAGTGTATTACTAATAAAAACAAAAAAATACCTTTCTGTTGAACTCTGTGTAAAAAAAAACTAAAAATATTTAAAATTTTTAAATTTTATTTAACTATAATTTTGATTTCTTACAAAAAAGGCAAAAAGAAAATCAAAAAGCGTCCAGTAGGTGGGTTTCGAAGTTGATGAAATTTACGGGCAGGTGAGGAGACGCGTCCGAAGCAATTCCTTCTCCGGTCATCAGCGTCCTATAGGGAATCAAAGCCACTGCCAAAAGGCGATGCAGGAAGAGCACCTGCAGCTGTCCATAAAGCTGGATGGCCCTCCAGTTGGAAATGCAGAAGTGCTGAATCACCAAATAAAGGCGAATGTAGTTGATCAAACCGCTGGCCACAAAAGTCAACGTCCAGGGCAGCGCAAATAGAAGAAAAGTATTCATTGGAAATGGTCCCAATTCCGTTTCAGAAGCCCGCTGGTTTCTGCTGAGCCAATTCCTTTTCACCTCTTCGGCTGTTCCCGGTTGTGGAGCCCTGTTTTCCCTTGATACCCGCTTCTCGGCACTCTGCAAATGGCGACAGTACCAAAGTCCGATCACCATCAGCAGCGAATACATCAATGACTTGACCAGCATCCAGTGATTATAGATATAGCCCAGTTGGAGCGTCAAGCTCCGATCCACCTCGGGATAAACCGATTTTATGTTGGCCTGGGCCTCGACCTCAAACTGGAGAACTGAGCACACATGCAGAGATGTCAGCAGGGATGTCAGCAAAACTGATAGTCCAATGTCCCGAAACTTAAATTTAAACATGATTTAGAATTTGGAAATAGACAAAATATTAATTAAAACCGGAAAATAAATTTGTTATTTCTTAATGAAGAAGGTAAAAGTGCTCTGACATTTTCGGCTTGAAACGGAAACATGTGTCTGATAGCTTACAAAAAGCTACTATTCTTACATATTTTTAATACTGAACACAAAATATAAAAACCTAAAAACAACGGACAACATTAAAAAACATATAAACCAGCAAGAACAATTAAAAATTCATAAAATGCGTTTTACAATTCACTATTAACTTGTTAAAATGTTTTAAAATAAATTTGTGTATCTTGCCTTTTTAATTTGTATGCGTAGTAAGAAATGTTGTCCTCTTGTTATATATTGCAATAATAATTTGTGAGATATTTCTATCGGTTAAAGTGTTTTAATCCTTAACAAATCCATAATTAAATATACAAAAGTTAATATTTGACAGGCCCGCTTAAATAGTTTGTTAGCTCTGTTTGAAAACAGTGTTGTTTTATTTAAACACCGGATAATTCTTTAGCCGAAAACCGTGGTCGATGTTTGACTACTAAAGTTTGCAATTTACATTTAAAACTAGTTTAAAACTCCTTAGTTGAGAAATTTCAACAACTGATTTTAAAGTAAATATTCGATGAAAAAGTTAAACAACTCTGGTTCCTTACGATTTAAGAAAAGTAGTTTCAACGCATCGAGGCGGTTGAACCGTTGAATTTTTTAAAAGTTACAATTCTAAACAGATAATTTAAATTTTGCGGGAAGCGGAGTCGCACACCGGTGATTTACCAGGGTTTTAAACCATTTCAAATGGACTATCGGCAAAATATCGATTACAACTATTTAGTAAAGCCGGTCATCGCGCTGCGGTCACATTGTGCGTCTCTCTTGCTCTCTCAAAATTAGGCGGGTTCACCTGTAAAAATTCACATTTTGAATTTTTAGAAAACGGTTAAAGATACAGCGCGAAATTTTCGTCGAATAGACCATATATTTATTCAAATAATACATTTTGAAATTGAAAAATCCAAAAAGGGGGAGGGGCCCCATTGGTGGCGGTATGCATTTGCTCCGTGCACGATTGGCTCAAAACCCGTGATCGAAACACAAAACCAAACACATTCTTAATTAGTATCGTATTATCTATAAAGTGAACCACAATCATGGAAAAATCAAAATTCGAAAGTTATGAGGTTTTGAAAAAAATGTCAATTTTCGCATTTTTCTTCACTAATTATTTTTAAATAAACAATTTTCAATATTTTGGCTGATCGAGGTTCATTCATTAGAGGAAACCCTAAGAACATTTAAAAAAATTTATGACGATCGGTTCATGTAGCGTCTTCAATCGTACGTAGGTCGAAAACATGGTTCTGAGAAAAACGCGTTTAAAGTTTGGCTTTGGCTCGGCCGGTGCTCGACAGTGCTCACGTAACGGGCTATAACTCGAAATTTTCAGATTTTGATTTGAAACTACAGCACATTTGAACATATATCACGATAAGACAAAAAAAAATCAATTTCCCCACAAGGTGTACACCTGCCTTAACAGGAGGCCTCTGCCAATGTTATCCAACCCGTGACAAAATGAAACCCCGCTAAATTTAGCGGTTAGCGACATTTCATCTTCACTCCGAACCGCTAAAGGTCCAGAACCCAGCTAGGTCGTATCTGGCGCCATCTGAACTGATCGGAATATTTGGATCTGAACCAGATCACCATCAATTCTGCCATTATCGCGCCATTCGTTCCAGAAGTTCCGCTTTCAGTTTTCCCGCCATTTGCAAGAATTTTCGCAAGAAAATTTCGCCAATCGCCATGAAAACAAACAAACAACGCATACGCAGATTGCAGTTTCCCGCCCATTCCGAAGCAGTTTGTTTTTTGCTTTGCTGCTGCGTTTTGCCTTTATTGTAAGTGTTTTATATTTATATTTATATTTGTATATTTATACCCTCACCCCCAGATGAGCGGTCGACGAGGACGCGGAGGTCGCGGCGGGCGCCAGGACCGGCAACGGCCATAGACGCCCAACCCAGCCCCAGCCTCCCCAGGAGCGGTCGCAGGACTGTAGGGCCCTGGGGATCGCCGACATGGCGGAAGGGCTGGGGCGTGAAATATAAAGAGGCAAAAGCTGGTGACAGCTTTAACAGCGATCCTGCAGTCCTCCAGGATGAAATGGCAGAGATGTTGGAGAATGCCAACGTGCAGGTGCGGGGCACCGTCTTGGCCGCCTTCGTAAGCTGGGCGATGGCAGCGGTGGCCGAGGCGGTCGACGCGATGGCCGGCACCCCGCCGGCACCTGCAGCGGAGGCATTATCGGTGATCGCCGAGCTCAAACAAACTGGCGCCGACCCTAAAAATAAATAAATTTATAAATAATAAATAAAATAAAAAATAAAATGAATCGTTTATTTTGGCGGGGTGGAGAATCTGCCCGCACATGCAGTTGGAAACAATTGGAGTAATCCAATTGGATTTGAATTTGGAAGTGAATTTCTCACCCTGAAAGTTAGCTTTTGGGATGTCGAAATATTTAAAAATATCGTATCAATGATATTTTTTATTGAAAAAAATAATCAAAATAATATTTGATATATCATAAAAAAATATCGATTTATCACATATTTTTGATATTTTTTGAAGTGAAACTTCTTTAGGCGCATGGGGGTAAAATTTGTACAAATGAAACGTCAAGAAACGTTTCATTTCATTGAACAAGTCGAAAAAGAGAGAGAGAGCGATCGAGAGTGATTGAGAGAGAGTAAGACAGGGCGAACGTAAATGCGAAAAATGTATATGTATATCCCTGTCCCTCTCTCACCGCTGACGAACGTTCTCTCTGTCCTCTTCTTTCCTCTCTTCGCTCTGAGCGCGCTCGCACATGGTGCGAATATATAAGGTGGTCTCGTCCGCTTTGCTGAGGACGTTAAATATGTTTACCTCTCTGTCTCTCTCAGTCGGTTGAATGAGGTAGCTAGATCATGGTGAAACTATATAGGTGGTCTCATCAGCTCTGCCGAGGACGTTATTTTTCAGCACTCTCTCTCCGCTCTCAGAGAGACAAGCGCAAGAAAGAGATAGAAATAGTATTTCTATCAAGAAAGAAGAAGACAACGAAGAAAAATGCGCTACACAACCTCTTTCGACAACGTTTGACAAACGACTGGCACAAATAAGGTCCTCAAAAGAGGGCAGCTCTCGCGACGAGACCACCTATATAGTTTCACCATGAGCTAGATAGAGACTGGCACATGGTGAAACTATATAGGTGGTCTCGTCGCGAGAGCTGCCCTCTTTTGAGGACCTTATTTGTGCCAGTCGTTTGTCAAACGTTGTCGAAAGAGGTTGTGTAGCGCATTTTTCTTCGTTGTCTTCTTCTTTCTTGAAAGAAATACTATTTCTATCTCTTTCTAGCGCTTGTCTCTCGAGAGCGGAGAGAGAGTGCTGAAAATAACGTCCTCGGCAGAGCTGATGAGACCACCTATATTTCACCATGGACTGGCACAAATAACGTCCTCAAAAGAGAGCAGCTCTCTCGTTGAGACCACCTTACACATATAGTTGCACCATGCGCTCGCACAAAGTTGAGAGAGTAAAATCTAAAAATAGTATGAGCTTGCTTGTGTGAGAATACGAAGCAGAAATCACATTAGACTGCGAATCAGCTGCAGCGCACAGCCTTCGACTTTCAAAGGTAAACAAACCGATCAAGAAGAAGAAGAAGACAAATTACCAGGGGGCGTAATCATTATGTTTTGTTTTAAAAATCTGAAAATAATGATTATTTTAGATTTTTATTTTTTGTTAATTTACAATTTAGTCCAGTCAATCTAGACATAAAAATGGCTTTAAATAACATTAATTCTGACAGAGCTGAATTTTGGTGGAGGCCTTTGGTTTACCCCAAGGAACAAATTGTGAAAAGTCCCCATCGATCCCAGGTGTGATATTTGAGTAATTCAAGGTCACAGGTAAAAATTGACTTTATTTTTCGATAAACCTTACCGTTTTTGAGAAAAACTCAAAAAAGTCAAAATTTTTACCTGTCGGAATTAATGTTATTTCAAGGTCTAGATTGACTGGACTAATTTTTAGGCTAATTGGTTTGAAGGTTAGGTAGTTTTAATATTTACAAATTACATGTTGCATTTCAACTTGCCACTCGTCATTTATTAATTTAATATCTCATTTTCCATAAAATAAAAATGTTTGATAAATTCGCGCTTCTAAATTTTAAGTTCAAAAACAAAATTTAATAAATAATTTATAATATTGACAAATAACACGTGACATTTTTATTTACAATTTTGCATAAAATATAAATAACAATATTTCATAAATTCTCTTAGCAAAATTTTAATTTAAAATCTGGAATTTTATTTTTATTTATTTATTTATTAGCAATTGACTGCTAACATAGACTGAAAAAAAAACAATAAAAACTAACAATGAGGCATTAAATGTAGTATACAAAAAATCGTGTAAATCTAGAAGGAATTGTAAGATCAACAAAAGAAATGCAATAAGGACCCAACCCGCAAAAGGAGGACGATCCCTTCTATAGGTGGTGAACTTATGAATAAAAATTTTATGATCGGGGACCATGTTTCGGTTAAAGCATCAAGTCAAAGGCAGCACTGTTTGTATGAATTTGACAAAGTTTACCCATACGTTTTTGGGCCGGTAATTTTGGAACGCAGGTTAGAATCTTTTTGCAAAAATTCATGAACTATAGTGTGTTCAGGCCATAAAATAGGTTCAAGAGCTCGGGTTAATAAAGAAGCTGGAAGAAATATTTTAAATGAAGAAATTTTGCGCGCATGGCTAAAATTAAATTTGTTCACAATAAAATTATCGGAAGTAACTTCGAGCTTAGAGCATAAATGATTTTTGACGGCATCGGATGTAGCATCAGGAACGAGACGGGACACGAAAATAGCTCTGCGAGGACTGACAGCCCTTATTAGTGATCCAGAAGACCTTGAGGGAGGCGGTACTCCCCTAAGAGGTGGATCCACAAGGGCAGAGGCAGAGGTATTTGCAGCGGCGTCAGCTTGAGTATCCAGTTGGCCGGAACCAGACGAAACGCCAGTTTGTCGCCGTCCACTAGCAGAAGAATTAGCAGCAGCAGGAGGAACAGGAGCTCCTGTTTTTGGAGCATCAATTAAGATGGGTTCAACGTGGAGGGCAGAAGCAGGTTCGGTTAAACCATCGGCTGGTTCAACTTGGAGGGCAGCAGCAGGTTCAGTTAAACCATCGGCAGGTTTAGTATGATCCATCCGATTAAATGTAGATCCAGGCACAGTGGGTTGAGGTTGATGAGTGGCAGTTATGGCAACGGGCGTAATGGTGGAGTTAGACGCCACGTTGGTTTCTGTTGGTGATTCGCTCAAAAGTTTCAACCCAAGAAACCGCGACTCAACAGACAGGAATTCATCACTAAGGGCTGCGAACTGTTTCCGAACCCTCTGGAAACCATTTCGCGTTTCCCTCATAAAGGAGCGCATTTCGGATTCAATTCCTCTGCATTCATCACACGACCAGGTGAATCCAGATTTTTTTGATAAAAGATCGGCAATACGACCATTATGGCCACCACCACCACATTTAACATGCGAGCAGTTATCGCAAAGCCAACAAAATAGGTATGTGCCACAGGCAATGGTGCCACCAAAATCGCATTTCTTAGCAGAGCATCTCAAACTCATTTTGGCAGCTAGTTCAACCACTGTGTGGGCAGAGTGCAGACCAGACTAAGAGCGATAGATAAGAGAGCAAGTAGCGAAGAGCAGCGCAATCACAAAAAGCAGCAGGTCCAGCGGCGGTGAGTCCCACGAAGTGATGAGCACAGCGGAGACGAAAAGAGAGCAGGTGCAGGTGGAATTGGTACCCGGCGAGTACAAGCGCAAGGAGTTCCGTTACTTTGCGACAAGTGGATGAGCGATGTAACGGAGAGCGGTAGACAGCGGCAGAGAACGGGAGAGATCGGCGGAGAGCAAACAACAACAAACTAGGCAAATTGTTTGGCAATGTCTTTGCTTGCGCTTTTAGTTTCGGATTTAATTAAGTAAACAAATCAACAATAAAACTGTCTTTTGCGATTTCAGGTTACCGATTAGAACGGCGTTGTCAAGTTAAACTCAAAAATCCGAACAGTAGATTAATGGTCAAAATATTATTACCGCGGGACAGAAATATGTGGGAGCGATTAAAAACACGTCCGACTTCAGAGAGATATCAGTTTATTATTTCTATAGTTATCATTAATTTACAATGATTTGTATAAATTTAAAATTGAGGTCAGGTATTTTTACTATTTACAAAAAATCACGAGGAATTTTAATTTAATACTCAACATCTGAGATTTAATAATTTTTAAACGCTTTATATAAGTTTCACTTGTGGCTGGCTGGCTATCTGGCGGCGTAACACTTTTTGGTTCAACAGCGGCATATGTACATACATACTATGTACATATGCCGCTATCTCCCGCGCATTTTATGACCGCGTTTTCTTGCACTGTGAATGCTATGCTGTACTACACACATACATACATATGCATATGCGGTCTTTTTACTTACTTTGTTTAAGCACTTAATATAGGCGTCTTGGTGTTTGTTTTTTAAATGTGATAGCAGATTTGAGCTATTGCCACTTGTTTTTATGTTTCGATCACAAATGTTGCACTTGGCTAATCCATTACCACTTGCGAAAAAAAAGTTTTTAGCGACGCTCATGTTTCACATATGTATTTATTCTTGTCCCGATGAAAAGTTGTGACAAATTTAAGGGGTTACATTCAGTTAGAATTTCAAGAATTTTTTTCGTGCAGACTATTCAATTTATTAATTTGAAAATTGGTGTACATAATATAATAACCTTATAATATATTAACATATTTTTTATTTGTAAAAATAATCATCGCGAATGTTGCTATCGCCGATCTCCTAGTGCTCCGATATCTCTGGACCGGATTATCCGAAATGAAAAAACCAATAATATAATACATTTAATATTTAATCGAAGGAATTAGCGAAAAAATATTTTTTGACAAAATGGCGACTTTTCAAAATAAAAGACTCGATTTTGATTTAAGCCTTAAATTGTTTAAAATATTTATCGGAGAAAAAAATCTTCGATTAATTACTAAAAAAATCTATTTGTGTTAAAATTTGAGACTGATCGGTTCAGCCGTTTTCGAGAAATCTGGATCACCAATTTTGAAAACATAGTTTTAAGAGAAACGCGTTTAAATTCCCCGACTGCGAGACGCGCCTCCCTAACGCGCCAAACACGGAGACGCAAATAAGGCAGTCACTAAGGAGCTGTACTTGGGTTCAAAACAAGTTTAAAGTCGGGAAAATTGTAAAACTGTTTCGGGAGACACCACTCTTCCTCATCAGCGGTCTTTTATTTCCTAATGAAAGGAAAATAGGGTTAACCGGACAGTCTTTTTCAACTCTTTGCTGGAGTCATTTATTTCTAAATGTTTTTAAGTTTTTTTTTTTTTTATCAGTTTTAAAGCTTGATCAGTAACAATTTTTCATTATGCAGTTTACACTGATTTTGAAGCAAATCTTCAGTTAAAAGCTTAAGAACGGCTTTCCTATGTGATGCACATGGATCCAATTCGCCAAACCAATTTTTATATTCAGCATTGGTTTCTTCGACGCAAATGTCAATTATTTTCTTTAATATATTTAATTGATTGGGACATTTGTTAAATTCTCTAACAATTAAATCTGCGTGAAACTCTGTTATTGCAAACAGTTTATTTGAAGGAATTTTTACAATCTCACCTTCTTCTTGTTTAATTTTTAACAATTTCGCTGTTTAGCGTGTCAACGCAGCTACATTTTTGATTTTCTTCAAAAATGTTTCAAAGTTTGCTTCCCAACCAATATCTTATTGCACTTTTTTTGGCTTGATTTTTATACGTGCAATCGCTTTCTACAGGATCTTGAAATAAGTATGGTTTTAATACCGGAGCGTTAGTAAACAATTTATTACAATTCTCATCTATTTTCATTAATTTAGAAATAGAAGGTTTTTTTCCCGCTATGCTTCTCAGCATTTTGAAGTAATCTTCTATCGGATCTTGTGTAAATCGGTCGATAGAAACAATCAGTTTGCCTGTCCGCTTGTAATTAGGTTTTCACAAATTTTATTTATTTTTTCACAGGCTTGTATAAGGCCCTTTAGAAATTTTGCACGTGAAGGAAGTGATGATTTACCTGGCAGAATCTTTTTTTGTTTCAAATATTTTTTAAATTGCATCAGCTCGGTGCTTTTATTAACGTATTTTCAGCCTTTAAATAAATCCAAGCCCTCGCTTATTTCTTTTAGGAACGAAGCTGTAGCTTTGGCTTGTAAAACGTTTTCAAAATTACTATTTTCAGTAATTTTAATTCCAGCAGCAACTTCTTTATCAAGTATTTGAAATTGGAGTTCAACATTCATTTTATCCACACATCGTACCGACTTTAAGGAAAGTTCTGTCAGTTTTGGTGCCATTGGAACTGGGCGATATTTTTCATCGTCATAAAACTTTTGAATAATATCGCAAGACACGATTTCAGTGCCAACTTTAAAATCATGATCGACCAAGTTCCTTTTTAAGCTCATGGACAAGTGTGTCCTGTCAAATATTACGTCGGCTCGTGCAGTCCGATAATACTCCTTTGGAAAATCCCGCGCAAGGTCAAAAGCTTGAAAGTTTGTACTTTTTTGATCACATATGATAGCATGGACTTTGAGTTCAACCTTCTTGCAGGCCTCAAGTGCTCTCTCAAGCAAATCAGCAGTCACTTTGCCTTGGTTTGTGTCGCAAATTAAGGCTATGCGTACTAAAGCCTTAAAATCGGAACATAGCCCGCGAGACACAAAAGCAATCATTCCAGTCGCAGGAAGATTTCAAGATTTTCAATATCATGACATACTTGTCCTTTGCAATTTTGTACAAAGCATAAATTTGTTAATTGCCAAGTACTTGGTACTTGGCAAGGATGTACTGGATCAAGTCCTAGCTCCTCAGTTGGGATGCTATTTTTTTTAGGATTTGATCTAAAAAGCACTCAGGCTTGAAGTGCCTTTTGCAGACACTGTCTCGAACCAATATTTTACGGTTCTGCATTCCTAAATTAATTACCCACTCTTGTTTCAAGCGGGTAGGAAACCGATAGACCTGTTCATGGCCATTGCAGTTTCTAACTACACACTTTCTGAAAAAAAAGTTTAAATTAAAACTTATGTACCTATATATTGTTCAAAACAATGACAAAAAAATAAATAAAATCTTAAATATACCCCCTGGATTAATAAAACCATTTCAATTTTTAATTTAATTTTTATACTTTAAAATTTGAAAAAATTAAATAAACAAATAAAATATCTGACACATCGACATTATTATTATGATGCATCAAATATCATTTTGAAATTTTTTTAATTTTTAAAAATTTCTACAACCCTATTTCAGTTATCGTTATTGTAATTTGTAAAGAACCAATTTCCGAACTTTAACCGTCGAAAGTGGAGTGACTTTTGTAAATCGTATAAAATGTATACGATTAATGTATACCCAGATCCAAAATCACTAAAGCTTAAATATTAGCTAATAAATAGAAAAAGAAGAAAAACTTATTTAGGAATCACAATTCACTAATACCCAAGGTTCTTGTATAAGAACTTATAATTATAAACTATAAATATAAACAAAGATCTCTGGTTCCTAACGATTTAAGAAAAGTAGTTTTAACGCATCGAGGCGGTTGAACAGATGAATTTTATAAAAGTAACAATTCTAAACACATACAGGCCGGTTTCAGTTTTCACTTCCGAAAGATTCACACGGATTCGAATTTCCCAGACCTGTTCTAATATTCACTTCCGAAAAATCCTCACGGAAATGAATTTCCCTCCGTTAACTCTCTGTTAACTTCCGAGCGAAACCTCACGGAAACTTTCCGCCAGCCGTTTGGCTGACGGATTCAGATCCGCAAGCACAGAAATTAATTGTTTAAACATACTTTGCGATAAGTTAACGTGCAAATGAAATTTTTCCCTATTCTTTGATGCTTTAAGAACAATATTGCATATTTAAATTTGTTGATAACAACATATTTGACCTTTTAAAAATTATTTTGCGGCTGCACCTCAAAATAGGGTCGATTCTAACCTTCAGCATTTTGACAAATCCGCCGCCCCTGTTCCAGTTTCCGAACGAATTTGGAGAGAAAATGCAAGGGTTGTCATGGTACGAAATAAAAAAAGTATTTTTTTGGGATTTATTTTTAGTAAGCCCTTTTGTGCTCGTGTTACTATGGATAGAAAGGTATTTTATCTAAGTTAAATTTAAAATAGTTTTTGTGCTTATTACCGCTTAATTTAATGAAATAATTGTGTAAACACGTGTGGCTGGGACCTTTTTTATCGGCTTCGGCAACTCTGGTTTCACAAGAAGCCTCCAGAACAGCTGATCGAATAAACAAATATTTAAAAATTTGTATTTGTGGCCGCCAATGCTTGTTTCTTCTATTTTATGCGTTAAATTAGTAAACCATTTATGCCCATGGCTGATGAACACCAGCAGGCCAAAATTTAATCATCCTCAAGGCAGCAAACTTAAACAAATCAAACGCTCTTGTCGTTGGTGGCCAGTTGCCAGTCAGCTGATTTTGTTTGGGAATAAAAGGGAAATTCAAAGGCAAATCCCCAATTGAATAAGGGAAATTCGACCATGTTAAAGGGAAATCCGCAAATGTTATCAAATCCACTTCCGAGTGAAAACTGGAACAGGCCTGATAATTTAAATTTTGCGGGAAGCGGAGTCGCACACCGGTGATTTACAAGGGTTTTAAACAATTTCAAATGGACTATCGGCAAACTACCGGGGAACTATCGATTACAACGTTTTAGTAAAGCCGGTCATCGCGCTGCGGTCACACTGTGATGAGCGGTCGACGAGGACGCGGGCGCCTGGACCGGCAACGGCCATATGACAACGGCCATAGACGCCCCACCCAGCCCCAGCCCCCCAGGAGCGGTCGCAGGACTGTAGGGCCCTGCGACGGGCGATCGCCCTGGGGATCGCCGACATGGCGGAAGGGCAGGGGCGTGAAATAAGGAGGCAAAAGCTGGTGACAGCTTTAACAGCGATCCTGCAGTCCTCCAGTGAAATGTCCGAGATGTTGGAAAATGCCAACGTGGAGGTGCGGGGCACCGTTTTGGCCGCCTTCGTTAGCTGGGCGATGGCCAACCCGGCAGCGGTGGCCGGCACCCCGCCGGCACCGGCACCTGCAGCGGAGGCATTATCGGTGATCGCCGAGCTCAAACAAACTGGCGCCGACCTTAAAAATAAATAAATTTATAAATAATAAATAAAATACAACATAAAATGAATCGTTTATTTTGGCGGGGTGGCCAATCTGCCCGCACATGCAGTTGGAAACAATTGGAGTAATCCAATTGGATTTGAATTTGAAGTGAATTTCTGACCCTGAAAGTAAGCTTTAGGGATGTCGAAATATTTAAAAATATCGTATCGATGATATTTTTTATTGAAAAAAATTATCAAAATAATATTTGATATATCATAAAAAATATCGATTTATCAGATATTTTTGATATTTTTTTTTTATTATTACTTTTTTTAATTTTAAGCTGCATTAGCAATAAACTTTAAACATTAACCCACATACGATCTTAAATTTTAATTTTTAGTTTATATTAATTCCAAATGCTCAGACATGCAGGTTATTAGATCTTCAAAGCTCTCAGGGTTAACAATGTGTTCTGTGATACATGTGCCAAAGTCCTCCAGTTTAATGTCTTCTCCTTGAACTGTGATAGTGTTGAGTTGTAATAAGTCCACGGGAACATTACTGAGCTCCTCGGGGTTTAATGGCTCTTTATAGCGCGATTTGAAAAGGCTATCAAGTTCATGTTTCAGAGGCACTGTATTGGCTCTTCGTATGAGATCCACTTTGCCTATTTTCTCAACTGAAGCTATTTCGAACCTGTAATAATTCGGGTCTCTCACAAACATAAAACCACAAACATGCACACAATCTTTGATACACTACACAGCCTTGTGCATATTTATTATTGTTGATATTGTTAATACAAACTTCCTGCAAATAAAGGGTGAGGGTACTGCAGGTCCGATCGGAGAAACAGCCTATTTCCTTCGGCTGCGGGGCGAGTTGAAGAGCTCCTTCAGGCGGTTTTGGATGAGATCGTGCTGAAAGTGAAATAAAACAAAGTGATTATTTACAAAGTGAGTATTTTTTTCAAAACACTTAACTTACCTTTGCTCCTTTATCTTTTTAATGATGGCCTTGGTGGCCTCATCAACTGCGCTTTCGGTTACTTCCTCCTCCGCAGGTTTTTCCACCTCGTTAAAGGCGTCTCGAATGTGCTCCACAGCCGCCGCCACAGCCTTGGAAACACCGCCCTTCTTCTTCTGGGCGTGGGGCCGGTGCCGCTTCCGTCCACGACGCCAACCACGCCCAGCTGGGGGTCCCCATGCGTACGCCTGGGGCTGCGCGTACACCTGGGGCTGCGCATACACCTGGGGCTGCGCGTACGCCTGGGGCTGCGCGTACACCTGGGGCTGCGAGTACGCCTGTGGCTGCGCGTACGCCTGAGGCTGTGGCTGCGCGTAAGGTGGCTGCGCGTACGGCTGGTACGAAAAACCGTATTGGGGGGCTGGTGGTGGCCCCCCGTGAGTACTACAGTTCCAGCTCATGCTGAAAAACAAGAAAAAATTAATAAATTCAACTTAAAAAAAAAACACAACTTACTCTCTTGGCGTCGCTTCAAAATTTGTGGCGGCATGATGGCCGCAAAACTAAGTTGCCAGACCACATTGAACTTAAAATACTAAATCGAATTCAGTATATATTTTAATTAATCACGAAAGTTACAATATGATTCGTGATTTTTAATAATTAATGTAACAAGTTTTACCAAATAAGTTTCGCGATATTACAACTAATATATATTAACGAAATTTTTAATTATTACTAATAATATAAGAATTGTATTTTTTCGGCGACTTTAACAAGTATTATACATTGTTTATATATTGTTGATGTTTTATATTGTATACTTAGGTGATTTTTTTATAAAACTTTGTATTAAGACAGAAATGGAATTAAACACGTATATCAAATTATTGCTTAAATAAACTTCCTTTTTTTTTATTATTTTTAAAAGTTTTAAAAAAATTTATTAAATACATATAATTGAATTGCTCGGACATTAATAACAATTTAAAACTTAAATTTATTAGTTCATTAAAAATAAAATAAATGTAAAAAATAACAATTGTGAGCTATAATTATTATTTATAAATCAACTTACAACAAAATGTTTGGGCGACAACGCTTTTCTTTATAAATTTACCAATAATATTGTCTAAAAGATTGCATTCATTAGTTATTTCCAGTTTATTTAAGCGTTAGTAAACAATTTATTACAATTCTCATCTATTTTCATTAATTTAGAAATAGAAGGTTTTTTTCCCGCTATGCTTCTCAGCATTTTGAAGTAATCTTCTATCGGATCTTGTGTAAATCGGTCGATAGAAACAATCAGTTTGCCTGTCCGCTTGTAATTAGGTTTTCACAAATTGTATTTATTTTTTCACAGGCTTGTATAAGGCCCTTTAGAAATTTTGCACGTGAAGGAAGTGATGATTTACCTGGCAGAATCTTTATTTGTTTCAAATATTTTTTAAATTGCATCAGCTCGGTGCTTTTATTAACGTATTTTCAGCCTTTAAATAAATCCAAGCCCTCGCTTATTTCTTTAAGGAACGAAGCTGTAGCTTTGGCTTGTAAAACGTTTTCAAAATTACTATTTTCAGTAATTTTAATTCCAGCAGCAACTTCTTTATCAAGTATTTGAAATTGGAGTTCAACATTCATTTTATCCACACATCGTACCGACTTTAAGGAAAGTTGTGTCAGTTTTGGTGCCATTGGAACTGGGCGACATTTTTCATCGTCATAAAACTTTTGAATAATATCCCAAGACACGATTTCAGTGCCAACTTTAAAATCATGATCGACCAAGTTCCTTTTTAAGCTCATGGACAAGTGTGTCCTGTCAAATATTACGTCGGCTCGTGCAGTCCGATAATACTCCTTTGGAAAATCTCGCGCAAGGTCAAAAGCTTGACAGTTTGTACTTTTTGTACACATATGATAGCATGGACTTTGAGTTCAACCTTCTTGCAGGCCTCAAGTGCTCTCTCAAGCAAATCAGCAGTCACTTTGCCTTGGTTTGTGTCGCAAATAAAGGCTATGCGTACTAAAGCCTTAAAATCGGAACATAGCCCGCGAGCCACAAAAGCAATCATTCCAGTCGCAGGAAGATTTCAAGATTTTCAATATCATGACATACTTGTCCTTTGCAATTTTGTACAAAGCATAAATTTGTTAATTGCCAAGTACTTGGTACTTGGCAAGGATGTACTGGATCAAGTGCTAGCTCCTCAGTTGGGATGCTATTTTTTTTTAGGATTTGATCTAAAAAGCACTCAGGCTTGAAGTGCCTTTTGCAGACACTGTCTCGAACCAATATTTTACGGTTCTGCATTCCTAAATTAATTACCCACTCTTGTTTCAAGCGGGTAGGAAACCGATAGACCTGTTCATGGCCATTGCAGTTTCTAACTACACACTTTCTGAAAAAAAAAGTTTAAATTAAAACTTATGTACCTATATATTGTTCAAAACAATGACAAAAAATAAATAAAATCTTAAATATACCCCCTGGATTAATAAAACCATTTCAATTTTTAATTTAATTTTTATACTTTAAAATTTGAAAAAATTAAATAAACAAATAAAATATCTGACACATCGACATTATTATTATGATGCATCAAATATCATTTTGAAATTTTTTTTAATTTTTAAAAATTTCTACAACCCTATTTCAGTTATCGTTATTGTAATTTGTAAAGAACCAATTTCCGAACTTTAACCGTCGAAAGTGGAGTGACTTTTGTAAATCGTATAAAATGTATACGATTAATGTATACCCAGATCCAAAATCACTAAAGCTTAAATATTAGCTAATAAATAGAAAAAGAAGAAAAACTTATTTAGGAATCACAATTCACTAATACCCAAGGTTCTTGTATAAGAACTTATAATTATAAACTATAAATATAAACAAAGATCTCTGGTTCCTAACGATTTAGGTAGTAGTTTTAACGCATCGAGGCGGTTGAACAGATGAATTTTATAAAAGTAAAAATTCTAAACACATACAGGCCGGTTTCAGTTTTCACTTCCGAAAGATTCACACGGATTCGAATTTCCCAGACCTGTTCTAATATTCACTTCCGAAAAATCCTCACGGAAATGAATTTCCCTCCGTTAACTCTCTGTTAACTTCCGAGCGAAACCTCACGGAAACTTTCCGCCAGCCGTTTGGCTGACGGATTCAGATCCGCAAGCACAGAAATTAATTGTTTAAACATACTTTGCGATAAGTTAATGTGCAAATGAAATTTTTCCCTATTCTTTGATGCTTTAAGAACAATATTGCATATTTAAATTTGTTGATAACAACATATTTGACCTTTTAAAAATTATTTTGCGGCTGCACCTCAAAATAGGGTCGATTCTAACCTTCAGCATTTTGACAAATCCGCCGCCCCTGTTCCAGTTTCCGAACGAATTTGGAGAGAAAATGCAAGGGTTGTCATGGTACGAAATAAAAAAGTATTTTTTTGGGATTTATTTTTAGTAAGCCCTTTTGTGCTCGTGTTACTATGGATAGAAAGGTATTTTATCTAAGTTAAATTTAAAATAGTTTTTGTGCTTATTACCGCTTAATTTAATGAAATAATTGTGTAAACACGTGTGGCTGGGACCTTTTTATCGGCTTCGGCAACTCTGGTTTCACAAGAAGCCTCCAGAACAGCTGATCGAATAAACAAATATTTAAAAATTTGTATTTGTGGCCGCCAATGCTTGTTTCTTCTATTTTATGCGTTAAATTAGTAAACCATTTATGCCCATGGCTGATGAACACCAGCAGGCCAAAATTTAATCATCCTCAAGGCAGCAAACTTAAACAAATCAAACGCTCTTGTCGTTGGTGGCCAGTTGCCAGTCAGCTGATTTTGTTTGGGAATAAAAGGGAAATTCAAAGGCAAATCCCCAATTGAATAAGGGAAATTCGACCATGTTAAAGGGAAATCCGCAAATGTTATCAAATCCACTTCCGAGTGAATACTGGAACAGGCCTGATAATTTAAATTTTGCGGGAAGCGGAGTCGCACACCGGTGATTTACAAGGGTTTTAAACAATTTCAAATGGACTATCGGCAAACTACCGGGGAACTATCGATTACAACGTTTTAGTAAAGCCGGTCATCGCGCTGCGGTCACACTGTGATGAGCGGTCGACGAGGACGCGGAGGTCGCGGCGGGCGCCAGGACCGGCAACGGCCATATGACAACGGCCATAGACGCCCCACCCAGCCCCAGCCCCCCCAGGAGCGGTCGCAGGACTGCAGGGCCCTGCGACGGGAGATCGCCCTGGGGATCGCCGACATGGCGGAAGGGCTGGGGCGTGAAATAAGGAGGCAAAAGCTGGTGACAGCTTTAACAGCGATCCTGCAGTCCTCCAGTGAAATGTCCGAGATGTTGGAAAATGCCAACGTGGAGGTGCGGGGCACCGTTTTGGCCGCCTTCGTTAGCTGGGCGATGGCCAACCCGGCAGCGGTGGCCGGCACCCCGCCGGCACCGGCACCTGCAGCGGAGGCATTATCGGTGATCGCCGAGCTCAAACAAACTGGCGCCGACCTTAAAAATAAATAAATTTATAAATAATAAATAAAATACAACATAAAATGAATCGTTTATTTTGGCGGGGTGGCCAATCTGCCCGCACATGCAGTTGGAAACAATTGGAGTAATCCAATTGGATTTGAATTTGGAAGTGAATTTCTGACCCTGAAAGTAAGCTTTAGGGATGTCGAAATATTTAAAAATATCGTATCGATGATATTTTTATTGAAAAAAATTATCAAAATAATATTTGATATATCATAAAAAATATCGATTTATCAGATATTTTTGATATTTTTTATTATTACTTTTTTTAATTTTAAGCTGCATTAGCAATAAACTTTAAACATTAACCCACATACGATCTTAAATTTTAATTTTTAGTTTATATTAATTCCAAATGCTCAGACATGCAGGTTATTAGATCTTCAAAGCTCTCAGGGTTAACAATGTGTTCTGTGATACATGTGCCAAAGTCCTCCAGTTTAATGTCTTCTCCTTGAACTGTGATAGTGTTGAGTTGTAATAAGTCCACGGGAACATTACTGAGCTCCTCGGGGTTTAATGGCTCTTTATAGCGCGATTTGAAAAGGCTATCAAGTTCATGTTTCAGAGGCACTGTATTGGCTCTTCGTATGAGATCCACTTTGCCTATTTTCTCAACTGAAGCTATTTCGAACCTGTAATAATTCGGGTCTCTCACAAACATAAAACCACAAACATGCACACAATCTTTGATACACTACACAGCCTTGTGCATATTTATTATTGTTGATATTGTTGATATTGTTAATACAAACTTCCTGCAAATAAAGGGTGAGGGTACTGCAGGTCCGATCGGAGAAACAGCCTATTTCCTTCGGCTGCGGGGCGAGTTGAAGAGCTCCTTCAGGCGGTTTTGGATGAGATCGTGCTGAAAGTGAAATAAAACAAAGTGATTATTTACAAAGTGAGTATTTTTTTCAAAACACTTAACTTACCTTTGCTCCTTTATCTTTTTAATGATGGCCTTGGTGGCCTCATCAACTGCGCTTTCGGTTACTTCCTCCTCCGCAGGTTTTTCCACCTCGTTGAAGGCGTCTCGAATGTGCTCCACAGCCGCCGCCACAGCCTTGGAAACACCGCCCTTCTTCTTCTGGGCGTGGGGCCGGTGCCGGTTCCGTCCACGACGCCAACCACGCCCAGCTGGGGGTCCCCATGCGTACGCCTGGGGCTGCGCGTACACCTGGGGCTGCGATTACGCCTGTGGCTGCGCGTACGCCTGAGGCTGTGGCTGCGCGTACGGCTGGTACGAAAAACCGTATTGGGGGGCTGGTGGTGGCCCCTCGTGAGTACTCCAGTTCCAGCTCATGCTGAAAAACAAGAAAAAATTAATAAATTCAACTTAAAAAAAAAAACACAACTTACTCTCTTGGCGTCGCTTCAAAATTTGTGGCGGCATGATGGCCGCCAAAACTAAGTTGCCAGACCACATTGAACTTAAAATACTAAATCGAATTCAGTATATATTTTAATTAATCACGAAAGTTACAATATGATTCGTGATTTTTAATAATTAATGTAACAAGTTTTACCAAATAAGTTTCGCGATATTACAACTAATATATATTAACGAAATTTTTAATTATTACTAATAATATAAGAGTTGTATTTTTTCGGCGACTTTAACAAGTATTATACATTGTTTATATATTGTTGATGTTTTATATTGTATACTTAGGTGATTTTTTTTATAAAACTTTGTATTAAGACAGAAATGGAATTAAACACGTATATCAAATTATTGCTTAAATAAACTTCCTTTTTTTATTATTTTTAAAAGTTTTAAAAAAAATTTATTAAATACATATAATTGAATTGCTCGGACATTAATAACAATTTAAAACTTAAATTTATTAGTTCATTAAAAATAAAATAAATGTAAAAAATAACAATTGTGAGCTATAATTATTATTTATAAATCAACTTACAACAAAAATGTTTGGGCGACAACGCTTTTCTTTATAAATTTACCAATAATATTGTCTAAAAGATTGCATTCATTAGTTATTTTCAGTTTATTTAAGCGTTAGTAAACAATTTATTACAATTCTCATCTATTTTCATTAATTTAGAAATAGAAGGTTTTTTTCCCGCTATGCTTCTCAGCATTTTGAAGTAATCTTCTATCGGATCTTGTGTAAATCGGTCGATAGAAACAATCAGTTTGCCTGTCCGCTTGTAATTAGGTTTTCACAAATTGTATTTATTTTTTCACAGGCTTGTATAAGGCCGTTTAGAAAGTTTGCACGTGAAGGAAGTGATGATTTACCTGGCAGAATCTTTATTTGTTTCAAATATTTTTAAATTGCATCAGCTCGGTGCTTTTATTAACGTATTTTCAGCCTTTAAATAAATCCAAGCCCTCGCTTATTTCTTTAAGGAACGAAGCTGTAGCTTTGGCTTGTAAAACGTTTTCAAAATTACTATTTTCAGTAATTTTAATTCCAGCAGCAACTTCTTTATCAAGTATTTGAAATTGGAGTTCAACATTCATTTTATCCACACATCGTACCGACTTTAAGGAAAGTTCTGTCAGTTTTGGTGCCATTGGAACTGGGCGACATTTTTCATCGTCATAAAACACGATTTCAGTGCCAACTTTAAAATCATGATCGACCAAGTTCTTTTTAAGCTCATGGACAAGTGTGCCCTGTCAAATATTACGTCGGCTCGTGCAGTCCGATAATACTCCTTTGGAAAATCTCGCGCAAGGTCAAAAGCTTGAAAGTTTGTACTTTTTTGATCACATATGATAGCATGGACTTTGAGTTCAACCTTCTTGCAGGCCTCAAGTGCTCTCTCAAGCAAATCAGCAGTCACTTTGCCTTGGTTTGTGTCGCAAATAAAGGCTATGCGTACTAAAGCCTTAAAATCGGAACATAGCCCGCGAGCCACAAAAGCAATCATTCCAGTCGCAGGATGGGCATACTTGTCTTCTTCACCATTCCCATGGTCAACATAGCCAACAACCCTGTCGGCCTTGGGCTGATACAAAATTTCGGTTTTGATTTTCATTTCATCAAAAAATTAATACGACGTTCCGGTCGAGATCGTCCAGACTAGCCACCAAATTTTTCAGGTGGGCGAAGTGTGCCCCTCCAAAGCCAGGCGTTAGGTCCTTGAAGGGCAACAAATTGTTTATTTTATTTTTAAAGCATTTCAGCCCTTTTAACTCGTTACTTTTAAATTTTAGAAGAGCTATTTCAGCTCTTATCTTTTCTTGCTCAAGCTTTTTTTCTTTTAATTTTTCATCAATTTCAAATTCCTCTTTTTCAGGAATTTCCATATTTTGCATTGTTTCAATGCTTTTAACATTTAGGGGCTGCATTGTTTCAGCAACTCCAATATTTTGCAATCTAGCATCACTTTCATTATCTTGTTGCACTGTTTCGGAAGGATGCACTTCAGCATCTTTATTTACCTGTTGCACTGTTTCAGCAACATCTATTTAAACATTTTGTTGCACTGTTTCAGCAACATTTTCGAATGAATGCATTTCAGCATCATTTTCAATTAATTGTTGCACAGGTTCGGCAACGTTTGCAATTTCCTCATCCAAACTTCTCTGGTGCTTAGAGAGTTCTTTGAAACGGAATTTACAAAAACAAACATTTCCAAGTGCACTATTCTTAAGTGTAAAATAATTTTCTACTAGTGCAGCCAAAACAAGATTTTCAATATCATGACATACTT
>JAECWM010000119.1:0-85817 GCA_018150695.1 Drosophila oshimai | reverse complement strand
ACAATAGTTATTGACACATGAGTGTCAAAAATAAATTGTGTTTAAAACGATTCCTGGGTGTGTGTAAAAAACGAAAAATCGTTTTTAACACTTGTGTTAAAAACACGTAGGTAAGCTATTCACGTCAAAAACCTTTTAAACACATGTACACTACCATTTTTGACACACAAGTAAATAATTCGTTTTTCACACTTTTTTTTGTCGTTTGACAAGTAAAAAACAAATGTTTTTTACATTTTGTGTTATTTTCCGAACGCTGGTTATAAGGAAAGATATCAACTACAATATCTTTTCAGAGTTCCTGAGCAGGGACTGTGTCGCCATCTCCATCGACGGCACAGGAGCTACACAGAAGCTAGCAGTGGCCTCCGCCTACTTTGCTGGGGAGGAAGCCTGTCCACCGCCAGAAATACGCGGGCTAGTGGACCACTGCCGGAAGAACAAGATCCCCCTTATCATCGGATGTGATGCCAACGCACATCATGTGATCTGGGGCAGTACGGATGTTAATATCAGAGGTGAGCAACTACTAGAATTTATTTTAAACAATAACCTAGAGATTTGTAATGTCGGCTCCACGCCGACATTTGTTACCAAGGTAAGAGAAGAGGTGCTAGACATAACTCTGGCAACCAATTCAATCAAGCCCCAC
The DNA here is from genome assembly GCA_018150695.1 of Drosophila oshimai. Lineage (NCBI taxonomy): Eukaryota > Metazoa > Arthropoda > Insecta > Diptera > Drosophilidae > Drosophila > Drosophila oshimai. The sequence goes on along the minus strand of JAECWM010000119.1, from coordinate 85,165 downwards.
ATTAGGAACTGGCATGTGTCACCAAAAGAATCCATGTCCGACCACAGGACAATTTTGTTTGAAGTAGCCTTCAACACAAAAAGATACACCCCTAAAAGAAACCCCAGGAAAACAAACTGGGATAAGTTCAGGTCAACTCTAGAGCTAAATCTTTCCAACGAACCGTCAGGATACCCTAGACATCCCTTGGAACTAGATAGAGCAGTAGACAACCTAGGTCACGAAATAGTGAATGCCTTTGAAGACAGTTGTCCACTAGGCAGACAGAAACGGGAAACAGACGCACCGTGGTGGAATGCTAAGCTTGAACAGCTACAACGCACCACTCGAAGGCTCTTCAATAAGCCAAAAACTGAAAGTAACTGGGAACGATACAGGCAAAGCCTGACGCTCTATAACAAAGAGATCAGGAAAGCCAAACGGAAGGACTACAGAAACTTCTGTGAGGCAGTAAGTAACGTCAACGAGGGCGCAAGACTGCACAAGGCAATGGCCAAAAGTGCAACGGATAGTAATTTAGCCCTGAAGAAAGGTAATAACACCTTTACTTCCACGGATCGGGAGAAATTAGAACTTCTTTTTGACACGCATTTCCCGGGAAGTACTCCCATTACGGGAAATATTATGCGTGATCATCATAGAACCCCTAGGACAGTAGCAAGTGACTGGGCAACAGCCAAGTCCATAGTTACGCCCGAGAAACTTAAATGGGCTATTGGAACCTTCCAACCATTTAAGTCACCGGGATTAGATAGAATCTCTCCATCCTTCTTACAGCAGAGGCAGGAGCTACTCCTAACCCGCTTAAGAAGACTAATGGTAAGCAGCCTAGCCCTTGGCTATATCCCAAGTGCATGGTGCAGCGCTAGGGTGGTCTTCATCCCCAAGACCGGGAAGAAAGATATCACCAGCCCAAAGTCCTTCAGACCTATCAGCTTAACTTCGTTTTTGCTTAAAACGCTGGAAAAACTGGTAGACTACAATATTAGGAGAACAGCTCTCAGAGACTGTCCGCTGCAACACACGCAGCATGCATACAGAGCAGGCCGTTCAACAGACACGACACTTTATCAACTATGCCGCACCCTAGAGGGGGCAGTTGACAGCAAAGAAATTGCTATTTGTGCCTTCCTAGACATAGAGGGAGCCTTCGACAACACATCACATGATGCGGTTCGAGCTGCCCTGTCTAGGAGGAACATAGATGTTACAACGAGCAAATGGATTGGTAACCTACTACAATCCAGACAGGCAACATGTACACTGGGCTCAGATAACATGACGATAGCAACCAGCAGAGGCTGTCCGCAAGGAGGAGTGCTTTCCCCTTTGCTATGGAGTCTGCTGGTAGATGAGCTTCTCAGCAAACTTGCTGAAAAGGGGATCCAGTGTCAGGGATACGCCGATGACATTGTGATAATAGCCAGAGGCAAATTTGAAGAGACACTCTGTGACTTCGTCAAACTCGGACTCAAGATAACGCTAGACTGGTGCAGGGAGGTTGGACTCAACCTAAATCCCGCCAAAACAGTCATCGTTCCCTTCACAAGGAAGTACAAACTACAGAGAATGAGACAAATCTCATTGCTAGGAATTCCTATAGAAACTAGCCGAGAGGGTCAGTATTTAGGAATCACTTTAGATAGTAAGCTAAACTTCGCTTCCCATGTCCAAAAGACAGTGGAAAAGTGTTATAGAGCTCTGTATACCTGTCGGAAAATCGCTGGGAAATCCTGGGGAACCAGGCCCCAGATAATAAGATGGCTATACCTGATGATTGTGGGGTAAACGAGCTAAGCTCATCACCATACAAAAACAGCTACAAAAGCTGCAAAGACTTGCCTGCGTATGTATGACAGGGGCAATGAAAACCTGTCCCACAACTGCCTTAGAAGTACTGATGGAGCTAACACCACTCCATTGTGTAATTGAACTTCAACGCAAATCTACCCTCCTGAGAATAAGCACTGAGGGCACGGGTAGTGGTTGCATTCTAAATAACAGGGATGCGACTAATCTGTTAGGTGAGGTGCCCCTAATACTACACCCTAGGGATGAAATGACAGCCGAATTAATCTTCGTGCAGAACTTCACAACACACTTAGGCAATAAGAAAGATTGGACCACATTGTCCGAAGTGCACCCTATGGCTAAACACACCATAGCATGGTACACAGATGGATCCCTGACACAAAAAGGCACTGGCCTTGGAGTGGTAGGGCCCCGCATAAAATACCACGAATCCCTTGGCCAATACACCAGCATATTTCAGGCTGAGGTATGCGCTATTGGACGTTGTGCAGAGCTCAACATACAGCGTGGATATAAGAATAAGGACATCTCGATCCTTTCGGACAGCCGAGCAGCAATTACTGCTCTATGCAGTAATAAAGTCACCTCAAAGATAGTACTAGAGGTGAAGAGCAAACTAAACCGTTTGGGCAGCCTAAATAGACTGGCCCTCAGACGGATTCCGGGTCATAGGGACATATCCGTAAATGAAATTGCCGACAAAATGGCAAAACTAGGAGCCGAACAGCCCCTGATAGGACCAGAACCCTACTGTGGCATAGGAAGGCACACTATAAAAGAATACATTAAGAAAGAGGAAGGCACCATGAGGCAAGAACACTGGAGGAATACCCCAGGCCTAAGGCAAGCCAAAACTCTAATAGAAAACTACAACAAGAAGAGGTTCGAGGAACTTATGCAACTAGGGAAGAATTCACTTAGGATCGTTACCGGATTACTAACCGGGCACTGCAGACTGAAAAGTCACCTAGGTAAGATAGGAATAACAAGCAGCAGGACTTGCAGATTCTGTGACATGGAGGACGAAACCTCTACACACATCATCGCAGACTGTCCGGCCTTAATAAATATAAGATGCAGAACCTTAGGATTGGGAACTCTATCACATGAGCTCTTAGGAAGAATCAACCCATCAAAACTCCTCGACTTTGTTCGAGGAAATGGGTTGATATCTGAGCTGTAGGCTCCGAATGGGGGTACAATAGATCTAAACAGGTCGCGGTACACTAACACCCCAATAATATAATAATAATAAATCATGGCCAGGGGCTTTTTTTGGATTCATCTGTTCTGCGATGGCTTTTATGATTGTGCTTGTTTCAAGGGTTATTGTGGAGGAAGGCTCCGCTGGTGAGATGCTTGGTAAAGTGAATTGGTTTGTCGGGGGATCAGGTTGGAAGACATTTTTTAAGGAAGAGGCGAATATGTTGGCCTTTCCTCGTCACTACGGGCCCACCCACCTATTGGTGATCGAATTGGAAAATCGGGTTCTATTGGTGGTTGAATGTTTGGGTGAGCTCTCCAGAGTGGAAATTTGTTGCTGGTGGGCGAAAGTTGCGCTATATAGGCACGTTGAGTCTGATTCTTTTCAGTTAGTAAAGCTTTAGACAACTTCCGACAAGCTTCTTTAAACCTTTGTTTAGTGGCTGGGGAGCGGTGCGCCAGTCTCGGCGAAGTCGCCGCTTTTCTTGAAGGAGTTACTGAATCTGTGTATTTGTACGTGTAGTTTTTGGGAGGGATGTGGCTGAAAGTTCGGGTGTAGAGTGTTTGGCAGCAGAGGACATAACATCCGTTATATGCTTAAGTGAGTCTTCAATATCAGCTTCACAGAAGATTTTAGGTTCGATTTCAAAGTGTGAGCTTATATATTGTTTTATACTTAATCCAGTTTGTTGTATTGGATGTCAGAAATTGTGGTCGTTCTACGAACTGTAGATGCTCAGATAGACAGAGTAAAACATGCGAGTGGTCAGATGACAGTTCCGCCAGGGTTTCAACATGTATCAGCTTGGACGGCACAGTTACAGCAAAATCGATAATGTCTGGTTTTTTGTTCGGATCCGCTGGCCAGTATGTGGGAGTACCTGGTGAAACAAAATCTAGCTTATTACCGGGTTTGATAATAGAGTTGTATAATTGGCGTAGTGGTGTTTCGCATTGTAGTCACAGGCAGCTATAAAACAGTTGCCCAATGAGTTATATAAGCCTAGAAATTCATTCTCTGCTACATTCATTGCTACATTTTCTCAGTGCTGGGTCTTCTTTGTTACCCGTGCAAGCTTCTATACAGTGCATTGTCGTTGCTGTAATCTTCTGCCTTCATTGCGTTCAGCTCGTGTATCTTCTGGCTCTTTTTGATGCAATTGCGCCATTCCTACACGTGCATCAATATTACGTTGCTGGACTTGTTCTTCGATTCTTCTTCGCATAATTCGAGAATTACTTGAATTGCGGCTTAAATTGTTGACATTGCTCACTTTTTGATCGCTTTACAAAACACACATAAATAGAATTAATGCCGCACACGAAAGTCAGAGCATCCTGTATATATTCTTGATAAAAACTCAATAATAACAAAGGAAAATTGAAACGGCGAATTCTTCAGAAGAGGATGGCCCACATTGGTCCTTTACTTTTAATATCAATGATGACAAAAAAAAAGTTGAAACCGCGAATTCTTCAGCAGAGGATGGTCCACATTGGTCCTTTACTTTTAGTATCAATGATGACAAAAAAAAGTTGAAAGCGCGAATTCTTCAGCAGAGGATGGTCCACGTTGTTAGTATGCTCACTTTTTGCATACTTTTTGATCACTTTACGAAACACACATAAATAGAATTAATACCGCACACGAAAGCCAGAGCATCCTGTATATATTCTTGATAAAAACTCAATAATAATACAGGAAAATTGAAACGGCGAATTCTCAAGAAGAGGATGGCCCACAAAGGAATGAAAAGAAGATGTTGTCCGATTCTCAGACCTTCTCAATACGCTCAAAAACTTTCTTGAGAATCGGTCAAGCCGATTCGGAGTAGTTTTTTGTCTAACACTGTGACATGAGAATTTTATATATTAGAAGATAAAAGAATACCAGAGGCCTCTTCCAGTTTTCACTCGGAAGTGAATTTGATTACATTTTCGGATTTCGCTTTAACATTGTCGAATTTCCTTCCTTCATTTGGGGATTTGCTATTGAATTACCCTTTTCTCCCAAACAAAATCAGCTGACTGGCAACTGGCCAATATTGATAAGGGCGTTTGATTTGTCCGAGTTTTGCTGCCTTAGAGCTGATTAAATTGTGGCCTGCAAAACGCAAAACGTTTTGCACAATTATATCATTAAATTAAGCTGTAATTTAAACAAAAACATTTTTAAACTTAGCTTAGATTTAATACCTTTCTTACCATAGGTTACAAAATTTAAAAGCGCTTGATCAAAGTAAATCCCATATATTTAATTTACCAAGACAACCCTTGCACTGTCCCTGTCAAATTTTAGCAAAATACTGAAGGTTAGAATCGAGACTGTTCTGAGGTGCAGCCAAATAATAATACTTAAAAAGTCAAAAATGTTTTTAATAACCGTTATAATTATGAACAATTTTTCTTAAAACTTCAAAGAAAAAGAAAATAATCATTTCCACGTTATCTTATCGCAAAGTATTTTAAAACAATTAATTTCTGTGCTTGCGGATCTGAATCCGTCAGCCAAGCGGCTGGCGGAAAGTTTCCGTGAAGTTTCGTTCGGAAGTTAACAGAGAGTTAACGGAGAGAAATGCATTTCCGTGAGAGGGTTTCCGGCAGTGCATATTAGGTCTGGGAAATTCGAATCCGTGTGAATCTTTCGGAAGTGAAAACCGGAACAGGGCTGTATATAAAAGAAAGTCGTGTTTGTAACACTATTTATAACTCAAGAACGGCTGCAGAAGTGCTAATAGACGTAAATAGATGAAAAATCTGCGTTAACTTTAAATGACGTCATGCGACAGATTTGCCATCTAAAGTTCTAATAATTAACTAGTAAACGAACACCCAAACCAATATAGCATGTGTTTTTTAAATACCCCTATACTCTTACTCTCGTTCAATCTTTGTCACTGTTGCTCTCTCCCACCTCTCGCTCCATGGCACTGTGCGTGATACGACAATCACTCCCAATCTTCGCTCACAATCTTGCTCCCCTCTCTCTTGCTCCGAACTCTCACTCCATCGCTTGTTGCTCCATGCTACTTCTTACTTTCTCTCAATCGGTCTCGATTGCTCTCTCTCTCTCTTTCGACACTTCCGTTACATTTGTAAAAATTTTACCCTCATGCGCCTAAACAAGTTCCACTTCAAAAAACATAAGCGTTCTGGAGCCGAATACGTTCTATGATTCCAGTTGGGTATCTTGGGTGTCTTTAGTAAGCCTAGTAATTTTTTCAGTTCAACAAATGATTTGCGTCCAAAATACGCTTCTGCGTCGAGACCCCAAAAACACTATTTCGAAGCAATCGCTTGCACCCGGGTGGCTTAAAGACCCAATTTTTACGCAGTGGACTGTAGTTTTGTTGACATTCTCTTTCTGGTTTAATAAAATAGAACTTAAAAGATTTGAAATTATGTTCGTTATAGCTAGAATGCAAAGTAAATTACAAATATTGTTTGATACCTTGGTACAAATTTTAAGAAAAAAAATTGTTTCTGATTATGACATCTTTAAAGTTGGCGCCTTTTGTTTTAAACATATATATTTATTTTTGATCAGCGTCACCAGACGCGTCAATATAGCCATGTCCGTCTGTGCGTCGGTCGGTCTCTCTACTTTAGTCAACTTTTTACGCTCAGTGAGATCGTCTTTTTTTATGTGCAGGCAGATCAAGTTCAAAGATTTTTACGATCGGATGCCTATATCCTATAGCTACCATAAAAATGTTTGACTAATTTTCTGTTTAAATAAACTTTTTCAAGTAGTCTAGTTTACACATATCTTGACGATCGGGTGACTTTTTCCTATAGCTGCCATACAAATCGACTAATATTTGTGTTCCGGTTTACGTTTTTAGCTTAGTGTAAAATGTGGCTGATTACTTAAGCTTATTAAAAAGGGAGTACTGGGGGTTTTGGTTTTGGGGGTTCAAATTATGACCAAAAAAGTCATAAATCATTAAAATCGGATGAAGATTACCTGAGCTACGAACGTAGTTATAAAAAAATGTATTACTCGTTTAGTTCTAAACAAGGCGTCCATACAAATTTGCATAGAAACACTATTTATGAGCAAAATAGCAAAGTCTTGATTACTAACTACGTCCGTAGTTCAGATTTATGACTTTTTTGGTTAGCCATTTAGTCAGCAATCATAGATGCATAAATATCATAAGTTTAAAAAAATTCAAGTTATAGTATAAAAAACATTAAAAATGTTACATAACCTCAAAAACGCACCCAATTAATTGAGGATTTTCGCTGTATTCGTCATAGCTTGAACACTTTTTAGTGCTCAAAATCATCAAAAATGATAAGATTGATTAAGAACAAAGCGTTTTTGTTAAGTTTTGAGCTCATAATTCAATTTTTTTCTACTAATTGCTTGCAGCAAACCAGGACGAGTTGTGGCAGCGAATCCTGCGCGAGTGGAAAGCAATCCCAAAATTTGTATTAGAGAATATTTGGTAGAAAGTATGCCAGATTGAATTAAGAGTGTAATTAGAAATTATGGTCTTTGAACAAAGCCTTAAAAAATTGATTTTTGCAAAAAAGGTCGAAATGAGCATAACTGAGAACATGCGAGTTTTTTTGGTTTTTTATTTTTTTACGAGAAGATTGAAATGATGTTGTTATGTTTTGTATATAAGTTTGTTAATAAATAATCAAAGAATAAACAAAAAAATTTGAGTTCATTCGCTTTGCTAATAACGTTTTTATGCGGGCCAACAGTCGACAGTTGCAAACATGTACTCACACTTGCTCACCAATGTATATAAAGTCCTCTGAAATAATTTAATTTTAAATTCAACTTACAATTTGAATGCTGGGCTGGGTTCCTCGTGAAAATCATCCATAATAAGGTCATGGTAGGTTTCGTGCAATTGCTGTTGTTGCTGTGTCTGTTGATGTTGGAGTTGATGATGCTCGTGTTGCAAATGCTGCTCGTGTTGCAAATGGTGTTGCTGGGAAAGAGGTGCTGATTGATGGAGATGCCCATGACACTCCATTGGATGTTGAACCGGGTGCTGCTGTTGATGCTGGCGATTGTGATGATCACTTTGGTGTGTACCAAACAACGGAGAATTCTGGTAATGAGGGATATAGCTTGTATAACCAGCTTGCTGCTGATGTCGAGGACTGTGTTCATGCATGCTTTGATGCTGATTTTGATGGAGGTGCTGCTGCTGCATCACTTGTGCATAAAAGTTATTATGCAACTGACTATCCATTATAGACGGCACCTCTGTTTGGCCATATTGCTCCTGCGTCGCATTATTATGGTGATGTTGCGATGGCATTGGAATTGCTTGTGAAAATTCAGCCGATCCGGAGCTCCCCTTCTCAATTTGAAGTAAAAGCTCGGAGTGTCGACGTTGATTTTGATATGACAATTCTGGGCTCACATTCACAGGCTCTTGCTTAGATTCATTCGACGCTGATCCCATGTGTTGCTGCGCCTGCTCGGACTGGTCATGGTGAGGCGTCCATAAAGTAGTCCTTCGATCATTTAGCACATTATCACCCTTTGCTGTTGTTAATGCTAACTTAGTAGGAATTCTTAAGTTAAAATTGGAAGAATCATTTGCACAACCATCGATTTTATCGTTTGCTAATATACTTGTCAAACTACTAGAGTTATACAGACCAGCCGTATTGTACTGCAATTTATTATCAATGGCCGATGTGGATGTCGCCGAAGATTCTGCTAGGGCGGCTTGCTTTGACTCCTCAGACTGCCTGCCCAGTACGCCCGACGAAGAGATCTGAGGTGCTGGAACTACTAGCTCCACGCTTGTGACCAGTGCCTGCTCTGGGGGCACATAACAGTCGTTATCGAATGGCACCATTTTCTCTGGGTTTTTTTTTTCTGAGCTATCCACAGATAATGTTCCTTCAACGACGCTTTTACAGTTGCTTGGCAGATGCTTTTCCACTTCACTATAATCCTCTGACTTGCTTCCTTCCATTTTTGCATTAAGGTCTAAGTCGGGATCGTCGGTTGGATCATTTACATCATCGCTGCTGCCGTTTGGCTCAACTAGATGGGTCAGCTTCTGGCGCTTACGGTTATTCGGCACACCGGACACATACTTTTCTGGAACGTTGTTGCCATGTTCCGAACTACCAAGGTAGGGTATTGATTGCGTCAATGTCGGCACCGTCCCGGCCATTGGTGGCAAATTTATATCCACCTTTGATGCCATTACAGTGCTAATGGGACGATTTGCCCTAGGAATTGTGGCAGGCTTAGTTAGTGCAAATTTCAAAACTTGCAGAACTTTTATGCAATCTTTCGCGGCACGACTTGCTGCTTGTATTGGATCTATTCCTAAGACTAACGAAGCTACTTTAGGCGCGTGTGTGAAGGAACTACTTATCAGTGGGATGCTTACACTTTCCACTTGCATCTCCTTTTTATAAAACGTCCATTCAGGAAATAAACAGTGGTCGCGAAAGTTTGAGTAATTTCGTTTAGTATTTCGACTTCTTTAATAGTTCATAAGAATTTACAAGCAACCTTTTCGTCGTCTTAGAATATTAACTTTCCTTAAGGGTGTTAAGTGCCAGATGCGCTATAAGCATGACTGAAAATAAAAATTAACACAAATAAATTTAAGTTAACGTGGTTTTTTAAAGTATTAATTGAATTTATACCAATTCTCTAGTTTAGTTTATTTTGACTTCATTTTTTCAAGTGCTTTTACTTTAACTTAGGGTAAAGTTGTTTTAACAACTTTAATAAATGTAATAACTTTTTTAATAAGTAAAAAAAAATTTATTGCTGCACGCAAAAAAAGAAATCAAAACAAGGAAAACAAAAAAGAATACTCATTGCCTTCTTTAAAAAAGTACTGCCTGCTTTCGAGCGCAATACATTTTTAACGCACTTGTATACACAAACAGTTTCTTGAAACTGGCCAGATTTTCAAAATGTTTGGATATTTGTGTAGATGTATTTACGATACTCTTTTTGAGAAAAAAAAATTATTTTTTTCGATTGCAAAATTGTTTTTTTCGAATATCGAACTAGTTGAAAAAAAAACATTTTTATTATATTTAAAATTCAAATAATTTGAGTAGAACAAGACAGAACGATATAGTCGAGTTTCCCGACTTTCAGATTTGCGATACTCATTTCCCCTTTAAAAAAAAAACAAAAAACAAGAAAGAACGCTATAGTCGGGTTTCCCGACTATAAGATTTGCGATACTCATTGTCCTCTTTAAAAACAGCTAGCTAGCCCTCTTCAAAAAAGTGTAGCCTACTTTCAAGCGCAATCAATTTAAAGCGCCCTCTTTATAAAAAATTTTAGCCTATTTCGGGCGCAATAAAAATGTTCAACGCACTTGTATACACAATTTCTTGAAAATGGCCAGATTTTCAAACATTTTTAGATATCTATAATTCAATACAGTACAATCTCTAGGACAACGACTTTCAACGCACTTTAAAGATGGTTAAGACGGGTGTATAAAAAAACAAGGAAAAACTTTATGAGTCGCTAAGGTCAGTTTACAGACTCAAACCCAAATGATATTTTATGGGGAGATTTGAAACTTCGAATTGCAACAAATTTTTTTCGAAATGCTGAAAAATCGTAAAGTATGTCTGCAAACAACATGGATATTCGGCATTCGAAAAAACATTTATAGAAACCACAAGCAAAAAAACAAACAAGTATGTGAATATTTAGAATGCGCCTTTTTTTGTTGCGATGGGTGTAGAACGTGCCCGTGCCCACAACCGGCGCACTCTCCCTATTTTTCTGTGTTTTTTTTTTGGGCCTTTTTTTTTTGTTTTTTTTTTCGGAAAACTTGGTCACAAGGCCATAGAGTGCCGCAAGAGAGAAGCAGATGAGAGAAACGAGACGAGGCCAGGTCATAGCAACAGCAGATCAACGGTAACATGTTTCAAATGCGGCAACGTTGGACACATTGCATCATTGTGTACGAAGGGCACAAAAACAGCGAATAGAAGCAACGAAAGAAGAGTGGACATGTGTGCGATACTTCAGCCTTACGGGACTGCAATATTATTTGGTGAGCGGTTCCCATTTTTCTTTGATTCGGGTTCTCAATGCTCTTTGAAAAGGAAACAATACGCGCGAAGACAGCCGGCAAAAGATGCCATTATCTGGTACTTTTGAGAGGCATAGGCGACAATATTGTCAAAAGCAATATGCAAATTTTGTCCACCGAACAATTTTCTGAAGTGAACTTTAAACTGTTATTTCACGTAGTTGATAATAAATGCCTCAAATATGACATGATTAATTGGACAAGATATATCTTGGACTGTTACATATTAAATTAATATAATCTTAATTAAATGGGGGTTGTGGGCAGGGGTCGGTTGTGGGCATCCCTACGTAATTTTTCACAAAATGAAAATTGCGTTTTTTTAGTAATGTCATTCAGAAGCAATTACTCAAAATATCAAAGTTATCTGACGCGTTTGCTTTTGAAAATTAACGAAATGGTTATTTTTATGCTTGGATAAGGTGGTGAAACTTCTTTCAAACATTTTCAAAAAAGTGAATAAATCAGAGTGAGTTGATTAAAAAGATAATTGTAAAGCATTTTTATTTAGTCGAAGTATTATACTAAATGAAAAAATATCGATTAAGGCCAAAAAATGTATGCACAAAAATGTGTTAATTACTTCTTAAAATGGCTGCTCAAGTTGATCGTGGGCACACAAATTGGGGGGTTGCGGGCACCTTTTTTTTTTTTTTTTTTTTGCAAATTTAGTATATACCTACAATTTATTGTTAAGTTAATAAAAAATTAGTTTGGAACCCTCTAGCACATTCTTGTGGAAATATTAAGCCTTGGAAAAGAATCTTTTCCCTCTTACCAAGCTGGCATTGATTGGTAGGGGAGATGTGGGGGTTGTGGGCATAGATTTGTTTTCGGTCTATAAGTACGACCTTAGTGCATATTATTTGGACATATGGGTATCTGTGTAGAGCTAGAGACCTAAGCTAACATATTTGTTCATATCAGTTGTGGTTTTAGCCATATTTTTCCATTTGTGCCCACAACACCCTAAATTAATTTTAGTTAGCTAAAAATTACGATTTTACGAAAGTCCATATGAAATTTTTTTGCATGACGAAATCGAGTTTGTTTCTTTATAATTCCCTATTATCGGTAATTGATGATAGCACATTTAATAAGATGAGTAATGTTAATGTAGATTTATTGGACATTAACTGCACCACCAATCGGGTAACTCAACATGGTATGTTAGAACTATTGATAGGGAAAGAGGCGTGGCCAATGGGAATGTTGACCATCAATAAAGAAATGAGAATAGTTCTGGAAAAGGATAAGGAGAATATTGAAAAGAATAAAATGTATGATATGGCAAGAGTCGATAAAGTCATGCCCAAGTTGTAAAACACAAGGTTTGCGATCATGTGTTTCAGAAGAGCTTGACGACGGCGAAAGAGGCGTACGTACAATCGGGGGATCTGTGACCTAAGAGAGGTGCAAGTGGAGCCATACATAGGGACTAAGTTTGAACGATGATAATCATGCAAAGAAATTATGAAATTGTGTGTCGTATGACAAGTGACACAGTGTAGCGTAGCAAATGTGCGGCAAGAGTCCGATACTGTTGTATGAGCGAATTGGTATACAAATGGTTGAGTTAATGCAGAAGAGAGCGTTGTACTCTATTTTGTAAAAGTATAGCCTGCGTAACTAACATTTGATGATTTGTGAATTAGTAGCCAGAAGATTGAACTTGAGCAGAATAGAGCTTGTACTCTAAATGTAGCATTTAATGATAATGATAATGATAATAATTAATGATTTAACAATGAGTTGAATTTTCAAACTGATTTTATTTTGTATAAGTTCTAGGTCAGAGTACTTTTGAGTGTTTTCAAGTGCACAGATATTTTGATTTACATATTACAATTGGTATTTCTAAATTTATCGTGTGAGGCAAACAATATGATCTTAAATAAGTCATGTTCACGTGTGAACAAAAAGTAAAGTTGATATATAGTTATTCTCTAAGAGATATTGTAAAAGATTATCCCGCCAAACTAACATTTAAAGACACGAGAAGTGTAAGCGAATTTGTTTTCGAGAATAAAGTTAAGTGGTTTAAGAAAACCCATTAACTAATGTACTAGAAGATTATGGGCAATGAAGGTTAAGGCCAATCTTATGTTAAACCAAGTACCACGAGGTCGTGTTATAGTCAGGAAGGCCTTGTCGGAGACTATTTAGAAATATAAGATTTAAAAATTATTGAATTGAATAAGAAAATAAATGAAGATCAAAAGAAACGACAAAGAGAGAGAAGCTTTTGAATGAGACCGCGGTGGAGAAGAAGAGCAAAATCCCTGCTAAGCGTGTCGCAATAATGACTAGAAAATACTGAGCGAAGGAGTACAATAAGACAGTTCAAGTTAGCCCTCCGTAGAAAACAGACAAACGTGAAGAGAAATCATTGCTACTCGCTGCGCTGCACAGAATGAAAAAGGAAACAGTAAAGGCCGCTGAACTTAATCCTAGTGCTTCGATTTATGCTTTCTTATGCAATAGTAGCTAAAAATTGCTAACTAACTTTCATTTTGTGCAGCGTGCTACAGCAACACAACACAAATGAGCGGTTATTTCGCTAAGAGTAACTATAATTAAATTATTCTTCACGTCATTTTAAAATACGCTTAAATTCCTCCAAGCACAATACAAAATTGTAATATATATTTTCAGAAACCTAAAAAAACAATACATTTTTATTTTAAAAATCGTACGAAAACGACGTGCAGCACGCGAGATTAGCCCATATGTCACAAAACTTAAAGTGAGTTTGATTTTTTTTAGGTTATCAAAAAAGGTTAACGGGACGTTAAACAAAACTTATAAGCGTGTGCTTATTATGTTGGCCAGTAGTGAACCTCATTATATGTAAAAAAAAAAAGTTATATTGTAGAATAAAATTTCCAAAAAAAAAAAAAAAAATTCAAGAAAACATGCCAGATAACCCTACTGACCCCTTAACCAAATAGTTATGGGCTTTTAAACTTGTAAGTGATAAGAATACGAATCATTTGTGTTGACTGTACGTACGTTCATAGAAATTGCAATGCCAACCGTCACCCATTTTAAAACGTTTTTTGAAACTTCAATTTAAAAAAAAAAATATATATCTAAGCGACTAAAAATTAAAGCAAACCTAATTATTGCGTTAATTTTTAAAAATTTTGTTTAGCTTTTTCTTCTTTTTCATGAGTTTGCACCCACCACTGCTTTTAAAATGTTTACACTCCGTTCTTTGTAATAAGATATCGCTAGTTAAATTTGGAAGACTGGAAGTGTTATAAAAATGGTTTGAAAAAGGTAAGGGTTGGCACTGCTATTTCTATGAACAGAGCTGTACATACTGTGTGCAAACAAACATATTTACATACATAGTCATCTTGTAATCGAGAGAGCCACTTTTATTTTGGTTAACACTATTGTATCTCGTGTACTGGTGTTCCTTTTGTGTCTTGTGAATACCTATAATAGAAATATGCATACACATAATATTTAGCAAATCCCCAAAATGCAACGAAGCGAAAAATGGCAGGGGCAAGCTCTGAATCTGCACATACTTGCATCTGTACATACAAGTTCGTGTGTCTGCATCACGTATGTATACATACTGCACATGTATGTATGTTTACAAACTACTGTACCAAAAAGTTTAGCAAAATCAAAAACAACTGCAACAGCCAAATGAGAACGCACTCTCGAAAAAGCTCAAATTGTGTGTTTGTGTAGTGGCAGAGATGTTTGTGTGAGTCAAAATATACAGTTACTAGTAGTGCACAACTTGTCGTATAAAAAATTTAAACATTTTAGCCATGCAAAAATAGTTCTGTCATTTAAATATTGAATTAATCTTAACCACAAATGTTGTTTCTCGTAAATATGTGTACATCTTATTTTTCAGATAATTAAAAGATTGGTAGTCCCTCATATAATGTTAATTTTTTTTATAAGAGTTTTTAATCTTTCCTATAAAGTATAGGGGTACATACAGCTGCGGTTGAAATAATAGTAGTGAGGCAACATAAAATGCTTTTAAAACATACTTGAAAAGCAAAACAGGCAAACAGGCAAAAGCTTACTTACATTTAAGGGGGAACATCTGAGTAACTGGAAAAAAAAGAAGATTTTCTGGATTTTTTTTGGCCAAATGAAAAAACCAATCGAAAATTTGTAAAGTAGGTTTTATAATATTAGATGTGAAATAAAAAATAATTTTTTTTCGAATAAATCGAAAACAAAATGGCGGCTGTGCAGCATTTTTTCGTAGGCCCTTTTTTGTTGAAGGGGGTCCATGGCCGGAAAGCTAACGTCCTTAATTTTTGTTCTAGAACAAAAAATCAAGTTTGGTTAGTTCCTATACATCAACAGCTATCGACACACGTAGGATTTTTGCGATATATTGTTTTTTTGCAAAATGGTGAGTGATTGAAAAAAAAGTTACAATTTTCACGAATAAAAACGTCACAAAATTGTTGATAAAAAAAAAGTAAGCAATATAAAAAAAAATACGTGTGTCGATAAATAAAGGTATTTTGAATATACTGTCAAAACTTCAGATCGATCGGTTAAGATTTGTTCGAGTTATGTTTCCGGCCATCTCAAAAAAAGTGGCTTCGAGAAAAACGCGTTTAAACACAAAAGGTTCCATGGGATATACCTGTGAGGCATCGCCGCAAAATGGAAAATTTCGACACTTAGACTATCTTTTGGTATGTTATTTTTAAGACCATAAGGAATTATTTAAGCAAAAAAAAAATTTTTCGATTTTTAAAAAATTTTACTCAGATGTCCCCCCTTAAACACAATCACATTACAAAAGGATTTTTATTTGTATTCAGTTTATCAGGAACAATAAAAAATATTAATTAGTTGCCGAATTTCACCTCTAAAAATAAGTATCTAATAAAATTAATAGAATTTTTAGAAAATTACTATAAAGTTTTGGTGATCTGTACTTCACAGGTTTTAAAAAAATTTTTTTTTGCTAAGCCAGTTTTAAAACAAAAAATGATTAAACTTTTTTTTTAAAACGTGTTACTTTAAAAAATTGTTAAAATATAAAGATAATGTTAAAGGGAGTTTTGAACACACGTCTCACTTAGTTAATAGTATTATATTTAAGAAAATAAAAAAAATAATATTAAAGGTGCCTTTAAATTAGTTTTTCTTGCATTTTAAAAAGGTGCCAAAACTACTATTATTTAGACCGCAACTGTATGTCCCCATTAAGGGGGGAAATACAATTAAAAATTTTTTTTTTCGAAAAATTTTTTTTTGTCTTAAGGCAGGTTCTCACCTCGTGATTGGAAATTTTTTTTTTTTTTATCTTATAAATCGGAAGTATAACCCTTAAAGAGTATGTTCTACAAATTTTATGTTCGAATTCCAAATACTTTGTAAGTTACAGAAGCTCAAAGTTGCCAGTTTACTCTACGCGCCCTACGTCGCCTGGGTAACAAACGCGTTTATCTCAGAACCATGTTTTCGGACCTTACGGAAGTGATTGAAGGCGCTGGGATGAACCAATCATCACCAATTTTTTTTTCAAATGTTTGTAAGGGTATTTTCTAACAAATGAACTAGAATCAGCCAAAAATATTGAAAACTTTTTTTTAAAAAAAAGAACAAATGAAAGAAAACATGCAAAAATCAAAAAATTTTTTCAAAGCTTCATAACTTTTGTAATTTTTATTTTTTTTTATGATTCTAGTTCATTTAATAGATTATACAATTCAAATTAAAAATGTGTTTAGATTTTGTGTTTCGGATCACGCGTTTTGACGGCATCACTTCCGGTAGCGGGACACCTTTTAAAAAAAATGTCGACTTTGATGGACGCCCCCTCCCCCACTTTTTTTATTTATTCAATTTAAAACATTGTGTTGCTTAAATAAACGTGTTTTCTTATCCGTTATGAACTTTCAGTATTGTACCTTTAACCGTTTTCTCAAAAAAATTTTTTTTCAAAAGTGCCATTTTTCGGGCCTACAAGGTGAGAACCTGCCTTAATGTACTCTAAATATGTCTGGGAATAAGCCTTTAAAAGCATAAAACCGTCCGGTACTTATTTTCAAAGTAATACGCAATTTAGTGAGTGCTTTTCACCTTACCTTTTTCACAAAGGTAAACTTTAAACGCTTCTACTGAAAAGTCGTGTTTTCAAAGTCGCCGTGCAATGTACAGGTCAGAGATTTCATTTTAATCGAATGCGGTTTTTTGCTTTATGTTTGAAATGAAATTCTCCACAACATGAATAAAAGGATTTTTCATATTTGTTTGTTATAACCTGTTTTTTTTTTACGAACAAAGTAAAAAAAAGTGTGTTTTTTGAAAAAAATTTTTCAACTTCACATTTTTTCATGGCAAAACCATTTCTTTACATATGAAATAATTCATGTTGTGCGCTGTACCTCTAAGTTTAATGCCCAGTTGCTGTTTTTTGTTTTAGACGTGATCCTGGGCCTGGAGACTGCACGGCGCAAAGTTCATGGGCTTAATTACAATATTTTTCGAAAAACTTGAATGATTTTCATTGCCCAATAATTTCCTAACAACATGCAAAAAGAATCGCTAAGGTTCATTTAATTCCCTACTTGCAATCCACTCCCAAAGATAGGCCTCATTTTAGGCCTTTTAATTGTACTTCCGCCTTAAGTATATACAATGGCTCACAGCTTATTTAGTGCAGCTGTAAAGCTGAAGTTTTATACCGTATAGCCGATAAACGAAAGGAGAAATTCCAAGATTATTGTTGTTGTTTGGTTTAAAAAAAAACATAAAAAACTTAAAACAAAAACAAGAAAGGACGCTATAGTCGTGATTCCCGACAACCAGATTCTCTTTTTTCAGTTAAATAATAACTATCATACCTGTTTTTTATTCAGAAATTTTTTTAAAAACGACAAAAACACGCCACTTAAATTTGACATAAATACATTAGTAGTTTATATACGCAGCCATATTTACGTAGAATATGTATGTAGATTATATTGGCGGCTACGTAAAATGTTCCATAACAGCTTATTTATATTATTAATTCGACCAAGAAGTTGTTTGGTATATAGTTAGACAGTGCACATATTTATATACTCCTTTCAAAACCGTTTCGCTTGCATTAGAAAAAAGAAAGAAAGCTATAGTCGGGTTTCTCTCATACTCATCGCCCTCTTAAAAAAAAGAAAAAAAGAAAAAACGCCAAAGTCGCTAGCCCTCTTCAAAAAAAGTGTAACCTACTTTCGAGCGAAATAAATTTTTAAGGGGTTATGTGGGTTTCCCGGACAAAAAAAAGGCACATATTCAACAATTTTTTTTTTATAAAGAATGAAATATTTTATAAAAACTTTTAAGTTTCTTACACATACATATTAAAAGAATAATTTTTGGATTAAAAAAAATATATATTCAGCGGTCAGCCATTTTGACGTCATTTCCGGTAACCCCTCGGAAAAAAGGTGCCTTCGCGTTGTCCTGACAGAATCATCGGAAATTAAAAAACCAAATTTTTTCTTTTAGTACAAACCCTATTCTCGTAAATGAAGGAAGGAAAACCAAAATAATATTAATAGTTTTAAAAACAAAAAAATTTGGTTTAAAAGGCGCCTTTTATAGATATCGATAAATTATCGGTAAAAAAAAGTTGGCAGGCCTGCATGCAAACCAAAAGTGTTACGCAGCCAGACAGCCAGCCAGCCAGCCAGCCAGCAGATAGCCACAAGTGAAACTTATATAAAGCGTTTAAAAAGGAAAATTGGATTTTTGGGAGACTTTTTTGCAAAAAAATTCAAATTTTGGTGAAATTTTTTTACATTTTTTTTTTTTAAATAGTTTTTGTCAACGAAAAAAAAATGCTTCGTTCATTTACGAGATAATCATATATCGAAGGCCTGTGCAAAATTTCATCAAGATCGGTTGGTAGTTTCCGAGAAATCGACCGACTTTGAAAACACAGTTTTGAGAAAAACGCATTTAAAGTTTTGATAAGCAGTGAACTTGACCTTGTGCGCGCACATTCTTAGGACTGTATCTCCGAAACTATTATTCGGATCGACCTTAAACTTTGGGACAATATTTTTGAGATTCTATATTAATTTATGAGACAATAAAAAAAATCTATTTTTTCTGCGAAACCCACCTAACCCCTTAACGCCCTCTTCAAAAAAAGTTTAGCCTACTTTCGAGCGCAATACAATTTTTTTACACACTGGTATACACAATTTCTTGAAAATGGCCAGACTTTCAAAATTTGTTGATATTTGGGTAGATTTTTTCAATACAAACAACATTTATTTTGCCCACTTTTCTCTAGCATTAAAAATGTGGACACCACAGAGTTTCGCGGTTTGTGGGCGTAAAAAGGGGCGTGGTCAGGTTTTGAAACAAACTTGATCTATGTGGGGTATATAGAAGTCTGTGAGCAAAATATAGTAGCTGTAGCTTTGATAGTTTCCGAGATCTCGGCTTTCGTAGGGAGTGACAGACAGAGAGACATTTCCAATGTTCACAGTATTTGCCTTCTTTTCGAGTAACGCAAATAAAAATATTAACAACAAAATAATATTGTAGCACCTTTTAAGGTTATAGAAAAAAATTTGATTTCTGATCTATATCAACTATTTTAAGACCAACATAGGCTTTTTCTTAGCTTGACACGTTTTAAAAAAAATAGTTAGTCGTAGTAAAACATATGTTAAATAAAACGCAACAGCTTAGAGGCAAAACATCGGCGCATAAAACTCGTATTGTACCACTTGCGGGTGTCCTGCCGACGATTTAAAGGGGACGATTTTTTTTTATAAATCGATCGTATAACTCTTTTAAATATGTCCTAGATGTTTTATGTTTGAATTCCAAGTACTTTGTTAGTTACAGATATTTAAAGTTGCACGCTTTACTCTATGCGTCCTAAGTCGGCTGGGAAAAACCCGTTTTTTTCGAAACCACTTCTTCCGCTCTTTCTGGACCCCTTTTTTGCACAAATCTTAACCGATTCGTCTGAAATTTGACAGAATATTCAAAATTTATATACCGAGGTGTATCTTTCAAAGTTTCAGACGAATCGGTTAAGACTTGTGCATATAAGGCGTCCAGGAAGAGCGGAAGAAGTGGTTTCGAGAAAATCGCGTTTGATTCCCAGACGCCGGCGCGTGGAGAAAAGCGTGAAACTTTAACCTTCTGTAACTAATAAAGCACTGGGATTTCAAACATGAAACATCTAGGACATATTTTTAAAGAGCTATTAAAGAAAATTTTGTTTTTTTTTTTTACTTAGATGTCGCCCCTTAAATAATTTGTGGCATAAAAATCACCAAAAATAAAATTATAAATACTCTTATCTACCAAAATTTTGAAACAATTTTTTTTTAATTATTCCACTTTGAAATATATATAAGATTTTGTATATTTTTTGTTTGTTTAGAAATTGTTATCCTTGTGTGAGCATAAGGAACATGTTTTTTCCATTTTGATTTTGCGTGTAAATATCTCGGGTTGTGCAAAAGATATCGAACTGAAATTTTCTGACAACTCGTCTTTAACGATTCTAAACAAGTTTGTTAATTTTTAGATTTAGATGTTGGTAATCTTGGATTTTGGAAGACACATTTTTGTGCATTTAGTTTGAAACGCTTACACCAAAAAAAATTGTTTAAGTATTACCTGGAAAAAAATTTACATATGAGATTAATTACGTTAAAACTCGCAAACCAGTCTAAATATTAAATTAGTTGTACCGTATAGGGCATTAATTAAGCTTTACAAAATGGTCAAATGTGTCATTCCCCTTTTTAGTAAAACTTTTAAAAGAAACAACCAACATTGTTGAAAAATTACATTTATTTTATATTAAATGGATAAATAATACCACAAATAAACTAAAAAAAAAAAGAAAAGTATTATTTTTATTTCTAAGTTATTATTATTATACAAATACATTGTTTTAATCCCTTAGTTATTACTATAAATGCCCAAAAAGGGTTAGGTACTCTTGTAAAGTAACGGTCACACATTACCCAAATTATTTATAATCGCCAGGTGCCTACCACTCCTTTTGGCATGACCCAAGAAAGGATGGATTTTTTTCACGTTTTTAGACCTTTTAACTAGTTTTGTGGTGATTTTTCCCAAAAGCAAAATATATTAGATATCTGTGTAGATATTTTCAATATAAACAACATTTACTTAGGCCACTTTTCTCTAGCATTAAAAATGTGGGCACCACAGAGTTTCGCGGTTTGAATCAAACTTGATCTACGCTTGAGCAGCTCAGCGCGCTCGACACCGTTTCCTATTTAAAGGGCTAACTTTCGTATATTAAAAGATTTTGAGTTGAAATATCTCAAGTGTATTCTAAAGACATTTATTTATTTATTCATTTTCGGACAGCCGCTTAAGATCGTAAAGGCGACTTTCATATTAAGCGCCGCTGATGCGAAAGCAGCTGATTGGCCCACAATAAGGAATTAAACCGAAAAATAAGCAAAAGCGAAGTTAATATCACATAAACACGTGAAAAATTCGAGCTAATCGCTGAAGCGGTTTCCAACATGAACAAAAACAGCAGCACTGACTTTTTATTGCCTCTTTCCAGCCCGTGTATCCCTGACGCACGAGAAAGTCGCTTATGCGACTTTTGGCCGCTGATGCAGATGCGCCATGTCTGAAAAGGCTGTAAGAAAGTGAACAACTAATCCATTGCAAAACTAAGCAAGAAAACCACGAAATAGTGAAATTTAAATAGTGAACAAGAGAACAACTAAGAATCAACTGAGTTGCAAGCGAACAGTGAACATCTGAATAAAGTTTTTGAAACTTCGAAGGAATTCTTTAACAAAATATTGCCACAGAAATACAAATATTGATCACGTGAAAATATTAGTTAGTTAATTAGATACTAAAGCCTTAAATGAGTCCTTTCATGAAACTAATTAAATTATCCAAAATAACAAAAACCGCGAGTAGATTGATGACAGATTGAGTTGATCCGAATTGGAAACCGGCTTTTTTTACCCTCACCTTTTTAAATATTTACGTTGATACAATACTTAACTAACAATTATACTTCTGTACCTACATTTTCTTAAGTGTACCTATATTACATTTTTGGAAAGTGTCTTTGGGAAAGGTTCTGCCGTCTTATTTACTATGTTTAAATATGTATGGATGCAGTTTTTTCGGAGCACAGTTAGTATCCATTCAGTGGTAGCTCAGTTTTCCTTTTACAAGGGCACTAGTTGTGAAATTATTCGTGATACTCAAGAAAAATGCATATATACATACGTGCTGATATATGTGTACATGCATATATATGTAATACATTGTCTGTATCAATTTATTTTTACGTATGTGTGTACTGTATTCTTTATGTGCTATGCTATGCCCACCTATTCGGATTCACGAATATGAAATACAAACACGCAGACCTGATACAAAAATAAAAGATACAAGACTAGTCGCAATTCGACTTTTTGTTCACATGTGCATACATAAAGGCATATAAGTATTTGTTTTTACATATGTATTTCTGGCTGTGGTTTCGCTAGAGATGCTTTTGTTTCTGTTTTCGCTTTCCCCAGTGGATGTGCCAGATGGTATAGAGACGAGAAGAGAACGACCAACAAAAATAAGTTTGTTTGCAGGTATGTATGTACTTATGTACACATGTATGAATGTAGGAAATTTGTGCGAATACATGGGCATGTACTCACGTTTCGTTTGATGGTTTGAGCACAGGACAAGTACTGGGAAATTTGCACACATACGTAATAGTTACATTTTTATTAATATCATGTTTGAAGCATGGCTCCTTATTTTGGCTTCCCATAATAGTGCACATTTTGCATAATTTCAGTTTCGTATGTATATGCAGACATATGTATGTGCACACCGTGCATACATACACACATTAGTAAGAGAGTCAGAATTCAAGCAAATTGTGCAACACCGTTTTCACAACGTAACTTAATGTACTTTAATTGCACTGGACAAGGCGCAGTTGTAACCCAGGAATCAAAACAGAACCTGGAAGAGATTTATGATAATTTTCAACTTGCTGTACACGACGGGCCACGAACAGCACCGAAACCAAAGCAGCAAAAGACTAGGGAAAAAAGCTTTTGTGGCACACACAGTGCTTTGTAGATGGCGCCCGACGATGGCCAGAAAGTATCGCACAAATGCGTTTGTTAGTTTGTGTATTTAACATAAATGTTAATTCTTAAAAGAAAAAGCAATTGTTGAAAACAATTTCTTATTATTATTATTATTTTATTTTCAATTTTTATTATTTCTTTTATTTTAAAAAGTCTCAAAACATTGGTTTCACGATATGAAAGTATCGCACGGTATTGTATCGATATTTTTGAACGGGTAATTTTTGAAATATTTACAAAATGTGCGATTCAAAAAGTCAGTATAAACAACCGGGGTAAAAAACAAATCCAGAAGTAGTCTTTAATTTAGCTACATATATTGTTTATTTATTTTTGTATGTGTGGTGTGGTTGCACGGTTGCTACTTCAAAAATTTTTAATGAACCAAAAAAGATTAAAAATGAGCCAATTTGAATAAAAAAGAGCCAAATTTGTATTAATTATTTTTTTTTTATTTATTTTTTTAACTTTTATCATATAAGAGCCAAATTTAATAAAAATGGGCCAAAGAGCCAACGAGAAAAAAGAGAGCCAGTTTTGGCTCAAAAGAGCCAAATCTGGCAACCGTGTGTGTATGTGTATGAGGTGTCAACATGTGCTTTTACGCCATCTACAGTTTAATTTTGTATTACATTTTTTGAATACGAAGTGTAAATGTTTTCTCACACGCCATCTACAGTTTACCTTTTTTCAACCGAAGAGATCCGATACAACGTAACGAATTACGTTGTTCCTCAGTATATGAATTATGATAAAACGTTTGAACCGTTTTTTTTTTTAACACAATCCAACATTAAACCGCCTTGCTGTCTTTTTAAAGTTAAATGTTTCATAATTTTCAGGGAACATAAAAATCTAGATATTTTACACTCGGTTTATTAATTTTACTGAAAAGGGCCGTGTTGTTGTATTGTGGAAGCTATTACATCCCGCTTTCTTTCGGGCGATGTAGCACTTGTGCCGGCCAGCTAGCGATATTTATCCCGAGAGCACAACACACGCAGCAGACGTAATAAAACATTTATTAACGGACATGTGTCCAAATTTAAAAAACATAAAAAAAAACAAAATTAATATCAAAACGAAAAGGAACGGAACTTAGAAATAATCATCGGTCACGTAGGATGTTTTGATATTAATATAAATAAAAACAAACATGGACTTACCTTGGTTGGACAGATGCATTAGAGGACTACTGGATAATTAATATACGATACGATGAAGGGGATATTCAAGACCACTATATCAAATCAATCAATCAATATCAATGTGTTTTTAGTTCTAGTTTTTGATTGGAGTAGCAGCCGTCGAAGTCGTTGCTGTTGTCGACGTGGGTGTCAGCTTGGCGACAGTGCCAATGTTGACTACCCGGCGCATGGCAGAAGATCCAGAAGAGGTTGATGCTGAGCACCAGTCTCCATATTTCCCAATGGTTTCATTGTATTCCTGTTGAGACATACCACTTTATTTTGACCGGCAACTGTTCCTCCGGGCGATGGGGTGAAACAACTGGCGGAGACCCTTGTTAAGCACTATATTTCCTAGCTTGGTGGCGCTTTGATGCTGGCACTGCTGGTGATGGTTTCCAGTGGCTTATTAGCTTTCTGACTAATTATGAGCGGGCTTTTGTTAGCACTGCAAATGGGCACTGTAAAAAATATGAAAGGAAGACTTATAAATAACAATAAACATGAACTCGACTTTTGGACAAACCTGGTCTTATATCTTTTATAGGCATATCAATGCTGTCCATACTGCCCGAAGCGCTGCTGGTTGCTGAACTAGGTAAGTTGTTGGTAAGATGCAGCATGGCCATCCCGCTGGCGTTCTTAAACACGGTATATTTCTGTTGTCCCGCTGCTGACGATGGGTCAGCTGCGCCCGTAGATGTGCCCGCTGCTGCAAAATGTGTCGTTTGTCCCGTTGGCGTTTTCAGGGTGAAGATCTGCTGGCCACCAACTGATGAGCCGGGCAGCGTCTTTATAATGCCGCCAATAGTGGCGGGGCTTGCGTTTCCACCTCCTGGCTTGTTCACTTTGTAGTTGATGAGCTTGCTCTGCGACGGAAGCGTCTTGATCTTGATCTTGGCGCCGGCTGCCAGACTGACGAGCTGCACACCTGGAGTGACCTTGGCCAGGAATGCTGATCCAGTAAGTTGTTAGAGTGTATCGAAAATCAACTTTTTTTGATTTTCGATGACGCTGGGTGAGGAAATCTTGTTAAACCATGTCAAATGGAATCACAAAAAATTGTGAATGGATAATGTTTACTATTGCCACTTCGTCCTTGAAATTTTGAAATTTTCATGAAAACTCGAAAGGATAATATTTACTATTCCCGCAACGTCCTTGAATGACGTTCGAATGCCGTTTGAGGACGGTCGAGGACGTTCAAGGACGTTGCGGGGATAGTAAATATTATCCTTTCGAGTTTTCATGAAAATTTTGAAATTTCAAGGACGTTGCGGGGAGATATTATCCTTTCGGGCTGAAACTTTTTTGTGCTTCCATTTGACATGGTTTAATAACTTTTCCGCACCCAGCGTCATCTGAAAAAAAAAAACGAGTTTTTAATGAAAATTTCAAAATTTCAAGGACGAAGTGGCAATAGTAAACATTATCCATTCGGGCTGAAATTTTTTGTGCTTCCATTTGACATGGTTTAACAACATTTCCGCACCCAGCGTCATCGAAAATCAAAAAAAGTTGATTTTCAATACACTCTATTGGTTGTGCATCATCTTAGTCCAGGGCCTCATCGCGGAAGAATTCAATTAGACTTACAGAAGCGGCCGAGCCACCGACATTGAGGAAGGGGCGAGTGCTTGGTCTTCCAACTGGAAAAAGTAGAACTGTTAGTTGTTTATAAGGGGTGGTAGCTAGTAGTAGGATAAAAAGTATGTAAGATTCAAGAGCGGTTGTACTCACTATGTGGCACAAACGTCGGCTTCGACTTAGCTGGCTGACAGAGGTCCTGGCCACCGTCCACCTTCCGTTTGCGCATCTGCACGACCTGTCCTGGCGTTAAGAATGCTAAAGCACTAAGGGCTTGAGACTTTCTTCAGTTTTAGGGTTAAGTTCATCGGTAGCCGTTTTAAAATGCGCGGCTACCTCCTACAACTTCAACAAGTAAAGAACTTAACCCTGGCCGTTCTGTCAATTGAGAACTGTCTTGTCAAAACTTGACGGATGGCAAAAATCTCCCTTATGAGCCTTTCCATGGGTATTTTTGAGAGGCACTCTGAGGCACGGACACAAATACTTTCCAGTTGATCCCGACACGTAGCGATCACGTAGGTCTGGGTCAGAGCCTCAAATACAAATCGAGATTCGTAACTTTTAGTGGCTTGTGGCCTCTAAATGGTGCCTGTCATGGATAAGTGGCACTGTTAGCCACCGCAAGTACATGTTTAAGTCGTACTCATCCGTTACAATTGCCATAAGGTATTTTTTGGCATTCCTTGCTCTGAGATTTTTTATAATTTCAACTGTTGTCTCATGCCTGCCTTCTGTCGTTACGTGTGTTTTTGTTTTTTTTTGTTTTTATACTAGAAATCATCAAAAAACAAGAAAGAACGCTATAGTCGGGTTTCCCGACTATAAGATTTGCGATACCTATTGACCTCTTAAAAAATGTTCTATAAATCTTTATCTTTGTTCTATAACATCTTTATTATTTATTTGAGCCTTAAGTGGTTTGGTATTTAGTTAGACAGTGCACATATCATATCAAAAAACAACCCAAGAAACCACAACCGGAAGGCCAAGTTCACGATGACCCCGAAATCAACCGAGTCATACAAATCTTAAGGCGGAGATGCACCGAGCTAGAATCCACAGTAGCCTTGGCAACAACCGCGACCACAATTACACCAGCACTACAGCGGCATCTTGACCGCAAACAATCAATAAACCGCGACAGAAGATGCGGAATCTGTTACCAAGGGGAACATCGCCCAATGTTCTGCAGCCAGTTGCAGGAAATGGATCCTAAAACTCGTCGCCAGGTTATGTTGAAGATGGGAGGATGCACGAACTGTCTTTCCACCTCTCATATGGTAGAAAACTGTTCATCGTCGCAAACCTGTCACCATTGTCAGCAAAAACACCATACAATGTTGCATAATTTTGGACCAACAAACCATCCGGTATCTGGATTACTAACCGTCGTTTCTAACGAGGATTCGAGAGGCTACCGCAAAGGTAGTACTTGAGGGACCAACCGGAAAAATCCAATCTTGTCGCGCGATCTTAGATGGAGGATCGCAAGTGAATCTGATCTCTAGGAAAATGGCAAACATGCTCTCCCTTAAAGAAACAACAACGTTGAAAATCTCAGGAATTGGAGGAAGACAGACAACAGCAACGCGAGCGGTACTAAGGCTGTCGTCAAACACTTCAGATTTTGAAACACAGGTGGAGGTTTTTATTGTTCCCACTATAGCTTCAAATCAGCCGTCAGTGCCGATAAGAAACACTCTCACGTTTCCAAAGAATCTTCAGCTAGCCGACCCTGATTTTCGGCAACCTGGTCCAATCGACCTGAACATGGGAGCTGAGCTGTATGCGGCCGTAATAAAACAAGGATCTTTCGTATTGGGACCTGGAAAACCTTTGGCTCTAAACTCAAGGCTGGGTTGGATGCTAATGGGTCCGCTGAAGCAAGAGGACGTTACCGAATCAACAAACCATATTACTGTAGAAGAAATCTCAGAACATGGCGCACGTTTAGAAGCACAAGATAACAATCGTCTTAATCTGCAACCGAGTGCTCTACAAAATTGTACGCAGCCGCAGGTTCTTGAAAATGCAGCTAGTAAGACAAAAAATGTTCAATCCGAATCATCGGAGTTGAAAGCGTTGGCTATCACCAAATACGAGTTGCCTCAGCCAACTGGAAAACCAACGACACCTACAATAAAAAGCGCAACTAGTGATCAGCAAGTTTACAACAAATCCTGCTGCGTCCCCGAATATTGTCAACAGTATTTACCGTCACTACTTCTAGCCAGGGAACATCTTCTGCGTGGCATCGCAAGCATTCCCAGACTAATTATCGAGAACACAGTGGCTAAACCATATGGTCATGTTAGAGAACACAGTCTCATAATCTGGAAACAGGAAACTAGGAGGCCGAGACGCACGACATGGCAGCAGCCAATCACATATCAAGCACTACCGTGCAAGGATTCTCAGGTATCATTAATTTACAGTGACTACCTAGTACAGGATATGTATTTAGGGGGCCACAATTTTAGTCCTCACGACAACGATCACAGATCCCTATTGGGACACATAATCGACTTTGCTTACAACACCTTCTTTAATTAAGCGTCTACCGCTCAATGGGGGGGAGAATGTTCGTAACCAATGTTGCCAATACTAGCATCCGCAACATTGCTGCGAACAGCAACGCCGATTAACCTGGGAACAACACCAAACTTCCCATACACCCACATATACCCAGTCAGCTCAACTAAGCTGACCGTGGACTGGGTACCAGGCGCTAAGCGAGTAACTGCTGATCAGCAGATCTGCCTACTAGCCAAAATAACCACTCACCAACCAAGCGACCGACTCACCAAGTGGCCGTCTCACCAACGTACGTCAGCACAACTGAAGAACCAACATACGCTGACCACAGCAGAATTGCGCTGACCCACTGAGCCAATGCGGAAGGGCCAAAAGCTGACCCACTGGCAACAAGCTGGTGTAAGCATCGAGTCAGCAGAACGATGCTGACCCACTGAGCCGGTGCAATCAATGACACGGTTATCACCACACTTTACACTATATTTCCGCATACAAAGTAGTATATAAGCTAGTACAATTATATCAATAAAGTCAGTTATTGTCGCAGAATCAACCCGTGTGTTACTACTCGTTAAGCCGCGGAAACGGCAGCAACTCCCGATCGTCTCGTCGGTTAAAACAACATCTGCACGGCCCCAGGAGCATTCGAGACTCCTGCGCGGACAAGCAGATAAAGGTTTGAGGACAAACAATACTCTCTCTAAAACCGTTTCTATTGCGTTAAAATTGTGGGCACCACAGAGTTTTGCGGTTTGTGGGCGTAAAAAAGGGCGTGGTCGGGTTTTGAAATAAACTTGATCTACGTGGGGTATAAAGAAGTCTGTGTGCAAAATTTAGTGGCTCTAGCTCTTATGGTTCCCGAGATCTAGGGGCTCGTACGGACGGACGGACGGACAGACAGACATTTGCAACGTTTACAGTATTTGCTTACTCTTCGAGTATCGCAAATATTTAATATTTTGTTAATTTAACTTATTTTATTCTTGATCAGCGTCCCCAGACGAGTCGATATAGTAAGCTTTTTTCACTCTGTGAACATAGAACTTTCCCAATCGTCTTTTTTTATGTGCAGGCAGACCAAGTTTGAATATTTGTACGATCGGATAATAATACAATTTTTCCAAAATATATATGGGACGTTTCACGTCAACTGGCCCAGAGCTCTGCCCAAAATTCTACTGAACGAAAATGGACCTTTTCGAATGAAAAGTGGCGTTTTGAAAAATTCAAAATGGCGTCCTTACTGTGACTCTAAATGCACAAGTATTTGTGGACTTAGCAAACAAATATATTAAATACTTTATGAAAAACAGTATATCTCGATGGATAATGACTGATTCTTATAGTTTTGAGGTTGCTGATTACGAATCTGAAGTCAGATTTTTAAAATTCAAAATGGCGGATCCAATATTTTTTTTTTTTTTTTTTTTTTGCATAGGATGTGAAAACCTGCTCTCAGGTACCCTGTAGCCATGCTTCAGGGTTATGCGGGTTATGATTTTTGATTGATTTTTGTCCTTGAGCCACCCCCCGAAACAAATTTATGGATACGTGCCTGGTCTGTACTAAAAGATTTTTTGTTTGTTAGTTTTTAATTTCAAATGATTCTGTCAGGAATTGTGCTGACAACGCGAACGCACCTTTATTCCACTCTAGCATTAAAAATGTGGACACCAAAGAGTTTCGCGATTTGTGGGCGTAAAAAGGGGCGTGGTCAGCTTTTGAAACGTACTTGATCTGCGCTTTGCTCATAGAAGTCTCTTTGCAAAATTTGGTGGTCCTAGCTCTTATAGTTCCCGAGATCTCGACGTTTGTACGGACGGACGGACGGACAGACAGACATGTCAACGTTTACAGTATTTGCTTACTCTTCGAGTGTCGCAAATAAATACTCCGACCGCGCGACTTCTTTTTTCGCGTTTTCTTTTTGACGATCATAGTTGCAAGTCCTCCGCTCCAAAAGACACAAAAACAAACGAGAAGAAGCCAGGTGGCCATTCGATTCTTTCATTTTCTCTATATTCTTCATTCATTCGCCACTCGTCGCGTGCGAACTCAAATTTAGTTTAAAAAAAAAAATTTAGTTGGCGGACACAAAATTTTTGAAATACTTGAAAAGCACTCGGAGCTGAAAAGTGAATTTATAACCAGAGCAAAGTATACACCCACCACTATATGCCTTTTTTAAGCTCGTTTCCTGCAGCAGGCAGCAAAATAACCAACTTTAATCTTCTGTCAAAAGTGCTGGTCCAAATTTCCATCCGCGGTAAAAGCCAAAAAGTGCCCGTGCGATCCGGCTAAAGTGAAGTTCAAATGCCCCCGCTGCCGATATAAAGCAGAAAAGGACACATCCGTAAGAACGCACATGAAAAATTGCACAGCGAAGAAGGCTGAAAAGGCTTAGCGAGTTTAGACGGCGTTGCACCCATACATTAACACAATGTTGAGGCACGGATGCCCCAATTGCGGCAAAAAATGTTTCAATATTTCGGCAATCAAGGTGCATGCGGTGTGGTGCGGATTTTAGAAAATCGATTTAATCGATTAATCTAACTAAAACGGTTGAGTTCAAAAAAAAAATAAAGCGAAAAGAAAACAAACATTCAAATTCAATTGATTTCTTAAAAATACCAATTCAAAAAAAATTTTTTTTTATTTTTGTGTTGGGGGGGGGGGGGGTTTTTATTAATTTTTTTTTTTTTTTTTAATTATTGTTTTTTTTTTTTTTTTTTTTTTTTTTTTTTTTTTGGGGGGGGGGGGGGGGGGGGGGGGGGGGGAGGGAGGGAGAGAAGAATTTGTTTTTTATTTCTTCCCCAAAAAAACTAACTAGAAACCTCCTTCTTTCCTATCAAAATACTAGAGGCTTACGTAGCAAGCTAACTAAATTGTATTCTGATAGCTTTTCATTTGCATCCCATGTTATTGTGTTTACAGATTCTTAGCTCCGAAGTTTTTCCCGGTAAGTACACAGTATATAGGCTTGACCATCTTTCCAAACGGGGAGGTGGAGTCTTAATTGCCGTGGACTCCAACCTCACGTCGGAAAATGTACGTTTTGAGGAATTTAATAATATTGAAGTTATTTGTATAAGGCTGTCCCTTCCGGGAAAGCTTATATATATCACTTGCTCTTATGTTCCGCCGACTTCTGAACTCCAAGAGTACTCAAATCATCTTTCTGTTATACAGTCCGTTTCAAATAGGCTGTCCGATAGGGATCAGTTATTAGTTATAGGTGATTTCAACATACCTGGAGCTACGTGGTCCACAGATGAAAAATCAAATGTCTTGCTTCCTATTGCACAACATGACTTTATTGACGGCTTGCTTGAGTCAAGTAAACCATGTTCAAAACTCGCTAGGCCGCTTACTAGATTTGTGCTTTGTCTCAAATCCTGAAGGCATGTTTCTATCCAGGGTACCACCACTTACGCAACCTGAAGATCCATATCATCCTACTTTCGATGTGACAGTTGACACGGGTATCGTGATAGAAGAAAATCAGAAAGGTCAACTAAACGAATACATTGTTTTCGTAAGGCAGACTTTTCTAGGCTTAATAATTTTATATCTGGCTTCAATTGGTGCGATCTCTACTCATGCAATAATATGGCTGATGCCATAAATATTTTTATTTGCGATACTCGAAGAGTAAGCAAATACTGTAAACGTTGAAATGTCTGTCTGTCCGTCTGTCCGTCCGTCCGTCCGTCCGTACAAACGTCGAGATCTCGGGAACTATAAGAGCTGGAGCCACCAAATTTTGCACACAGACTTGTATTAGCAAAGCGCAGATCAAGTTTGTTTCAAAACCTGACCACGCCTCTTTTTACGCCCACAAACCGCGAAACTCTGTGGTGTCCACATTTTTAATACTAGAGAAAAGTGGACCTTATAAATGTTATTTGTATTGAAAATATCTACTCAAATATCTTTGGCCATTTTCAAGAAATTGTGTATACAAGTGCGTAAATATTTTTATTGCGCCCGAAAGTAGGCTAACCATTTTTTTTGAAGAGGGCGCTAAAAATTGATTGCGGTTGAAAGTAGCAATGAGTATCGCAAATCTTATAGTCGGGAAACCCGACCATAGCGTTTTTTCTTGTTTATACTGCAATGAAATAATTTTTTAATTCTTGTGTTCCGATGTACTATCCGTCTATCTTCAGTAAACCACCTTGGTTTAGTAAAGAGTTGTCACACCTTAGAAATGTTAAGTCCAGACTTTATATGAAATATAATGACTCCGGTTCTCAATCTGTTTTTTTCGAAATATCTAAGTGCTCGGTCAAGATTTACCGTGCTTAACGCGCAGTGCTATAAAAATTATTTAAATCGTTGTAAGGTCCAGTTCTCGCAGGACCCGAAACAGTTTTTAGCTTTGTTAACACCCAGCGAAAATCTACTTCTTATCCTTCCTCGCTATATTTTGAACACATGACGGCAACCACAGATCAGGCAATAGCCGATCTTTATGCCCAGTTTTTTCAAACGACTTATACTACTTCAGCACATCTAATAGAGCCTTATTCTTACACCATGTCCACGTCGAACCTTATATTCAGTCCTACTAAAAACGAAAGCTCTTTATTTTCGGATCTTCAACGTGTTAAGCCTGTTTACTCTCCAGGTCCAGACGGAATTCCTGGCTGCGTGCTTAGGAATTGCGCGGAAGCCCTATGCAAACCCCTTCTCAAATTGTTCACCGTATCTTTAGAAACCTCCCAATTTCCCCTTATTTGGAAGGAGTCATTTGTTATTCCTCTCCACAAAAAAGGGAACAAATTGGATGCCAGCAATTATAGAGGTATCTCTTAGTTGTCGGCTATTCCCAAACATTTCGAAAATTTCATTACTCCTCATTTGCAGCACCTTTGTAGGTCAGTTTTATCTCCGTGTCAACACGGATTTATGAAGAGAAGATCAACAACTACTAACTTTTTAGAGCTCACCTCATTCGTGATAAAGGGCTTCAAAAGTAGCTTTCAAACAGATGTCACTTACATTGACTTTAGTAGAGCATTTGTCTCTGTAAATCACACACTTTTAGTTCGGAAACTTGACTTGTTAGGTTTTCCAATTGATCTTCTTAGATGGATTTTAAGTTATCTGAATGGCAGGACACAAAGAGTCCTTTTTAAAAAATTCTCTTTCTGGTCTTCTCCGAGTAACCTCCGGCGTCCCACAAGAAAGTCACTTTGGTCCGCTTCTTTTTACTTTATTTATAAACGACCTTCCATTAATTATAAATCATTCTCGCGCACTTATGTACGCAGATGATGTTAAGTTATGCCTGCAGTATAACGATATTTCCAGCTATTCTGAATTACAATCCGATCTTAATAACTTTCAAAACTGGTGCCGTGATAATTTACTAAATTTAAACGGGTCTAAGTGCAAGCTGATAACTTTTTGCAGAGTCAATCCAAATTTGCAACTTACTCACTAAGTGGTAAATCTTTGGATAGAATAACTATGGTTGACGATCTTGGCGTCCTTTTGGACCCAAAACTTAAGTTTACTGATCACATTTCGTCCATGGTTAATAAAGCCAGGGGAGTGCATGGCTTCATTAAAAGATGGTCGAAGGAATTTGAAGATCCTTTCGTCACTAAGGCCTTATTTACTTCGCTAGTCCGTCCGAATCTGGAGTATGGGTCTCCCGTCTGGAGTCCCCAATACGGAGTACATATAGATCGCATTGAATCTGTACAGAAAAACTTTTTAATTTTTGCTTTACGGTGCCTCAACTGGGATGCAAACCTTAATTTACCTTCTTATTCTAGCAGATTACTTTTAATTAATTTACCCTCCCTAGCTAACCGTAGAACGATGCTTGGTACTGTTTTTATTTATAATCTTATTCGTGGTGATATTGACAGCGCCGACTTGGTAGGTCGGCTTAACTTTTCTGTGCCAAGTAGATTAATTAAAAATTATATACCCTTATGACTAAACCATTGTAGATCTAACTATGACTTGCATGAGCCTTTTAGAGTATTATGTTCTGACTATGATAGACTTTATCCTATAATCTTAAATTCTGACTCTCTGCCGCTCTTAAAACTACTTATACTAACTTCGTTATCGGATCACGCGTTTTGACGGCATCACTTCCGGTAGCGGGACACCTTTTCAAAAAAATTTCGACTTTGATGGACACCCCCTCCCCCACTTTTTTTATTTATTCAATTTAAAACATTGTGTTGCTTAAATAAATGTGTTTTCTTATCCGTTATGAACTTTCAGCCATTTTTCGGGCCTACAAGGTGAGAACCTGCCTTAAAAATGATACGTTTACATATAACAGATTATTCTATTTACACATTTAACATGTTCATTGTGTTGATATTATATATGTATATATAAAAAAACAGAATGATCTGTTTATAATTTTGACACATTCGTTGTGTATATAAACATATAAAACAATCTTCATTGGTATTTTTGACAAAACACAGTTTACTAAAGACAAAATAATTAAAAGGCTTATTGTGAGAATAATAGTTTTTTTTTTAGTGTATTTAAGCCTGAACAACTCTCAGAAGATCTCTATGAGAATAATCACTGGGCTTCTCAAAAAATACTAAATATATACCGCGCTGCTAAACATTATTTGAATGTTAAGCAACATCTTGTTAGCCACGTTTGCTACGAAATTTTTAAACATTCTTCGACCTGTGGGAAATGTGATATATTATTTTTCATATACAGGCCTGTTCCAGTTTTCACTCGGAAGTGGATTTGATAACATTTGCGGATTTCCCTTTAACATTGTCGAATTTCACTTCTTCATTTGGGGATTTGCCTTTGAATTTCCCTTTTGTTCTCAAACAAAATCAGCTGAGTGGCAACTGGCCACTTTTGACGAGGGCGTTTGATTTGTTTGAGTTTTGCTGGCTTGGGGATGATTAAATTTTGGCTTGCTGGTGTCCATCAGCCATGGGCATAAATGGTTTACTAATTTAACGCATTAAATAGAAGAAACAAGCTTTGGCTTGTGGCTTGTTTATTCGATCAGCTGTTCTGGTGGCAGTGTTGTGAAACCAGAGTTGCCGAAGGCGATAAAAAAGGTCCCAACCAAACACGTTTTGCACAATTATTATTTTAAATTAAGCGGTAATAGGCAAAAAAACTTGTTTAAATTTAACTTAGATAAAATACCCTTCTAACCATAGTAGCACAAAATGCAAATGCGATGACCAGGAGTATGTAACACAAACGGGCGATTTGAGGGTTGCGGTCCACTATGATAGTACATTCTTTAAGAGTTTCTTTGGTCACTTTTCCGCCCATTTTTAGAAGTCGTTTATTAAATCTTCATTGGTTATCCCCCATCCGGGAAGTCGAATTTGTCGTTTCACTGGAGCTTCCAAGCTCGATGTCTTTTGATGTGTTGTCCGCGTTCGACGTTTTGGACCCTATGGTCAAATATTTTTAAGTTCTTGTGTCATCCTTTATTGGTGGCCCAGGATCAGGATGCTTTATTATTTCCTTTCCAGGATATGATCACAACAATATTTGAGGCTTCCTTCAAGGTCCTTGGTGTGGGATGCAATCCTTGGAGAAGGTCCTCTTAAGGTCCTTCTTCGCACTTCACTTCACTACGGCTTCGCGCCTTTTCACTCACGTTTTCTCTTACTTTACACTTCTCGCGTGTGCTTTTTTTTTTTACCTCCTCTCCCTGTTTCTGGTTCTGCCAGCCCTTTATATAGATAGCGAGGCTACGATCCATTGATCTATGGTGAATTTACAGATGGAATTGGGCCGTGGTGAAGTTTAATCTAGGCTGACTAAGTGCAAGCTGCATTCCAAGGGGTCATTGCCATGCACCTAGAGCAGTGATGCCCACCCCATAGCTCTCCGAGCTCCTTTGTTTTTGTAATTGCTCTTAGCATTGGGCGAGCCATCGCGTGTACATACGCATGGCTCATTCATCGACAAGGCAGAACACAAAAACAATTTTTCATTTTGTTATGATCTCGCAAGCCGAATGTATATTGTTGTTGGATATTTGCACACTCTACTTTGAAATCAGTTGAACGAAAACTTGCAGGCACGATGGTTGACGTTTTTATTCACCCCGATTTTGTTCAGTGCAGAAAGTTGAAGTAAAAAAAACGGTTGCGTCTATGTATTCGTGTATTTATGTGTGCGTATTGGTGAATTGCTCTCCCATAAGCAGCGTTTGGGCATCACTGACCTAGAGTTTGTCTCGATATTCGGTTTATTGGCAGTGGGGCGTTGCATAGTCGCTGCTGCAGGTGACACCTAGTGAAAATTGAGTAGAGCGTCGAAATTTATAGACACGGGCATTGCATAAACGGTCTGTAGTTGCGAGTTGTGAAATTTGGTAGTTCGATTGCGAAACTGGTGAATTCTTTTTGGCGATCATGTGGTGTGCTGACTTACCCCGCCCCACAGGCGTACGCAACAACCTTTCGTAATCTTTTAGCTTCCGAAGAGGATTCAATTCCAGAACAGAATTTCCTCCAATCCTCTTGTTCAGTCATGCCGCAGCCTAATTAAATTCCTAAAACTTAAAACCTAAACGTAAACAAAATCTCGATGTTTGCTTTGCATCTCTTTCGCTAGTCTCTGCCTGGCCCTTTGTCCACGGCAAGCATTTACTCAAATCAGTTCGAATTTGTACTCGCTCGTTGAAGGCACGGTCGCAGATCGCCTGCCTATTCTTTTCGTTTATATACTTCGCTAGTAAAAAGGCACAGATATATCGGTCTGCCTGCCCAACTAAACAATCATCAACATTAACCTTGTAAAGAAGGCCTTGGTGCCACTTAAAATAAACTTAGTGCATAATTAATTGAATATTTCTGTGCGGTTTGGTTTTATTTGGGCACCACCAAAGGTAACGGTTAGTGAAAAAGCTCACTGACCCAACACCTCTCTTTTTGCCTGCCTAGTGAGCTTTTTGAATTGAGTAAGACTGTGTTTATATTCTGACCAGTGTTGTTCACAACTTAGTCTTTTTGCCCTGTTGAAGAGTTTCCTACATTCTACCCTCAGCTTGTCTATTTCTTGTTTCCACCGGGGTGGTTTCCATTTGCCTCTCTGCTTGCTGATTGGACAGGATGCTTTAGTAGTAGTAGTAGTTCTTCTTTATTTATAAAAAATACATTGAATACATTTTAAAAGTACAATTTAAGTGA
The DNA here is from genome assembly GCA_018150695.1 of Drosophila oshimai. Lineage (NCBI taxonomy): Eukaryota > Metazoa > Arthropoda > Insecta > Diptera > Drosophilidae > Drosophila > Drosophila oshimai. The sequence continues at coordinate 47,474 of JAECWM010000119.1, read as the reverse complement.
TTTAAATATTTTTACAAACAAGAAAAAACAAAATATATTTATCGACTTGGTTATTTTAACCGTCTGTCGATCTCCGCTTTCCCAAAGTCCAAACTGTTCAGTGTACTACACCTGACTTCCCGGGTCTTCCCCAGATATCAGATCGTTCCACCATACAGTTCAAAAATAGGTGAGCAGAGTTACTAGTAAATATTTAAAAATCTTCCATCAAAATGTTGCTGCAATATTTGAGTGCCTGGCTGATGTAGTTGGATAGAGTCGTCCAACAATGCCCATCCAGTGCGATGTGCACCTCCTGCGGTTGCAGCTGCGCCTTCCCAAAATGCAGCAGGCGGACCTCCCGCAAAATGGGGCTGAGTCCTATAAAGTGCACGATGTTTTCCTGCTTCCTCATGTTGCAGATCGGGCACACAGTGTCGCTGGCTGTCACGTCTGTATAAAGCTCAAAGGGAGAATTTCTCCTCTGGCCATGAAAATGGTGCGGATCTTCTCCACAGAGAAAGCGTCGGTAAAGTAATTACCACCTCCAAGATCATATTCGAGATCCCTATGAACCAGCCGAGTCGCACTTCTCCTTGATTCCATTTTGAACTGCGTCCTATAGGATTCGTCCATTTTTACGAGCCTTTCACCGTGGGTCTCCGCGAGCGTATCCCAATCTACGACCCATTGCTTTCGGTCCTGCAGCATATAATTTTCTAGGATATATGGCAGTCTATGTTCGGGCATGCTTACAGCCTTTTGAATATACCTGAAGTGCATATCAGCTGTAAAAATATGCAGCGGCGACAGGCCGGTTTCCAGGTATAGCATCCTATTCGGGGTAAATCTGGGCAGGCGAAAAATCTTTTTTAGGAAGAATCTTAACAGGCTTTCGACTTCTTCATAAGGGGCGATGCCCCAGACCTGCGCGCCGTAACAAAAGATTGCCCGCATTGCTGCACTGAAGAGTTTGTACTTGCTACTCATTTGAACGTCTTTTTTACCCAACAGCGATTTCCATGTGCAATTTATGGCCAGTTTTGCTTCTCTGAGCTTCTCCTGTAAATGGTGGTAAAATCGCCCGTTGTGATAAATCCAGACTCCCAAATATTTATAGGACTTCACAATTTCAAGCTCAGTGGTTCCTAATCTCCGTTTTTCGGCTTGTGCTAGCCTTCGCCAGTGCTTTTTAAAAATTAGAACTTTCGACTTCTCCGTATTTACTTACAGTCCCCACAACAGGCAGTACTTGTGTTGAGCATTTCTCATCGTTTGCAGTTTGGCGGGCGAATTGGCGAGAATAACAATGTCATCTGCGTACAAAAGCGCCTTAATCGCGCATCCTCCTATATAAATACCGCAAGGCAGATGATCCGTGATGTCGTTTAAAAAAAGCGAAAACAGAAGAGGGCTGAGTTGACATTCTTGCTTGACTCCGGCTTCAGTGGAGAACCACTCGGATAATTGTTCACCATCCCATACTGCTGCCAAGTTATCCATATACAAGCTCTGAAGAGCGTTTAGGAATTTTGAAGATATACCAATATTGCTGAGCTTCTATGTCAGGGTTTTTCTGTCTATGGAGTCAAAAGCAGCTCTGAAATCTACAAAAAAAGCATATAACTTTTTTCCGCTGTCAATATATGACCTTGCTATACTAGTGAGGCTGAAAATGTTGTCGACTGTCGAATATCCTTTTCTAAAACCGGCTTGGAACTCTGTTAAAATATCGTAGTCTTTTAGTCAGTTTTTCAGCCGATCAAGCAGTAGTGCAGAGAAGACTTTAGCTAACGCGTTCTGAAAGGATATGTCTCTGTAGTTAGCTGTCACTTTCGGATCGCCTTTCTTAAAAATGGGAAAAATTTAAGCGTTTTGAAAGCTTTTAGGAACTGTTTCAGTCATTAAGAACTGGTTGAATGCAGTGACTAGGTAGGCTTTGAACTGAGGGGTGGCGTGCTTTATGAACTCCTATATTATCCTGTCGGGATCAGGTGCCTTTCTTTCTTTTAGCATCGCAAGTACATTTTCCACTTCTTGTCCTGTTACACATCCATCTAAGGTCTGATTTTTTAACAGAGGCATTGCAAAATGAAGTGATGCCGTCCAATCTGGTTGCGCTAGAAGATCGCGGAAATAGCTCCCTAGGTCATCGGCATTTACTTCCATAGATTTAATAAATATATTTCCATTAAGTTTCCTTATCGTGCTGCAATATGTCCTGCTATCTCATATGGAATCCAGAGAACTCGCTAGTTTTGTATAAAATTGAGTCTGAGCGTTTAGGCAAGTTAACTTGTAAGTGGCGTTGGCTTTGTGATACGCTATTACTGCACTTGTCGAGTTTGTCGATTTAGCCTGCCTTTCGTCGACATTTAGTGTAAGCAGCTTTGGTAATGCCTTCTATGAGAAAGCCTTCAAATTCGTCAGGGGTTCTTAGCTCCGACAAATATTTTGTTGCCAAGTTTCGATCCAACTTTGCCTTGTACATTTAAGTATCCCTATTTTTCCAAATCAAGCTTGGTAGAAGCCCAAGCGGCTCTGTGGCTGAAGTTGATGTTGTGGATAAAAATATTGTCGACTGTAGCAGGAGATGATCAGAATATATTTGATCGCTAATTTTGAAGTCCTTGATGGTTTCTATCCATTTACCGCGTGCCAAACAAAGGTCGATGGCGGACCGTGCTTCTCCTCTCATAAAGGTATAATCGCCCAAACGATCGCTTGGCGACCTTCCATTGACTACCGTAAATCCAAACATCTCAATTAAGTCCTTGAGATGCCGGCCGTTGGCGTCTGTCACTTTGTCTCTAGCGTAACGGACTTCATTAAGGGCGCTTGTCACTAAAAGTGGGTCAAAGCCGTAAAGTTGAGCTTCTCCCAGCCTTGCGTTACAATCTCCTATGACTAATGCGTTTTCATTCAGTCGAACATTGTTTAATACCTCGTATAAATTTCCAGAATCTCTTTCCCAATGGTAACAGTTCATATACACTGGCAGTAAGTGAAGGTGTTCGTTTTCTGCAGTCTTCAGTTGGATAATAATGCTCTGATTTATATCTATGAAACTGATTTTGTTGAAGTGAAGTTTTTTCTAATTCCGTATATCATTCCACCGCTTGCTCGACCTCTAGCGTTTGTCCGGATGGCGGGCACCCATCTAAGCACAAAGTCTTTGAATTTGCCTTCGACTGCATCCAATTTGGACTCTAGGAATGTTTCTGCGAGAATACAAATTTGAAACGACGCTATTAGTCCGGTCAATCTAGACATAAAAATGGGTTTAAATAACATTCATTCCGACAGAGCTGAATTTTGGTGGAGGCCTTTGGTTTACCACAAGGAACAAATTGTGAAAAGTCCCCATCGATCTCAGGTGTGCTAATTGAGTTATTCAAGGTCACAGGTAAAAATTTTGGGTTTTTTTTTAAAACTTTTTTGGGTTTTTTCTCAAAAACGGTACGGTTTATCGAAAAATGTATAAAAACAAGATCAAGTTAAAGTAGATCTTGAAATGCTCTATCCATATGATTTTTTCTGTAGGACCCACCATTTTTCAGATATCGCGCATGTAAGAATCACGTTATAGTACATAATATGCACACATACGCCACGTGTACACATAGTGTAAAGCCTTTACAAGTTTTTTGTATAACTCGAGTTGTAGCCGGCCGATTTTTGTGCATGATACCAATTTTTTCTTCTTACAAATCAATCTTCAACACTGCCTAACTGATCTGGTTGATTCGATAATTAATTTGTCTGCAAGAACTCGACAAACACAAACTTTCTGAAATTATAGGCCTTTTTACCGACTTTTGAACTCTCGAAGAAATTTCGATAAAAATAATGTTTTGTAATAATGTGTTTGTATTAGCATATTCAATCTATTTATTGTCAACAAATTCACATCAAAATACCACTCTTAGCTTGCCACAGGACCAACGACTTGGACTTAATTGTTCTCTTGTCGGCTTCTCTGTCTGCGCGAAGGTTTGTGATCTCCTCTTTGAGACGAGTGTTGTCGTCAGTTAGCTGTTCAACCTTCCGCGAAATGGCTCCAATATCGCCTTTAGATCCTGTTTCAGGTCTTCAACATCGGATTTAGTTGAGAGATCTTTCAGCTTTAGATCGAGTAGCTTTGACATAACTGATGTTAGATCCTTTAAAGAAGCTCCTCCTGGTACGCTATGCGACATATTCTCCAGCTTCCGCTTTTGGGATGCCTGCACCGGTGGTGATACGAATGAATCTTTCTCATCCGAACTCGACATAACTGATGCCGCCCTTATCTACACGCCTAGTCGTATGCTCTAATTTTTTTATAACAAAGGAACCTAGCGCCCTCTAGAGGTGGTCGCTATCTAGCTTGTTACAAGTTCTGGATTGAGTAGTTGGCAACTCACTGCGGCTTCGGTCAGCTGTTGGTTACCACCTCTAGTGTTGTTTACTATTTCCCACGCCTGTTTTCACTCGTCCGCGCTTTTCTGGCTTTTCCCGGCTTTCCACTGCTTTCGCCGAGAACGTTACTGGGTCAGGATTGGGCGCACATAATTTTGTGTCAATATACTTGTGGTCTGAGAAGGAGTGTTCTTTAGAAACCCTATAAGCGGGTCATACATGAAGTTTGAAGTAAGGGTTAGGTCTATGACCTCCTCCCTGTCCTTGATTACAAAAGTGGGGTCGTTTTCCGTATTGCAGATTAGTAGGTTAGTGAAGAGAAGGTATTCAAAAAGTAACTCACCCCTCTCATTTGTGTTGGTGCTGCCCCACATCTCGTGGTGGGCATTTGCGTTGCATCCGATCAGCAGGCCAGTGCCACGATCTTCGCAATCTTTTACGAGTTTCTTCAGTTTGCTACCCGGTATCGGGTCCATAATGTCGTACGCTAAGTATGCTGACACTACACGTAGCGACTTGTCTTGGAGCTCCAGACCTATCGATGTAGTGTCCGCATCGCTGTAATTATAAAGTATAAATGCACTTAGGTGCCTTTTAGCTAAAATGCAATTACGGGTTTTACCTTCTCCTTGAGCTGCAAGCAGCTTATATTTTGGGGTGCTGAGTCCAGAGATCCTGTTGGATGCAATCCAGGAGGTCGGCTTCGTCTCTCGCTAGACGAAGGCTAAGAGCAGCGGAGGATGCTTTATAATGGTGGAGGTTTATCTGCACGACCACTAGAGACATCGTGCAGATTCGCCTCCACCACTGTAACGTCAGCGTCCAGGTCATTGCCAAAGTCGTCACTCATAGAGTCGGGACCCCCGTGACCCAGCTTCTGAAACCTTGGAGAAGGGATGTATCGGATATCACCGACTCGCAGTCCTCATCCTCTTTTCCTGGCTCCTCCATCTCGGTGGCCAGCACCTCTTCGACACCAGGCTCGTTCTTCCGAAGTTTAGCTTTTCGTGCATAGCTTCTATGGGTGCAGTTGAGTCCTTCTTAAGGATCAGCAGTACTTGACGCAACGGGCCCTGTGTCTCTTCAACCTTTGCCACCTTCCAGTCGGAGGACGGCAGGTTGGCTTTGCACCTTTGCAGCATGGAGAGGATCTTCTCCTAAAAGGAAGACGGGATCCATATGACGGCTCTTGGCCTACCCGGAATGTCCTTCCTGTCAACAGCGATTAGCTTGGCACCTGGGTAGACCTCACCCAGTCCAGATACGGCTGCTTTCAGTAGCTCTAGCCCCTTTGCACGCAATCGCTTTGACGTTACCCTGGTAATACCCCGCATCTTTGCAGATTGGTGGGGGTCCAGAGTCTGTTTCCAGCACCTCATAGCATTGTACAGCCAGTGCTGCCTCAACCCACTTCCAGTGGTTCCTCCAGTTCTGCCTTTCGTGTCGCCTTGGTCTAAGACTTCTAGAAAAATCTTATCCATGGCCATATCCGCAATGCTTATGTTTGCCGCAACTGGCATGTGCGTGCGAATTTTCTTCGGTGCGTTTTGAGCCGCACTTTCCTGAGAGCGTTGCCGTTAATGATTTTTAGGGTCCTCCTTCGGCCTCTCCAATACGAAATTGGACAGTATAGACTTAGCCCAGTCCACTTTCTGTAACCACTCCGCTGAGGGGGTGGTGATGTAACTTGTTGCCTGCCTTTTAAGGAAAGCCGCGGCGGATTTCCTCTTCCCGTATCTGTCCATCTTGGCCTTGCTTGTGAATGATCTTTCCTTCGCCCCTGCACGCGACTGAGCTACAGCTGCACTTGAACTAGCGCCTTGCTGGTAAAAAGTAAATTGCATACATTTCGTTGTTCAATCAAATTTCGCGCCATCTTTTTAAATTTAGCTGAACAATGTTAAGCGAAAGAGTGAAAAGCCAATATCGTAAAACGGCATTTTTTATAGTTTTTTCTATCTTTGCCTTTTATAGCACCCTTCCACTGCCAGAATGTTCGTTCCACTGTACATTATTTTAGTGTACATTATTGGCCGAAATATATTCGCTGTTGATGGTTTGTTCTTCTCCAGGTAGTCTATGTACATAATCCCAAGCATCCCATAACACGGACGACATAACCTTACCCGCCCAATATTTTGGGCTTTATGACGCATCGGACGGCTTTCAGCGGTTCCGATCGACACAGAAGACTGACGAATAGGCTCTGGAGTGAAATGATGTATCACTATTTTATCCACGTAACAGCAAAAGCAATCGGTCCTACTGCGCATCAACATGCATAAACCCTTCCCAAAGCATCGTTGCGTTGTTGCCTTTGGTCCGGTGTGAGCAATTGCGACACCCACTTTGATCTGAGCTTTCTCTTATCCAAATGTTCATACAATATCGAAAACACACTGCCATTGATATCTTTGAGGCATAAGCTTTATTTTTAAATTTCTAATTGCGATAGGCCAAAACAATTTTTCGGATTTTTAAGATATTTTCGGTCGTAACTGCTGTAGTTGGGCGACCACTACGTTTAGCGTCTTCGATGTCAAAACAACAACGTTTAAATTCATTTTACCAGTCTTTGAAGCTTGATGCAAGGTTCCGGGTAATCCTTCTCAAGCCAAAATTTTGCTGCTACCGTATTTTTTTTTAATATAAAGGAAAAAGTTAATCAGGACACGAAATTATATTTTTTTCATTTTCAAACACCAAATGCACGACGTAGCTTGCTCAAAATGAAACAGCTGCCCACTGGTATATTACAGTTGACGGCAGCACTGTTGCATTTGGACTAACTTCGCGAAAAATTCAAAAAGTCACTGACCTATCAAACCGCCCTCGTAGCAAAAAAAACCTTGAAGTGTCTTATTGTGTGACCATAATATCAGCTTTTTTTTTTTGCTTTTTGGTAGGTAAGTAAGCATTTACACTGTCAAGTTTGCACTTACAAAAAAGTGAAGAAAAAACAAGAAAGAACGCTATAGTCGGGTTTCCCGACTATAAGATTTGCGATACTCATTGCCCTCTTCAAAAATGTGTAGCCTACTTTCGAGCGCAATCAGTTTTTAGCGCCTTCTTAAAAAAAAAGTTTTGCCTACTTTCGGGGGCAATACAAATTTTTAACGCACTTGTATACACAATTTCTTAAAAATGGGCAGATTTTAAAATTTTTTAGATATTTGGGAAGATATTTTCAATACAAACAACACTTCTAAGGTCTTTTCTCTATCATTAAAAATGTGGACACCACAGAGTTTCGCGGTTTGTGGGCGTAAAAAGGGGCGTGGTCAGGTTTTGAAACAAACTTGATCTGCGCTTTGCTAATACAAGTCTGTGTGCAAAATTTGGTGGTTCTAGCTCTTATAGTTCCCGAGATCTCGATGTTTGTGCGGACGGACGGACAGACAGACATTTCAACGTTTACAGTATTTGCTTAATCTTGTTGACACCTCACACAGACACCAAACATACAGGCCTGTTCCAGTTTTCACTCGAAAGTGAATTTGATTACATTTTCGGATTTCCCTTTAACATTGTCGAATTTCCTTCCTTCATTTCGGGATTTGCCTTTGAATTTCCCTTTTGTTCCCAAACAAAAGCAGCTGACTGGCAACTGGACACTATTGATAAGGGCCTTAGGGCTGTTTAAATTGTGGCCTGCAAAACGCAAAACGTTTTGCACAATTATATCATTAAATTAAGCTGTAATTTAAACAAAAACATGTTTAAACTTAGCTTAGATTTAGTACCTTTCTTACCATTGGTTACAAAAGTTAAAAGGGCTCCATCAAAATAAACCCGAAATATTTTTTTTTTTGCGTACCATGGCAACCCTTGCACTGTCCTTATCAAATTTTAGCAAAATGCTGAAGGTTAGAATCGAGCCGGTTCTGAGGTGCAGCTAAATAATAATTTTTAAATAGTCAACAATGTTTGTAATAACCGTTATAATTATGAAAAATTTTTCTTAAAGCATCAAAGAAAAAGGAAATAATCATTTGCACGTTATCTTATCACAAAGTATTTTAAAACAATTAATTTCTGTGCTTGCGGATCTGAACCCGTCAGCCAAGCGGCTGGCGGAAAGTTTCCGTGAGGTTAAGTTCGGAAGTTAACAGAGAGTTGTTAACGGAGAGAAATGCAATTCCGTGAGGGGGTTGCATATTAGAACAGGTCTGGGAAATTCGAATCCGTGTGAATCTTTCGGAAGTGAAAAGTGAAACAGGGCTGATTATCAAATATAAAAATATCAAAGCTAATTTGAAAACTTTATTTATTTACTGGATCTGTTTAATACCAGGTTATTTTTACTGAATTGTTTCTCGCAATTTGAAACCATAAATTTTTCAAATTAAGTTGACTTAACAAAAACAAAAGAAATTAAAAAAAAAAAAAAAGAAATTGTTTTAAGCCATTGTTTCTTCTTTTGAGAACTAATATTGTTAAGGCGTACTTGCTTTTTTTACATTTTTATACTTTCCTTTTTTTTTTATTCTTTTGAATGTTAAGAACGAGTATGCAAAATATTTTGGCAAAATTCCAAATTAAAAAAAGTTACAAGCAAAATCAAACTTACATGTGCATGCTATTTTTTTGGCAAATTGTTTTTTAATTTAACTTAATTTTAATTTTTTTATTTAACATTTACAACATTTTTTAGACAAAACTAAAAAAAATCGCGATTCTTTAACTTTTGACTTTGAAAGGTCGCAAATTTTTAATAATCTCTTGATACTAGTCCACTGGTTATGAATGTCGAATAATAAAAAAATTTGGTTTTGTTTATTTCTGGCTGACAGAAGTGGCTGAATCGGGCACCGCAAACCCCAAAAAGTGTTAGGCCTCTACTTTGGCGCCCCCTACAGTTCACAAACAACACTTAAAAAATTTATTTATATTTATTTGTTTAGTTTAAAGGTGATTTTTAAAGGAGTCAAAATAGTGTTTAATTTTTAAAGTAAGATGTCTGAGAAAAAAATTGTAAAATTGTGTTATTTGTAGCCTTCTGAGACGCAAGTACGCCTTAAATACAAAGGCCAACAAACGCATCTGTGCGATACTTTCTTTAAATCGTATCTGGTCACCGTCGTGCGACCAAAAGTTTTTTTTTTTTTTTAAATAACAGAAATATTTAAAAGCAAAAAAATAGCATTCAACAATTTTGTTGTCTTTTAGGAATTAACATGCATGTTAAACAAACAAACCAACAAACGCATCTGTGCGATACTTTTGGAAATCGTATCTGGTCATCGTCAGGCGATGGCATAGCGCCATCTAGAAAGTGCGTGAGTGTGTGTGTTGCAGTTGTACGTTTTGTTCTATTTATTTTTCTATTAGTGAAAATAATCCAAGCTGCACTTGGAAGTGAAAGCGTCAATTGCAAGAAAAACAGATGCTTTGGATCTCAACATAACTTTGTCCATTAGCAATTGTGATGTTTAGTTGGTCCAGTTTGTATACAAGGAAAGCTTTGTTGAAAGGGGCTATTATCGTATTTACAAAGAATTTTCTTAACTATGTGAATGGAGTTTTTATTATGTAAACGCTTTAATTTGGGAGCTTGGTAACTCATCATTTCTGGACGCCGGACGATGAATATTTACGTTTAAGTAAAATACACATGCATTTAAATATGTATCCAAAATACGCAGCTTACAGTTGGGATAGTTCACATACATACATACATACATACATATGTGTGCATGTAAAAAAGCATATACTCTTATTTATGTAAAAACCTTGAACTTTTTTTTGCCTGGTTAGTCGAATCAATTAAACGAAAGGAAGAAGTGAACAGCTGATACATTTCAAACACATACACACCGACTATGTAAACAATTAAGAAGGTTTTCCGCAAATACAAATTAAAAGTGTTTTCGGTTTAAGTATAAATTTCTAAATAAATATAATAATTTAAAACAAGTGCTAACCTTTTTGGACTTCCGAAGCCCAAAAACTGAAAAACTCTGTTGTTTTATATATAATATAGGCTTTATTATTGTACTACAGCCTATTTAAAATATAAGCATGTACGTAACGGTGCGTCCATAAATAATATTCTTGATCAGGTATACCAAAGCTATGGTTTATTACCGTACACTTCACTTAATCAAGCTAAAGTTCTCGAAAATCAGAACTAACAAAATTGAAAAGTGCTAGTTTTGCGACATCGGCTTTGAAGCCACTTGATGCGCGTTCAGGGCAATGGTATACTGTGGCGGGCAATAGTAAGTGCGTGTTCGCGACGCAGACTTTCGTCACCCATAGCAAAGTGAGTAAATACGGTTTATTTTAATTTTTACTTTCGAACTTTTTAAATTTTTGCATTTTTAGTGGTTTTCTTACTCCTATTTGCTAAAAATTAAATCATTAATATAAAATATTTTAATTTGTTTAATTATCTTGTTTCGTTTGTTTCGTATGGGCGATGTAAGTCACTGTCGCGAACATGAACTCACTTTTGCTCGCCACTGTATATACTTGTTTTCCATTTCTTCGCCCTTTCTAACATTATTTATTCACAACCAATTGACGTTTAAAAAAGTCTAACCTTAACGATACCTTTCTGCCGGTGTATTTTATTATACCCTTGCAGGGTATTATAATTTTAGTCTGTAACGCAGGCATTTTCGATCCTATAAGTATATACACCCCACAAAGTGAAGGCACACTTAGAATTCTTAACTTCAAGTGCAAGAGCCAGTCTAATGCAGCATATTTTTGATGAAATTCTTTTTTACATGTATAAAAGTAAACATTTCTTTATTCAAAGCCATAGTTTTTTTTTGCAAATTTATATTATGTTCTTAAAACAATTTAAACTTAAAAAGAAAATTACCTTTTTTATTGACACAAAAGTCAAGGCACACTTACATTCTAGTGAATTTTTTTTTCAAAACTTTACCGATTCCGCTAATTTTTTCAGCAAAATCAAGGTTATCTGTACGCCCTAAATGGCGGAGTGAAAAATTTTCAAGCCTAAATCGGCGCAGGACCTTTATTTTATGCTAAAATTATCCTTTTTCGACCAAACACTAGGTGTACAAATTAAACCCACCGAATCTCAGCGGAAAATACTTTTTCTTTTGCACTATCAAGTTAAATCGTCCTTGGGTATTATAAAAATCAAGCCCAGAAGCCATTAATAACTTTTAGATCCTTTCTCCGCGTTTTAAAGGCCATCATCGTTTAACAATGCTAGGTATGCAGGCCAACCCAATGCTTTGGGGGCCAGAAACGCGACAAGATCTTTAAAAAAAAAAAAGAAAATTTGAAAATCTCATTGATCACACATCGCAGCTCATGTAAAAAAGGATTTTGGAAAAGAAATGCATCCCCTAGTCGGTGTTACGCACAATGCAAGAGGCTAACTACAAAGGCCGTAGTACTAGAAAAATAGCATTGATTTCAAAAGTCAACCAACGCACTATGGGGAAAATGACCACTTTATCTGGCATTTATTATTGTGAGTAAACCAAAAGAGATTTTTCACTGCGGTTTTTTTTATTTTGTTGTTATAGACCATAAGAAACTATTTTAGAAAAATGGGCGTGTCAACGCCCCTTCCGCCCAAAAAATCGAAAAAATAGCATTTTACCAGCATTTTTAGAAGTAAACTTTTCAAATGTGGAACAACATAAACATAAAGGAGTTTTGCCACGCCCCTTTCCGCCCCCAAAATTATAAAAAACTAATTTTTTTTTTTTTCCTAATGCTGCTTGAACTAGCAAGAAAACCTCATCACCTTGGCAGTTTTGTATTTCCGCTGCATCCAGTCTTTAAACTCTTGCCTTTTGATCCAAATAAATGAAGTGGCCATCAAACCAGTCTTTTACTTTTTTTTAAAGGCAAAGTTGTTGTACCGTTTAACCATTGCGAATGTCTTCATTCAAAGTTCATGTAAATGCTATTACATTTAAGCCAATTATTTTACAAGTTATTCCAAAAATGTATGGTTTTTTACTTTTAAAATGTTTTTATTTACATTATTGCATGTGTGCAGTTCAAAATTCCTTTTAACTGCCTTTCCTCGTTCGTTCCGGCCCCTCTCGCTATTCCACACAGCAAAGAAATCTGCGTTGGAAAAATTTGAGGTTACGTAACAAAAATGCAAATTTCTCCAAAATATGGAAAAATATGAAAGTAAGACCAACACCTGTGAACTCAGAATTGAAAAAGCTATAACATAAACTAGGACAAACAGCTAAACAATTCTAAACTCTTTTACATAATCCTTTCCAAAGTTGAAAATTGTTACTAAAAATTCAGCTTAAGAAGCTCTTATAAAACTACAAAATATTAATATACAGACCCACTATTTAAACGATTTAATACATTAAACGCACAGTGAAAACCTGCTAAATCAATGTTTATGATTTGATTTTCTTCTAATTGTTTTGCCATTAACAAAAATTAAGAACAAAACTCAATTCAAAAATGTACAAAACTTAGCGCACGTGCTTTCGATTGCAACTGTTAACTTAACAGCTAGTTATTCTAACATGGGACTGTTAAATTTAACATTTTGAGTTCGGGGCATAACAGTCTGATGTTTTCTTAGTAAGTTAACAATAAATTTTTAATAATTAGAAAACTTCTAAAAAACATGCAAATGCCAGATAAAGTGGTAATTTTCCCCATAGTGCAACGGAAGCGTTTTGCCCACGGAAATGAATTTCATGTTTTCAGAGGGGACGATAGTATTCCAAAAGTCATTTTGAGATATTAAGATATCCTTTGGCATCAGCTTAACTCATCGGTTGGTTGACTTTTGAAATCAATGCTATTTTTCTAGTACTACGGCCTTTGAAGTTAGCCTCTTGCATTGTGCGTAACACCGACTAGGGGATGAATTTTCTTTCCAAAATCCTTTCTAACATGAGCTGCGATGTGTGATCAATGAGATTTTCAAATTTTCTTTTTTTTTTGCGATCAGCGCCACCAGACGAGTCGAAATAGCCATGTCCGTCTGTTCATCTGTCTGTTTCAGTAACCTTTTTTCGATCAGTGTAAGATCTATGAACATAAAACTTTCCCAATAGCCCTTTTTATATGTACAGACAGGCCGAGTTTGAAGATTTTTACGATCGGATGGCTGGATATAGCTGCCATACAAATGTTTGACTTATTTAATGTTACAGTTAACTTTTTTCGCTTAGTGTAAGGCGTATCAACTTTAAACACTTCCAATCGGCTTTTTTATGTCTAACTAAGTCTAGTTTTAAAATCTTGACGATTGGATGACTATGTCTTATAGCTGCCATACAAATTTAATAGTATTTGTGAATAATTTGTCGTTTTCGCTTACTGTAAAATCTATAAACAATAATTTTCTCCAAAATGTTTTTTTTTTCCAAAAATGTGGTGTATTACTTTGGCTTATTAAAAACGGACTACTGTATTCTTTACCTGCAATGGTATATTAACTTTGGCTTGCCGAACTTAGCTTTTGGTTTGTTTATTGTGGGCAAATCTTTGAAACTAAATTTCGATTCATCGATTCTGTACGATTTTTTCAAGGATCGGTTTAAATCGAGAAAAGATCGATCTTTTTTGACGTAAATAGTAGGGTGTATCGAAAATCAACTTTTTTTGATTTTCGATGACGGCGGGTGCGGAAAAGTTGTAAAACCATGTCAAATGAAAGCACAAAAAATTTCAAAAAGCACAAATTTCAAAGCACAAAAAAAAAAAATTTCAAAATATTTATACTATCCCCGCAACGTCCTTGAAATGTCGAATGACGTTTGAGGACGGTCGAGGACGTTCAAGGACGTTGCAGGGATAGTAAATATTATTCTTTTGGGCTGAAACTTTTTTGTGCTTTCATTTGACACTGTTTTACAAATTTTCCGCACCCAGCGTCATAAAAAAAAAAAAAAAATCGAGTTTCCATGAACATTTCAAAATTTCAAGGACGTTGCGGGGAAATTGAAATGACCATTAACAAATCTACTGCTAATGAAACATTTTTTCCACCTTTGTGGTGGACCTTTTACTGCATACCTCAGACGATAGGGGTTGTCTTGAACCATTGTGGCCCGAAGATTTTGCGAATTGATTTTTATCATTTTTTGGAATTAGTAGCGTATACTTTTATACTTATCATATACAATCATAGTATACTTATCATACAAAACATTTTGAAGGCCACTCTTAAAAATTCGCCAGAGGATGGTCCTTATGGGCCTTTACTTTAAATATGAATGGTAAAAAAAAAAAGTAGAAACCGCGAATTCTTTAGAAGAGGATGGTCCTCATTGGTCAATTACTTTTAATCTCAATGATTAGAAAAAAAAAATGAAACCGCGAATATTTAAGCAGAGGATGGCCGAAATTGGTCCTTTACGTCATATCCCAATAATACAGGAAAATTGAAACCGCGATTTCTTCAGCAGAGCATGGCCGACATTGGTTCTTTACTTTTCATCTCAACAATAACACAAAAAAATTTAAGCCGCTAATTCATCTTAAAAAAGGAACGAGGTGTTCATCTACATAAATATAAACAAATTTGAAGAGCAAAGTGGTGATATCACAAACAAAATTTTAAGGCAACCTTCACACAAAAATCTTAATGCGTTTTAGCAACATTCTGCGATTCGAAGCGAATTTTATGCAAGGTTGGTAAAATTATGTCTTAATGGCGAGAAAGCCTTTAATCGTAATCTGTGGACAAACTTTTTTTTTAAACCAAAATAAAATTGAAAGCTTAAGGTTTAGGACGTTTAGGGCGTTAAGAAAACAGAGCGGACCGAAATTGGATCAGCGCGCTCATACAGTCAATTCCGCGGAGCACATCCCAAGGGAACGGTTGGGATTTTTGAAAGATGTGTAACTCCGATTCCCACTTTCATCACATCACTTTTCACTCTTATTAATCTTCATTACGCGATTGCGTGTTAATGGTGTTTGCAAGAGAGTAAAAAAATAACATAAGTTGTTACATTTCATAGTTACTCGAACTGAATAAATTCGAAATTTTCTTCTCCTTTTTATATGATTTCAGAACTCACACGCCACTATGAGTTCTGCATATATGTATATACACGCCACTTT
The DNA here is from genome assembly GCA_018150695.1 of Drosophila oshimai. Classification (NCBI taxonomy): domain Eukaryota; kingdom Metazoa; phylum Arthropoda; class Insecta; order Diptera; family Drosophilidae; genus Drosophila; species Drosophila oshimai. Next base: position 32,042 of record JAECWM010000119.1, on the reverse strand, counting down.
TTAAAAGATTAGAAACGAATCTTAAGAGCGAATCCGAAAAATATACGGAATTTTATGGAATTTGAGACAAAAAAGACCGAATCCGAAAAAAACAATATTTTTATCTGTCATACAAACCGCTTTTTAATCCATTAAATAGGTATTATTTTTTCTCTTTTTGCAATAGATTTCCAATTGTTTCCTTTTCCGTTTCCTTTCAGAGAGGAATTGGAATTTTTTAAAATCAAATCAGAATTAATTGTGCAGTGACATACAAATTAAATTAGGCTAAAAATCTATTACCCAAAAAATGCCGTATTAGATACATAGGGTCGAATGGGGTTAAACAACCATTTTGGGCTTGGCACCCTGTAAAAACTTTGTTTATGATAATAATTTAAAAAATCCAGCTGTCCCTAGTTCGTAAAAGAATTGCCTACAAAATTCTGTAACTCGCATGGTTTTTTTGGTATGGGAGTCTGAACAAAAAGTGTCAATTTTTTGTTTTACCCCACCTGGTGGGGTAAAACATTGATTTTTATGATAAGAGTGAACAACATTGTTATTTTAAGGGTTTTTATTTCATGTTACGTTACAGAAGAAGTTTACAAAGTGTTCCTGGAGCTTTATTCATCGCTGGCGTCATTTTCTTCAGCGTGAACTGCCTTTTTTGGACGACCTCGCTCGAAGCGACGATTCTCGTGTCTGGATGCCGTGCCTTGGTTTTGTTTGGAAAATTTCTTCAAAATGGGGGGATCGAAGCTTCTCCAAAAGTTGCTTTCGCACTGAGGTTTTGCTCATCGTCATGTGTTTCATTATTGTATGAAATCTCCTCTTCCTTCTCCAATGCTTCCGGTTCAGGCTCATTTGGACTATCAGTCACCTCCTTCTGGATAATAAAGAATAAAATGTACATTGGTACAGCCGCGTGTCCTTTTTATACACTACAGCTACGTTTTCAAAATTGGTTGTTTTACCCCACCTGTTTACTGGTTATTTAACCCCATGTGCTTTTTTTTTTTTTAAGCGCATAACTTTTAAACCAATTTAAATTTTGTACAACCAATTACAGATTTGGATTAAGCATGTAACTCTACTTTTAGAAAACACTTACCTTCCTCCTTGTACTTCACTGATTTGTTGTACTTCGAACTTTTGTCGTCTGAAAATGTTTTGGCGACGACGCCTGAAAACTTTCTTTCGTCAGAACTCAGGTTATAACACACGTGCGATAACGGAACCTTTTGGCAAAGTTGCGTAGTACCCAACACTATTTACGTTATCGGCGGTCTTTCGATTCGACTTTTTTGAAAAAAGTTAGAGGCAATTGGTTGTTTAACCCCTTGGCGATTTAACCCCATTCTACCCTACCTTTTGTTTGTTGTCACACCTTAATATGATTGTCCGCACAGCAGTCTCGATTGCTCATGGGGCCGTTCATAGGTTGTTCTAACCGACGAGAGGATCGGGAGTTGCGCCGTTTCCGCCGCTGAAAGTGTAATGACGACCGAGGTGGATTCTGTGACAATAACTAACTTTATTGATACAATGGTACTAGCTTTTATACTACCTTGACTGCGGAAATAAAGTGTAAGGTGGGGTGAACTGTGTCGTGGATTGCACCGGCTCAGTGGGTCAGCGTCGATCTGCTGACTCGATGCTTGCGCCAGCTGTCAGATTGGGTCCAGTGGGTCAGATTGGGTCGTTTTGCTGTAGTTGGCATTGGCCTTTCCGCACCGGCTCAGTGGGTCAGCGCAATTCTGCTGTGGCCAGCGTTTGTTGGTTCTTCAGTTGTGCTGACGTACGTTGGTGAGACTGCCACTTCGTGAGTCGGCCGTAAGCTAGTAGGAAAATCTGCTGATCAGCAGTTACTAGCTTAGCGCCTGGTACCCAGTCCAAGGTCAGCTTAGTTGTGCTGACTGGGTATATGTGAGTGCATGGGAAGTTGGTGTTGTTCCCAGGTTAATCGGCATTGCTGTTCGCAGCAATTTTGCGGACGCTAGTATTGGCAACATTGGTTACGAACACATTTGTCAAAAGTAGCCAATGACTGCCGATTGATTTAATTTGGGAACAAAAAATAATAAAAAGAGAAATTCAGTGACGTTTTCAGACGTTTGTTTCGGTGGTTCAGAAATCTGTGACCAAATTGCAGCTTTGAGCCTTGTTTTTTATCCCGATTATCCCAAAGTCGATTAAAGAATTTTTGTTTCCCCTTTAAAGTGTAGGTAATACTAATCTAGCCTCCTAATGGTTCTTATTCTATTTAACGTAGGTGGAATGTTGTTCGCCGGATAATGAATGGAACCATTTCATAGTAGGAGGTGACAGATTGAGACTTAAGACCTTTTGGCGTGCTGAGCGGAAAAGAAGAGGAACGTAACTATTTACGAAGCTACGAAATTGTACATATAGGTCATTTCGTTATGTCTGATTTGGGAAGTGGAGATGAAGGCATCTCAGGATCAAGTATGTGAAAGTACAATATTAAGCAATTATTAAATACAAACTTAAATTTTACAGAATATAATGTCGCAAACATGGAGGGTTCCTCAAGTAGGAACGAGTTCGACTCCTCTGTAAAAGGTATAAAGATATTTTTCTGATACATACCCACTATTTTTAAGCGTTGCTGTTTTTGATTTCAGGTGGAAGTGGTGTGGAGCAGGAGCTGGCTACCAAAATGCTTCAAATACAATCCAAAAGATTTTATCTAGATGTGAAACAAAATCGAAGGGGTCGTTTTATAAAAGTTGCCGAGGTAATAATGATAAATAATAACACTACATATATGTTCGTACACAAAAGACTTATCAATAATGTAAAAACCTGTCTGAGAGGCATTTTTACAAGAAAAGTCGGGTTGTGATTATTTATGCCAATCCCGTCAAAATGGCTCAAAAATAACTTTTTTACGTTTTGTGTTGTTTTTTTGGAAATAGACATTCTTAGCTTTCATTTTAAATTTTTAATTCAAATTAAAGATTTTTTTTAAGATTGTGTTTTTAACGTAAAACATATACATTTGGGACGTTTTACGTTAACCGGCCCAGTGCTCGCCCCAAAATTCTAATAAACGAAAATGGACTACTTATATCTCAAAATACTCGTCAGAATGAGCCTTTTATTATTTAATTTAAAAAAATCAAAACGGTGACTTTTCTGTGACAAGTGCACAAGTTTTTGTTGACTTGTTATGAAAAAAAGATATATCGATGGATAATAATTCTTATATTTTTGGGGGTCGCTGTTTAAGAATCTGAAATCAGATTTTTTTTCAATAGGTCGAACGAAATTTTACAAGTTAACTCATTACTCGAAGGGTTTGGGGGCTTTTAAATTTTAAATTAGCAAATACCAATTACTCATAGAATTTAACACTAAAATCGCAATATCTCAAGAACCTTTAAAGCAGGGGGCGTTTTCGTTAAAAGCTTTAATAAAAAACTCGAGTGGTAATGATTACGGTAATGGGCAAATTGATTTCGCTTCCACTTTACACTTTAATTAAAGCTATAACACTGAAATGGCCTCCCGGCTGCCTCAGCAAGCAAGGCTGCATCTTTCATTTGTTGTTGCTGTCGCCAGGGGAGCACCTTACTTCTTGAGCAGCTGATGCCTGACGATCAGGAATGGCGATCCAAAGCCCAAAACACAGCCGCAGGTGAACAGGGCGGTCATCCTGTACTTGTTGGAAATTATTAAAGATAATATTAATATTTGAGAAAAAAAAATATATACAGGGGTGCTAGGACAAACCATTCAGCTCTCATTCCACTTGATTCCAATTCCTCAGTGCTACGGAGCCTCAATTCAGCTGTTTTAAAACAAATGTGGCAAATGGCAAATGTGTCAGCTATGTGGGTAAAAACAGCAAAAATAAAGGGTTTTCATTAACAAGCCATACATCACAGAAAAGCTGATTCAGTTTCTGATAATTCTGCATTTTTTTTTTTTTTTATACGTTTTATTTGTTTATTGAATCTTCTCTAGAAGAGACTTACAATAAGTATTCACATCTTAACCTTTACTGTGTTATAATTGTTAATTGGTTAGTGGCCCTAAGTTGGGCAGGAGTGGACGGTCGTTGCGCTTTAACCGAGAGTGGTTACTGAGCCGCCTGAGCTAACTGGCTAGTTGGTTTGGATGTATTGATAGTCTACCTTCGTACTTTGAAACTTTACTATCAATTTCTTCTTTAATGGGTTTTATATCCAGTTCCCTATAGATATTTGCGTTGCGAATATACCAGGGGGCCCCAGTTATTGTTCGCAATATCTTAGACTGTATTCGTTCGATGATTTCTATGTTGCTACTGCTTGCGTTTCCCCAGAGTTCAGACCCGTACATCCAGGTTGGCTTTAAACAAGAGTTGTAAATAAGTACTTTGAAATCCAGTGGCAGGGGTGAGCGGGAATTGATGAGCTAGTGGAACTGTTGGCCTTGAGTTTTAGGGAAATCTTCTTCGCTTCAATGTGCTTTCTCCAGGTAAGCCGCCTGTCTAAGTGGATGCCCAGGTATGTGACTTCGTCGACTCGGGGGATTTGTTTGTTGTTTAGGGCCAGTGGTGGCCAGGTTGCCCGATTGAGTGTAAACGTAATATGTTTGCATTTTTGTTCGTTGACTTGTATGCGCCAGTCTGCTAGCCATTTTTCTACGGCCCCCAGGTGGTTTTTTAAATACGCTGTTGCTGTTTTTGGACATTTTGAACGACTGGTTATAGCTGTGTCATCAGCAAAGGTGGATAGAATTGTCTGACTGCTTGTGGGAATGTCAGCCGTGTATAGGACATACAAGATCGGTCCGAGCACACTTCCTTGGGGTACTCCAGCTTCGATTTTGTGGTTGGCGGAGAAGAAATTTTTGCATCTGAAAGTAAATACTCTGTCTTTAAGGTAAGATTCAAGTAATTTTTGGGTGTTTTGTGGTAGGACAGTCTTGATTTTATAAACCAGACCGTCAATCCAAACGCAATCGATGGCTTGAGATAAGTCTAGGAATAAGGCACTGCAGTGTTCCCTGCATTCAAGCGCTGTGCGTATTTCAGCTGTTATGCGATTTACCTGTTCGGTAGTTTCGTGCTTTTCCCTGAAGCCGAACTGATGCAGGGGGATCGCTCTGCCGTTTTGGAGGTGTGTTCTGAGGTGGCACAAAAGCAGCTTTTCAAAAAGCTTTGATAGGCACGGAAGGAGGCTAATGGGCCTGTACGACGAAGGTTGGGATTTGTCTTTGCCTGGTTTTGGTATCATTGTAATAACAGACTTTTTCCATTGTGTGGGAAAAAAACCCCATTTAAGAATTGAGTTGAATATGGTGGTTATGCTTTTGACTGCGCATAGAGGCAATTCAATTATCATTTTAGGCGAAATTAAATCATGGCCAGGGGCTTTTTTTGGATTCATCTGTTCTGCAATGGCTTTTATGATTGTGCTTGTTTCAAGAGTTATTGTGGAGGAAGGCTCCGCTCGTGAGATGCTTGGTAAAGTGAATTTGTCGGGGGATGAGGTTGGAAGACATTTTTTAAGGAAGAGGCGAATATGTTGGCCTTTTCCTCGTCACTACGGGCCCACCCTCCTGTTGGTGATCAAATTGGAAAATCGGGTTCTATTGGTGGTTGAATGTTTGGGTGAGCTCTCCAGAGTGGAAATTTATTGCTGGTGGGCGAAAGTTGCGCTATATAGGCACGTTGAGTCTGATTCTTTTCAGTTAGTAAAGCTTTAGACAACTTCCGACAAGCTTCTTTAAACCTTTGTTTAGTGGCTGGGGAGCGGTGTGCCTGCCAGTCTCGGCGAAGTCGCCGCTTTTCTTGAAGTTTGTAGTTTTTGGGGGGATGTGGCAGAAAGTTCGGGTGTAGAGTGTTTGGCAGCAGAGGACATTACATCCGTTATATGCTTAAGTGAGTCTTCAATATCAGCTTCACAGGAGATTTCATATTTGAGATTGAGATTGAGCTTATATATTTTTTTATACTTTAGCCAGTTTGTTGTATTGGATGTCAGAAATTGTGGTCGTTCTACAAACTGTAGATGTTCAGATAGACAGAGTAAAACATGCGAGTGGTCAGATGACAGTTCCGCCAGGGTTTCAACATGTATCAGCTTGGACGGCACAGTTACAGCAAAATCGATAATGTCTGGTTTTTTGTTCGGATCTGCTGGCCAGTATGTGGGAGTACCTGGTGACACAAAATCTAGCTTATTACCGGGTTTGATAATAGCGTTGTATAATTGGCGTCCTTTGGGGTTAATAAGACGAGAGCCCCAGTAGTGGTGTTTCGCATTATAGTCACCGGCAGCTATAAAACAGTTGCCCAATGAGCTATAAAAGCCTAAAAATTCATTCTCTGAAATATTAAATCGTGGGGGACAATACACAGCCGATAGGGTGACTGGACCGCTGGTTATGTTGATTCGTAGGGATGTGGCCTGTATGTGGTTGTAAGCAAACGCCTCCAGAGGATGATGCCTAATGCGCTGTTTGATAAGGATTCCGGTGCCTCCGTGAGCTTTGCCGTCTGGGTGGTTGGTTGCATAGAAGATGTAGCCAGTGAGATAAAAATGGTTTTTATGGGTTAGGTGCGTTTCTGAGAGGAGCATGATATCGATGTCCTGGGTGTTTTAGAACTTTAGAAGTTCAAGTCTGTGCTGCAAAACACCGTTAGCGCTCCAAAAGCGTATTCTAAAGGAATTCATTTAAGTTGACTTTTGTTTGATTAAAAGTTCCATAAGGTTGTTCTGGTTTCGCACTAGTTCCTGAAGGGTACCTTGCATTGAAAGCATGATGTTCGTGAGTGTAGCTAAAGTAGCTTCGATGCTGTTTTGTATTTGTGGAGTGTAAGTCCGGTTATGTTGGTTATAAGGTTGAATTGGTCTTCGAGCGTTTTGCTCTGGAAGCGGAGTATGTTTTGGTTTTGGTATGGGCGGGTGGGGCTGTAATGCTTCGGGCTGAGCGGTTCTTGTAGGCGACAAAAGTAACTCCAGGAGTGGTTTGCGAAGGAATGTAAAAATTTGGCTGGGCAACCTGTTGGGCGGAGGTTGGTTGTTGGCGCCTCTGGTTGAGCCGACTCTTGATCTCTTTATAGACGGGGCACCCCCTGTAATTAGCAGTATGGTTTCCACCACAGTTGCTACATTTTCTCAGTGCTGGGTCTTCTTTGTTACCCGTGCAAGCTTCTATACAGTGCAGATTGCCACAGGCAACACAGACAGGTCGCAAAGTGCAATAACTTTTTGTGTTCCCAATCTCTTTGCAGTTTGTACACTGTACCGGGCCGTTTCGTTTATGCGGCTCCTCTTCGGTTATTCTTCGATGAAGTAGGTATTGCAGTTTGTATATGGGGTGCGCTGCGATTTTCTTCAGAGTAGTCGCGTCTGGTTTGAGTTCAATCTTGAAGAGTGGCTGAGGAATTTTCGCCCTGTTGGTTATGTTCATTACGTTTTTAACGTCAAAACCATTTTCTTTAAGTCTTTCAGCTTTATCAGCTGCCGGGACGGTTGACTCGATACCCTTTATTACAACTTGAAGTCCTTGGCTACTTTTGAGTTGGTAAATGTAATAATTAACACGCTCACTGTCCAAGAAGTTTGTTACAGAGCGGTTGTTGGCTTCATTGGTGATCTGAAGCTTGGTTTCAGATATATTACCTCTTGGAATGGTTGACCCTCATCTTTTTCGAGCTCGCCAAGTATGGAAAATTTGTTTTCAGAAGTTGCCTTAGTGGTGTTGTTTGAAGTTTTCGTAAGTTTAGGCAAATTTGCTTCTTTGGCTTTTTGCGGACTAAGTTTTCTTTTAATTTGTACGTACCGATCGATCTCAGTCTGTACGAGCGTAGATTGTGAGAGCTCTGCAGCAGAAGCGAGTGTTGCTCGCGATGCCAAAATCGGCCACACGTTGGTGGATGTTAAAGTTGTTGTTATTGTAGTCGATACGACAATTGTTATTGAGGACACCGTATTAGTGAGCGCACAAGCTGATGTAGTCAGTGCGTGGAAATGGGGAAGGGCATTGCGAACTCCATGACTGCGTTGAAGCAGCGCAGCTTAAGTTGGTAAAAAAAGGTGGCAACAAAGATCGAGCTCTCTCAGTAGCGGGCGGCGACATTGCACTTGCTGTTATGTTATTTACTGTCTCCGATAAAACAATTTCTAGATATGCATAATTATTAGAAAACGAAGACAGTTGAAGCAAAGACAGTCGACGCGCGTCTTGCTGTTGTTGTTGTTGTACACGACTTTGACTCACTGGCTTGCTGTTGGCACTTTTCAATAACTTACCCGCAGGCATTGTTATTTAGTTCAATTTATTTAAATCCTTGTATTTGTTATTAGATTTGTTAGGGAAGAGAACCCTTGTTGTTTGGCATTGCTGCCAGCGTCTTTTCGCTTGTAATTGGTGTATTTTTATTATTAAATAAGTTAGTTTTCGCGTTGTCTCGGCAGAGCGATCGGAAACCTCGGGTAAATGCTTGCGCAGAATCTCCTTTCTGATAATTCTGCATTAAAATAATTACATTTTGCAAGCAATTATTATTTTTAATAATGTTTTTAGCAAATTGCTTAGAAACTGGCTTGTAAAATTTGTCAATCATAGCGAAAAAGCATTTCACTGCTGCCACCTAGTTAAGTTCGAAAATCAAAAACATATTTTATAGTGATAAAATACAGATGATTGTGTTTAAAAGCAGTAGAAAATATCACAAATAAATTGTAATTTTTAATTTGTTAGTCAATCGCGTTTTTCCTGTTTATTTTGTTAAAAAAAATGTTAAAATACTTTTTTTCCTAGTGTGGCAAAGATTGAAAATGTCATCTGTTGCATAAGAGGGGAAGAAAAAAAACTAGAAATAAGCTAAATTACAAAAATAAATGACCATAAACAATACCAAAAACAAACGTTTCGTCCGATTTGGAAAATGGGTCCAAAGAGTCTCTTAAGCGTCTTCGCTCTATGGTTTCCTTTATTGCCTGTTGCCTGCGCTGCTTATCTAGTGCCAGAAGTCTTGCACAAGTCATTTTTTTTAATATATTTAAAATTTAGTAGTTATTTAGTGCAAACAGCTGTTTTCTTTTGCGATTGCCATTCACACGAATCAATACAAATGCCAGTGTTATAAGGTAAGCTTTTCATTTTAGCGCGAAATTAAATTTGAATTTTTGTAGTGATAAATTGACAATAAATTAGTGCGTGATATTAACTAAGTTTCGCTTTACTTGGAAATCAATTTAAATTTCTTTATTGTGACGTCAATGCCTAATAATAGCGTGAAACAAACACAGCTTAAATTAATTTCTGTGAACTGTTAACTCTAAAGGTCTAGTTCGAAATGGCTTGTGAGCTAGCTAAAAATATTAAATCGCTCGAAGTTCCGTGGCACCCAGAAAATTTTTCAGCGAATTGAGAAAAAGCTGAATTCAAAATCGCCGCTGTTTGCCGTAGCACCCCTGATAAGCTTATTATTTTATTCTCGTAACTCGTAGATCAAAAGAGAATATACTGTGAACGTTGCAAATGTTTATATGTCTGTCCGTCCGTCCGTCCCTCCGTACGAACGTCGAGATCTCAGGAACCATAAGAGCTAGAGCCACCAAATCTTGCACACAGAACTTCCATATACCCCATGCAGATCAAGTTTGTTTCAAAACCCGACCACGTCCCTTTTAACGACCACAAACCGCAAAACTCTGTGTTGCCCACATTTTTAGTGCCAGAGAAAAGTGGTCTTAATAAATGTTGTTAGTATTAAAAATATCTACACAGGTATCCAAATGTATTGAAAATCTGGTTAGTTTCAAAAAGCAGGTTATACAAGTGCGTTAAAAATGTATTGCTTGAAAGCAGGCAGCCCTTTTTTTTATGGGGGCAATGAGTAGGTAATGAGAATCTTATAGTCCGGAAACCCGACTATAGCGTCCTTTCTTGCTGATAATACAAAATATAACATAAAAAAAAGTATTATTTTTATTTGCGATACTCGAAGAGTAAGCAAACACTGTAAATGTTGAAATGTCTGTCTGTCCGTCCGTCTTTCCGTCCGTACAAACGTCGAGATCTCGGGAACTATAAGAGCTAAAACCACCAAATTTTGCACACAGTCTTGTATTAGCAAAGCGCAGATCAAGTTTGTTTCAAAACCTGACCACGCCCTTTTTTACGCCCACAAACCGCGAAACTCTGTGGTGTCCACATTTTTAATGCTAGAGAAGAATGGCCCTTATAAATGTTATTTGTATTGAAAATTTTTACTCAAATATTTAAAAATTTTGAAAATCTGGCCATTATCAAGAAATTGTGTACACAAGTGCGAAAAAAATTTTATTGCGCCCGAAAGTAGGCTAACCATTTTTTTTTGAAGAAGGCGCTAAAAATTGATTGCGCTTGAAAGTAGGTTACACTTTAGCTGTTTTTAAAGAGGGCAATGAGTATCGCAAATCTTATAGTCGTGAAACCCGACTATAGCGTTCCTTCTGTTTAGTCTAATATTAATCAGCTCAAAACTAAAGGCTGCTATGAATTAAATTTCTGTGTATTATTTTATAACCTTGTAAAGAGACCATGGTTTAAATTTTAATTTTCTAATAACTACATTAAGGGGTTATATACCTTTTTTATTTCCAAAAAATCTAAAATTTTTGTATTTCTTTATCTTAAAGAACAACTCCTTAAGAACATTTTCGCAAATTTTCATAGAGATCCGAGCAGTAGAAAAAAAGTTACAGCACTTCTAGCCGCGCGCCTCGTCCCGGCCCCAAGCTAAACTTAAACATTAAACGCGAATATCTCAAAACGGTATTTTTAAAAAATGACTTTGCGGTGGCCACGATTGCACAAGAACTATTTGATCGATCTTCTTCAATTTTTTTTTAAATTATTCGTAATGATTGTGCCGAGTTCGTGAACGATTCGGTTTTTTTGCTCCAATTTTGATTTTCTAGATAAAAATTTTTTAATAAAAATTTTTAGAGCTCGAAAAATCAATTTTTTGGAAAAATGTTTACTGTATGCAGAAATAACAAAATATTCTTTAAAAAAAACGTTCACGAACTAGATATAATACTATACTAATGAAAATGTTTTGGTTTTTTGATTTCGGTTAACCTGCTGGACTTCCATCGTGGCCACCGCAAGCCTCTATAAAAAAAAAGGGTTCCGAGAGAATTGCCATAACTTTGTAAATTATTTATATTTTTTCAAGAACAAACGCTTGTTGTTTTAATAAAAACATATACTATCAATAAATAATAACTTTAGTTCCATAAAATAATTGCTACACACCTGAAAAAAAATCCAAAGTTCCCTCAATTTTTTCGCTCAAAAAGGTATATAACCCCTTAAAAAAAAATTTATTTTTATAAGGTATAGGTTGCAGGGTATTATACATTTCTGTCTGATGTTTGTAATGCATAGATTGTAACGCTTATAAAGTATATACGAGTATATTCTTGATTAGCGTCACCAGACGAGTCGATATAGCAATGTCCGTCTGTCCGTCCGTCCGTCTGTCTGTTTCAGTGTATCTAAATTTAATTTTCAACTGTTAGGAATTGCTAAGATCCGTAACAGAACGCAGTAGAAGAGGTTGAGTGGTGACGGGAACGCAGAGATTTGAGATAAGAGCTTGTACCATCCAATTCTTTGTATGTTCGTTGATATCAGTGTTGAAATTTCGAATCAGACATAAGTGCAACGTGCAAAGTGTTTTCGGAAAACCGATTTTTTGGATTAAATCTTCGCTTGTGTGGAATAGACTGGTCGTTTTTAGAGTCATTTACAGATCTTGACATTGCAGTTATTTGGGTAAACAAGACCGTATACACGGCGTTAAATTTTGTTGTCCCGCAGGCTCCTATTGGAAATTCAGTAAAAGCACCTGGTTTTCCAGGCTTACCTTAAAAACGAAAAATACCGGTTGTTCAAAAATATCAGAAAACAGGGTCTCCTGTAGACTTTTCATGTTATGCCACTGCCTGTTCCGACTTTTTAGTAGCAAACAAGTGAAAGTATCAGAAACAACCCTAGGGAGTTATATTCCCTTGTCAACAAAAATCGAAAATCCAACCTCTACACTTCTACTTTTCGGTTACGCAATTAAATAGAATCTTCAGATGTTTATATCTTAAATCTATTTGCAACCTTCTTTCAATCTACACATTATTCTCTCTCTTACAACTCATCTACTCCGTACCCGTATTCTTTGTCTCAAGCAAATTATTAATATTCCACCTTTTGAAGTTAGTGATGTTCTGATTAATCTTGGCAGGTCCTGACAGAATTCCAAGCTACATAACTAAGCGTTGCGCAGAAGCACTCTGTGTCCCAATTTATTTCCTTTTCAACCTATTCTTGCAACTTTCTCACTTCCCAAGTTGTTGGAAGGAATCATTATAAATCCCTCTTCATAAGAACGAATCTATATCGGATATCGAAAACTATCGTGGTATTGCCAAACTGTCAGCAATTCTGAAGCTACTACTTACCTGTCAGATCCAGCACATGTGTAGGTTTCTTATTTCTCCATTACAGCATGGCTTTGTAAAAAATCCGCCTCTACTAATCTTTTAAAATTTTCGTCCCTCGTTCACCGTGGTTTTCTTCTAAAGCGACAAACTGATGTTTCATTTACCGACATCAGCTTAAAAGAATTGGGAAGCATAGTACAACAAAATCAAGTATGCAGGAGCTTAATTTATTCTGCTCAAAAGCTGATGTTCTTATCTCTGATTGCATCTCGCGTTTTCTAGTAGCGGTATACAAAACACAAGAACACAAGGACACATTTTTTGTCTGTGTTGATAAAAAATGCCAGAAGGCAGTCAAGGCTGAGCAGCCTAAAATGACTTGCTGGTTATGTGAAAAAATGGTGCACACCAAGTGCGCTGGTTTTACTGGCCGAACAAGTGATGACGATTGTTCATGCGCCAAACTAAAGGCGGCTTGAAGGGGCTGATCACTTGTTTTGCCGGAGCTAGAGATAATTTTCGCAAGGCAGATGATCTTCTCCAAGCTCTGGACACTCAATTTAATAGCATAAAACTATTAGAGGAGTCTCCAAAGCGCAAAAAAGCCGCTGGTGGTAGGCCAAAGGGGAACACCCCGCAGCCACCGTCAGGTGACCAGCAGAGCACTTCCGTGGATCAGCAGCCGAACTCAATAACCGCTCAAATGTTGCTAAGATCGGCAGCAAAAAAAGATTCGGAACCCGATCAATCCACAGCGGAGTGTATGCAACTAGGCGATCCTGAAAATTCCGATTTGTCCGTAGGGGTTTCACAGTTGGTGAATCCACCTAACCTAGTTAACATACCGCCACAAGGGAATATTGAGTCCGGCACAGCCTTTCAGTGGTTCCACCAAAGAAACAAATATTTGTTTCTCGGCTTTCCCCTGATCAAACATCTTCTGATGTACTGTTTTATATACAAGACAAAATAAAAGCCGAAAACGTTAAGGTGGAAAAATGTAATTTCTCTTATGATAGGGATATTTCATCTTTAAAGATCACTGTCCCAATCGAGCACTTTGCTACTATAAGCTCTGCCAAGTTCTGGCCGGACAATTTGGTGGTAAAGGAGCTCGAAGCTAAGAAAAAAAAAGAAAGGGCCCACGGGAATAAGACTTCCCAGTCGTGGCCAGACCGTTGTGCCATCTTCCTCTTCTTCTTCTTCAAAAAACTAACTAGAAACCTCCTTCTTTCCTATCAAAATGCAAGAGGCTTGCGTAGCAAACTAACTAAATTGTATTCTGATAGCTTTTCTTTTGCATCCCATGTTATTGTGTTTACAGAAACCTGGTTAAAGCCGGAGATTCTAATCTCCGAAGTTTTTCCCGGTAAGTACACAATATATAGGCTTGACCGACTTTCCAAACGGGGAGGTGGAGTCTTAATTGCCGTGGACTCCAACCTCACGTCGGAAGAGGTATGTGTTGAGGAATTTAATAATATTGAATTTATTTGTATAAAGCTGACCCTTCCGGGAAAGTTTATATATATCACTTGCTCCTATGTTCCGCCGTCTTCTGAACTCCTAGAGTACTCAAATCATCTTTCTGTGATACGTCCGTTTCAAATAGGCTGTCCGATTAGTTCTAGGTGATTTCAACATACCTGGAGCTACGTGGTCCACAGATGAAAAATCAAATGTCTTACTACCTATTGCACAACATGATTTTATTGACGGCTTGCTTGACATATCTTTGAGTCAAGTAAACCATGTTCGAAACTCACTAGGCCGCTTACTAGATTTATGCTTTGTCTCAAATCCTAAAGGCGTGTTTTTATCCAGGGTACCACCACTTACGCAACCTGAAGATCCATATCATCCTACTTTCGATGTGACAGTTGACACGGGTATCGTGATAGAAGAAAATCAGAAAGGTCAACTAAACGAATACATTGTTTTCGTAAGGCAGACTTTTCTAGGCTTAATAACTTTATATCTGGCTTCAATTGGTCCGATCTCTACTCATGCAATAATATGGCTGATGCCATAAATATTTTTATTTGCGATACTCGAAGAGTAAGCAAATACTGTAAACGTTGAAATGTCTGTCTGTCCGTCTGTCTGTCTGTCTGTCCGTCCGTACGAACATCGAGATCTCGGGAACTATAAGAGCTAGAGCCACCAAACTTCTATAAGCAAGGCGCAGATCAATTTTGTTTCAAAACCTGACCAGGCCCCTTTTTACGCCCACAAACCGCAAAACTCTGGTGTCCACATTTATAATTCTAGAGAAAAGTGGCCCTTATAAATGTTGTTTGTATTGAAAATATCTACCCAAATATTTAAAAGTTTTGAAAATCTGGCCATTTTCAAGAAATTGTGTATACAAGGCCCGTAATGAGAAATGAGTGCAATGAGTATCGCAAATCTTATAGTCGGGAAACCCGACTATAGCGTTCTTTCTTGTTTATACTGCAATTAAAATCATTTTTTAATTCTTGTGTTCCGATGTACTATCCGGCTATCTCCAGTAAACCACCTTGGTTTAGTAAAGAGTTGTCACACCTAAGAAATGTTAAGTCCAGACTTTATAGGAAATATAAAGACTCCGGTTCTCAATCTGTTTTTTCAAAATATCTAAGTGCTCGGTCAAGATTTACCGTGCTTAACGCGCAGTGCTATAAAAATTCTTTAAATCGTTGTAAGGTCCAGTTCTCGCAGGACCTGAAACAGTTTTATAACTTTGTTAACACCAAGCGTAAATCTACTTCTTATCCTTCCTCGCTATATTTTGAAAACATGACGGCAACCACAGATCAGGCAATATGCCCAGTTTTTTCAAACGACTTCAGCACATCTAATAGAGCCTTATTCTTACACCATGTCCACGTCGAGCCTTATATTCAGTCCTACTATAAACGAAAGCTCTTTATTTTTGGATCTTCAACGTGTTAAGCCTGTTTACTCTCCAGGTCCCGACGGAATTCCTGGCTGCGTGCTTAGGAATTGCGCAGAAGCCCTATGCAAACCCCTTCTCAAATTGTTCACCTTATTTTTAGAAACCTCCTAATTTCCCCTTATTTGGAAGGAGTCATTTGTTATTCCTCTCCAGAAAAAAGGTAACAAATTGGATGCCAGCAATTATAGAGGTATCTCTAAGTTGTCGGCTATCCCCAAACTTTTCGAAAATGTCATTACTCCTCATTTGCAGCACCTTTGTAGGTCAGTTACATCTCCGTGTCAACACGGATTTATGAAAAGAAGATCAACAACTACTAACCTTTTGGAGCTCACCTCATTCGTGATAAAGGGCTTCAAAAGTAGCTTTCAAACAGATGTCATTTACACTGACTTTAGTAGAGCATTTGACTCTGTAAATCACTCACTTTTAGTTCGGAAACTTGACTTGTTAGATTTTCCAATTGATCTTCTTAGATGGATCATAAGTTATCTTAATGGCAGGACACAAAGAGTCCTTTTTAAAAAATTCTCTTTCTGGTCTTCTCCGAGTAACCTCCGGCGTCCCACCTTGGTCCGCTGCTTTTTACTTTATTTATTAACGACCTTCCATTAATTATAAATCATTCTCGCGTACTTATGTACGCAGACGATGTTAAGTTATGCCTGCAGTATAAGGATATTTCCAGCCATTCTGACTTACAATACAATCCAAATAATTTTCAAAACTGGTGCCGTGATAATTTACTAAATTTAAACGGGTCTAAGTGCAAGCTGATAACTTTTTGCAGAGTCAATCCAAATTTGCAACTTACTCACTAAGTGGTAAATCTTTGGATAGAATAACTATGGTTGACGATCTTGGCGTCCTTTTGGACCCAAAACTTAAGTTTACTGATCACATTTCGTCCATGGTTAATAAAGCCAGGGGAGTGCTTGGTTTCATTAAATTTAAACGGGTCTAAGTGCAAGCTGATAACTTTTTGCAAAGTCAATCCAAAATTTGCAACTTACTCACTAAGTCATAAATCTTTGGATAGAATAACTATGGTTGACGATCTTGGCGTCCTTTTGGACCCAAAACTTAAGTTTACTGATCACATTACGTCCATGGTTAATAAAGCCAGGGGAGTGCATGGCTTCATTAAAAGATGGTCGAAGGAATTTGAAGATCCCTTCGTCACTAAGGCCTTATTTACTTCGCTAGTCCGTCCGAATCTGGAGTATGGGTCTTCCGTCTGGAGTCCCCAATACGGAGTACATATAGATCGCATTGAATCTGTACAGAAAAACTTTTTAATTTTTGCTTTACGGTGCCTCAACTGGGATGCAAACCTTAACTTACTTTCTGATTCTAGCAGATTACTTTTAATTAATTTACCCTCCGTAGCTAACCATAGAACGATGCTTGATACTATTTTTATTTATAATCTTATTCGTGGTGATATTGACAGTGCCGACTTGGTTGGTCGGCTTAACTTTTCTGTGCCAAGTAGATTAACTAGAAATTATACACCCGTAATATTAAACCATTGTAGATCTAACTATGACTTGCATGAGCCTTTCAGAGTATTATGTTCTGACTATAATAGACTTTATCCTATAATCTCAAATTCTGACTTTCTGCCGCTCTTTAAAGGACTTATACTAATATCGTTAGCACAAAATTAGATCCTACTTTTTTCCTCGCACTTTTGCCTATATTTTCATAACGCGCGTCTATCTTCTCGCGAATCGTGCCGTACGATACACGGCTGCGCCCCCCGGTCGGTTGGGCGGGTAAGTGGGCCGTGGGACTACGCGCAAATTATAAAAAAAAAAAAAAAAAAAAACGGATGTTTACAGAAATGTTTAAAAATATGTTATGAGTAGGTAATTTAAGATTAAGTTCTACAACCTTGTATCAATGAATTTTTTGATATCCGACCTATAATCGACTTATAATAATTTTAAAGGACTTCGATAAATTTGGTGACCCAGGGTCCTTCTTTGGTTTCGTTTGAGGCCTTAGCATTCGACAACGCCATCATACAGAAGAATTTAAAAAAAAAACCGATTCAAATTCCCTACTTTTTGCTGTCAAAATCTGAACAAAGTGTTTTTTGATGCCATTTTGGTCACTGTTATTAAAAGAACTATACGAATAAAAAATTTGTAAAATTACTAGCCCCTTACCATCCTACGTAGGGCTGCATCCTTGGATTAGCAAGAAATCACATGACATGAACGACGCAGTGCAACAAAGTTGAAATCCATCAAACAAATACTTTGTTAAGTGCTAAAACTAGTTTAGATTCCATGATTTAAAATAATAAAATCGGGCCATAAACAAATAAATCTTGTAGAAATATGTTTAAATTACCTTTTTTCGTTTTTCGACCTTTTTATCAATTTTCGGATTAACCCATATTTGGAAAAGTATCTTTAAAAGAAGCCTGAAAGGTTACTTAAGTCTTGTAAAGCAACTTGCCGAATTATTAAAGAATTTTTAAGAAATTTCAGATTTTGAAGGTGCAATCGTTACTTCTTTCCTAGTTAAAAAACGTTTTTGTTTGAAAAATTTAAAATGATGTGGCCTAACAATTGGACACGCGCGTGAGAGTCTAAGCGTAACGTTGTTATTCCGCTACGCTGAATCTTATTTATATACAAATAAACCATTGACCTGGGCATGAAACTGGTTGCGACAGTGAAGATTTTTTACTAAACTTTTAAACATATTTAAGCAGTTTTTTAATCGAATAAAATTGTATGAATTTCAGATCGGAGCTGATGGCAGACGAAGCCAAATTTATTTGGCTCTTTCAACTGCAGCCGAATTTCGTGATCACTTGTCGTCTTTTAGTGATTACTATGCTTCTCTAGGTATTTATAAATTTTTTAAATGTATGAATAATAACATAAACTAATTAAGCAAGCACTATAACTTGAAAAATTCCAAACCTGTAAACACTATGTATTATATTTGGTTTTTGTAACCTTGTCTACGCAATCCAACTTTTAATCAGTTACACAGCTGCAATGTTTTTTTTTCCAAATACGAAGAGGCGGAATTCTAAATTCTGAAACGTTGCAAGTGTCTGTCTGTCTGTGCGCATGAACGTCCAAATCTCGGGAACTTAAAGAGTTAAAACCACTACAAACTTCTACAAACAAATCGCAAATCCAGTTTGTTTCAAAATTTAACCACACCCCTTTTAAAAATTTGGCATTTTGCCAGAAGGTCACCCACGCCTAGAAAACTTTAAAGCTTATTCAAAGTGACTAAACTAAGTAATTGACATACAAATTAAGTAACTGTATTTCCGATGCTCAAAAAGAGTATCCGTTCCAACGTCGAGATCTCGGGAACTATTAGAGGAGAAAATTTTGCTTACATACTTCTTTAAACAAAGCGCAGATCAAGTTTGTTTCAAAACCTGACCGCCCCTCTAAACGCCCACAAGCCGCGACATTCCTAAAAAATGTTGTTTGTATTAAAAAAGTCTACACAGATATCTAAAATTTTTAAAAACCTGGCCAGTTTTAAGAAATTGTGTATACATGTGGGCTAAAAATGTATTGCGCTTGAAAGCAGGCTAAAATTTTTTTTAAAGAGGGCTAGCGACTCTAGCGTTTTTTTTTTGTTTTGGTTTTTAAAAGAGTTTTGG
The DNA here is from genome assembly GCA_018150695.1 of Drosophila oshimai. Taxonomy (NCBI): domain Eukaryota; kingdom Metazoa; phylum Arthropoda; class Insecta; order Diptera; family Drosophilidae; genus Drosophila; species Drosophila oshimai. Next base: position 13,018 of record JAECWM010000119.1, on the reverse strand, counting down.
GAAACCTTTATCGTCCTTTCGTTTTTATTTTAAATTTTTTGATAGTTTAGAATGTACCTACCTATTGAATAAAAAGGTATAGCTTACGAGTTTTTTCTTATCGAAGATTACTTAACTTTAACTTAACTTTAAGGTGAACGTTTTTGAAAAATCAACCTGACCGATCTTGTCAAACTTAATATTAGTATGATCAGAAAACATGTCGCAACAGATAGCCACGAGCTTTTTTAAAATTCTTGTCCAAAAATTTTTAACACCCTTAAATAGTTTAAACAAGAAAGAACGCTATAGTCGGGGTTCCCGACTATAAGATTTGCAATACTCATTTTCCCTTTTTAAAAAAACAAAACGAAAAAAGATAGAGTCGCCACCTATGGGGCTAAGAAACAAAACGAAAAAAAGATAGAGCCGCCACCTATGGGGCTACATTAACTACATATGTATAAGGCATAGCAAAATGTTGTGTAACTTCTTTATTATTTATTAGAGCACAAAATGGTTCGGAGTGTAGTAAGACAGTGCACATATCATTATATTTCTTTTAAACCGTAACGATTGCATAAAAAATGAGGGCGCCACAGATTTTCGCGGTTTGTGGGCGGTAAAAGGGGCGTGGTCAAGTTTTGAAACAAACTTGATCTGCGCTTTGTTTCTAGAAGTCTGTGCCCAAAATTTGGTGGTTCTAGCTCTTATAGTTCCCGAGATCTCGACGTTTGTACGGACGGACGGACGGACGACAGACGGACAGACGGACAGACAGACATTTGATCGTTTACAGTATTTGCTTACTCTTCGAGTATCGCAAATAAAAAGTGTCAAAAAACATTTATATTTTTTAAAATCTATCTCAATAGATAGATTTTAAACGCCCTCTTCAAAAAAAAGTTAAGCCTACTACACAATTTCTTGAAAAAGGCCAGATTTTCAAAATTTTTAGATATTTGAATAGATATTTTCAATACAAACAACATTTATTAGGGGTCAGGCCATGTCAACTGTACCTAAAATTTTTCCGATTAAAAAAAAAAATATGTGAATGTGTACCTCAAAATACTTTTAACAGTTTTTTGAAATTCCGCACCGTTTTCGATATTTTGAGCTTTAAAAAAATTCATAACTCTCGAACGATTTGACATATGTATATCGACAAAGTTTTTATGAGTGTAAGAGAATCATTTTGTCTTAAAAAAAAATATTTAAAAAATGTATTTTGTAATTTAACATAATTTTTAACAACAATTGTTGTTACAAATTTGTTTTCAAAAGTGTTCTAGGGCAGTTTTTCTTTGAAACTTTCGCACAATTATCGTCAAACTATTATTTATAAAGATGCAAAAAAAATTTTTGCTCTTTTGCTTTGGACAGTCGGAATCGCGTTTTTTGTCCAGCTGCGCGTGGTTCCTTCATGGAAAATTCGAGCCAGCAGCTTTGCCATCGTCGTTGACGTCATACAACGCCGAATGCGCTGCCGGCGTCTTCCACGACGCTGCGCTGCTGTGTCGAACTTCCCATTAAGGAAAAATTGTTAAAATATATTTTTTTTAAGACAAAACGATTTTCTTACACTTAAAAAAAAATTGTCGATATATGATATGTCAAACCGTTCGAGAATTATGAACTTTTCTCCAAAGCCTTAAAAACAAATTTTTTGAACTTTGAAGCTCAAAATATTGAAAACGATGCGGAATTTCGAAAAACTGTTAAAAGTGTTTTAAGGTACTATCCTAAGCTACACATTCATATAATTTTTTTTCGAATCGAAAAAATTTTAGGTACACTTGACATGGCCTGACCCTAGGGCAACTTTTCTCTACCATTAAAAATGTGGACACCACAGAGTTTCGCTGTTTGTGGGCGTAAAAAGGAAACTTGATCTACGTGAGGTATATAAAAGTCTGTGTGCAAAGTTTGGTGGCTCTTATGGTTCCCGAGATCTCGGTGTTTGTGCGGACAGACGGACGGACGTTTTTAGTATTTGCTTTCTCTTCAAATATCGCAAATAAAAAGGGGTGTGTCTAGCCTACGCACGAAAGAAGTGAAAGACACAAGCAAGCGCATTCTATTTTTAGATTTTTACTCTCTCAACTTTGTGCGAGCGCGAGATGACGATTTTTAAGCCGAAAGCATTTCTGTGAAAAAACGAATTCATTTACAGCAGTAGAAAAAAGGGTGAGAGGAGTGTGTGTCAAAAGATCTTCTGATTGAACTGGTTGCATACAGATATTAACAGCTTTATTGATTTATTAGGTTATTACAGCTTAAGTATGCATTAACTACTTTTGATTGGCACCATTATTCTTATCCATTCTTTTCGACCTGGAAATGAAAATATATAATTTGTCTTCTTCTTCTTCTTGATCGGTTTGTTTACTTTTGAGAGTCGACAGCTGTGGGCTGCAGCGGATTCGCAGTCTAAATAGAGTCGCAACAACTTTTCGTGAGCTCTGAATTTAAGGCAGGCTTGCACCTTGTTGGCGCCCAAAACCTGATTATTTTTCTGGAATTTATTTCTTGGAAAGTATAATAGGTATGGGAATAAAATTTTAGCCAGTTGTAGGGTACAGTTTATTGAAGCTACAAAATTTTTTTGGGGGCGATCCAAGTGAAGGGGGGTGGGGGAGTACCCAACAATGGCGGCATATCCGCGAAAAAATCGTCCTCACTGCGGATTTTTTAGAATTTTTAGAAAAAATCTGAAACGCAAGAAACGAATTTATTCTTAATCTGTACACTTTTACGCATCGTTTAGACTAGGATAATTGAAAAAACTTAAAAAATGCAAAAATTATGAGCTTTTGAAAAAAAAAATGGGTTTTTCCTAATTTTTTCGTTACTCATTATTTTAAAAAAAAAACAATTTTTAATTTTTTCAAAAGATCCTAGTCTAGACCATGCACATACTTCTGAGGAACATGTATACAAAATTTCATGACGATTGCTCAATTTTTGCGACCTGTAGGACTTCCGCAAACTCGGAAAACATGGTTTCGAGAAACACGCGTTTGAAAATTTGACTACGCTAGCCAACGCGCTTGACACCGGTCCATCAAACGGCCGATAACTTTCGTAATTCAAGAGATTTCGACTTGAAATTTTAGGAGAGTAAAATTAAAACATGTATCTATCCGAAATTGCATAAAAAAAAAATTGATTTATTTGATCTCACAAGGTGCAAGCCTGCCTTAAGTGGCAGTCTAAAAAAGCGATTATTCGGTTTCGTGTTTATGTAATATTTGTATTCTTGTAAATAAATTGAAAATTTTTGGAACTACACATTAATTGATCGTCATTCATCTATAAGAAAATATTAGATAAACAAAATCCATGCTTCGTCCTTGAATTATTTAACTTCTAATCTTCAAACTAACCTAAGACAGAAAAAAAGAGATAATGAAGTGATAAGAGAGAGAGAGAGAGAGAGGAATACTAGAAGTTTCACTTCTGTCATGCGTAGGCTGGACACACCTCTTTTTTTTAAAAAAGGTCAATGAGTTACCATAATCTGACACGTTTTAAAAAAAAAATTACAACATTTAATAGATTGATTCTATATATCTTAGTAAATGGGTACTCCACTTCATTGATATGCATAATATAAGTTAGCCCTTATGACGTTCTTTAGATCTGCATTTAAAAGTTTTATAGTATCTTCATTAAAACAAAAGTTATTTGTGTTTTAGTAGTGTTGTTCGCCTCTGTTCCCAAAATCTTATTTGTTGTGAAGAAGCTTTAAATAATACAACAAAAATTGCCTTCACCAAAAACAATGTGCATATACATTAGAGTGTATCGAAAATCAACTTTTTTCGATTTCAGCAAATGCGGCAACATATTCAGTTTAATCTATATTTAAAATTATTTGGACTGTTAGATAATCTATCGAAATCATACCTGCGAAGCTGAAATTGCTGAAATTGCCCTACCGATCTTTAGGTCGCCGTGCAAAGCTACAAGCAAATTTGCATGTTTTCATGCAATTTTGGAGTTTCAAAGTCGTTGCGGGGATAGTAAACATTATCCTTTCGGGCTGAAACTTTTTTGTGCTCTTATTTGACATTTTTTACAATTTTTTCGCACCCAAAATCATAAAAAAAAAAAAAAAACAAATCGAGTTTCCATGAAAATTTCAAAATTTCAAGGACGAAGTGGCAATAGTAAACATTATCCTTTCGGGCTGAAATTTTTTGTACTTTCATTTGACATGGTTTTACAACTTTTCCGCACCCAGGGTCATCGAAAATCGAAAAAAGTTGATTTTCGATACACTCTAATATACATGCATGTATGTAAAGGGGCCTGTTTTCTACCGTTTAAGATATTTACCCCCATCCTGCGAAAATTTCTGTAATTTATAGAATTTATTTCGTAAGACCTTTAAAAGTAACGAGTCATGATCTAGGCACAAATCTGTCACATGTTTACGTAATTAAAATAAAATGTTAGACCTTAGTAGCCAGTGATTTTTCTGGGGTGTAGGGGCAAACGTTTTAAAGGGACAATATAAGTTTTGAAAACCCCCTCTCTTACTACCCATAAGCTACGCCACTGCATTTACTCAAAAGTCAACCATTAAAAATAGTTATTTAAAATGTGATATTAAATACCTACCTCAGGAACGTTACTTTTTAGGGCCTTACACAACAAATTCTATAAATTACAATAATGTTTGCAGACAGGTGGTAACAGTCTTAAACGGTAAAAAACAGACGCCTTGCTTTTGGTTTTGACAATTTTCTTGTATTTTTAAAGCTTGTTCACAAGTTGTGAATCACAACAAAGCACTTTTAGGGAATACAGGTGAACAACACTAAAAAAAAACAAGAATAACTTTTATGTAACTAAAGATCTTAAGTGGGGACATCTAAGTACACAAATTTTTTATTTTATAAAACGGTAGTATAACTCTTTAAAAATATGTCATAGAAGTATTATGCTTAAATTCCAAGTACTTTGTAAGTTACAGAAGTTTAAAGTTGCACGCTTTACTCTGCGCCCTATGTACATACATCGACTGGGAAACAGACGTGTTTTTCTCGAAACCCTTTCATCCCCGCTTCCTAAACCGATTCATCTGATATTTCGACATGATATTTAAAAAACATATAGTAAATAAAATAATTTTTCGAAAAGAAAAAAAAACGTCACAAATTTTTATAAAAACAAGAAAGAACGCTATAGTCGGGTTTCCCGACTATAAGATTTGAGATACTCATTGCCCTCTTTGAAAACAGCTAAAGTGTAGCCTACTTTCAAGAGCAATCAATTTTTTTACGCAAAATATACAGTATACACAATTTTTTGAAAATGGCCAGATTTTCAAAATTTTTAAATATTTGAGTAGATATTTTCAATACAAATAACATTTATAAGGGCCACTTTTCTCTAGCATTAAAAATGTGGACACCACAGAGTTTCGCGGTTTGTGGGCGTAAAAAGAGGCGTAGTCAGGTTTTGAAACAAACTTGACCTGCGCTTTGCTAATACAAGTCTGTGTGCAAAATTTGGTGGTTCTAGCTCTTATAGTTCCCGAGATCTCGACGTTTGTACGGACAGACGGACGGACAGACAGACATTTCAACGTTTACAGTATTTGCTTACTCTTCGAGTATCGCAAATAAAAAAGTAAACAATATCCCTCGGTATATGTATTTTGAAAATCCTGTCAAAATTTCTTACGAATCGGTTAAGATTTGCGCAAATAAGGCGTCCAGGAAACGCGAAAGAAGTGGTTTCAGGAAAAACACGTTGTTTCCCAGTCGATGTACATAGGGCGCAAAGTAAAGAGTGCAACTTTAAACTTCTGTTACTTACAAAGTACTTGAAATTCAAGCATAAAACTTCTATGACATATTTTTGAATAGGTTTATTACCAATTTGTAAAATAAAAGCAAAACGTTTAATTTTTTTTACTTAGATATCCCCCCTTTAAGAAAATTAAATGCAGATCTAAAGAATGGCATCTACGCAATCGTATATTATGCGTCTCAATAAAGTGGAGTGCTAACTCTCGAAATTGTTTTAAGCCAACTGTTTAAATGTAGCGATTTTCTTCACAACGTGATATCACAAATACCGCGTGTTAAGAACGAAAACTTAGTTTGCAGTTGTGCTTAGGATAGTCTGTTTCAACATAATTTAATGCCCACAGGGCTGCACCGAAAACAGTGTTGCGCTATGTAATGCCTCAAGGCACAACTCTGTGCATTACACCCCTTAAGTCTATGAGTAAAAAACTGAGTATGTCCGCACCGAATAGTGCAGTCCCATTGTAAGCGCTTCATTAATATGCTTGGAAAATAATCATTATCATAGAAAAGCTGAACCGTTGTCATGCTAAGTGATTCATATAAAAATCAAAATTTATGATTATATTTGAATTTTGGATTTTTATTTTATTTTGCAAAAAAATTATCGCTCAAATATTATCATTATTTCTAAGCGATATTTTTCCACTCAAAAATGTCGCTCAAAGTCTGATTGCAGGACCAGATTTTTACAATTGCTTGTTAGCCCGTATAGGGTAACAAAAAACAAATAAATATGTTCAGCTATAATAAAATTGTAAATATTTAAAGAAATAGGCAGAGCTTATATGAGTTTAGCAAAATATTATTTGCTTTCAAAAATATGTTTAAAAAATAAAATCATATGTTAATGAATAATGTAATACTCCGTTTATTTTAATAGAACGGGTATTTAAATTTGTATATAAGCAAACAGTATAAGTATTGCTAGACAAATTACCGCTTGTAAACTTACATATGGGCTAATCCTGCGTTGCGGACGTTACATTTGTACGCAAATTTGCTTGTTAGAAAAATAGTAAGAAAAACAAGAAAGAACGCTATAGTCGGGTTTCCCGACTATAAGATTTGCGATACTCATTGCCTTCTTTAAAAACAGCTAGCTAGCCCTCATCAATAATGTATAGCCTACTTTCGCAATCAGTTTTAAGCGCCCTCTCTTAAAAAAAAGTTTTGCCTACTTTTGAGCGCAATAAAAATTTTCAACGCATTTGTATACACAATTTCTTGAAAATGGTCAGATTTTAAAATTTTTTAGATATTTGGGTAGATATTTTTTTGTAAGGGCAACTTTTCTCTAGCACTAAAAATGTGGACGCCACAGAATTTTTTCCGGTTTGTGGGCGTAAAAAGGGGCGTGGTCAGGTTTTGAAACAAACTTGATCTGCGCTTTGCTAATACAAGTCTGTGTGCAAAAATTGGTGGCTCTAGCTTTTATAGTTCCCGAGATCTCGACGTTTGTACGGACGGACGGACGGACGGACGAACGGACGGACAGACAGACATTTGATCGTTTACAGTGTTTGCTTACTCTTCGAGTATCGCAAATAATAAGAGGCTACCTGTTTTTGAAAGAAAGTTATGCTTGCTCAAAGTTCTTTTGCGGACGTTACATAAAATGGAAGTCAAATTTGAGGCTTATGTGCATTTTTACATTTTTTAGCGAATTTAGAATAGTTAACCAAAAAAGTAAGATAACTAAAAATGAAGGGGAATGTATGACCATATCAATGCAGCTAAAAAAAAAAAGATAACTAGTTAATCGTAATTTTAATTTGTTGCGCACGTTACACTTCTTCCATCAAGCTAAATAAGGTGGTTTTCTATTCTTTTAGCCACAAATTTGTTTTTTTTGTCTTAAAAAAATAGTTCAACATGTAAACGAGTGTCGTTTAGGTCTAAAAAACAGAAAAAAAAACAAAAAAAAATACTTTTTGCTAATATCAATCACAATCATTCAGTCATAAAAATTAGTCAAGTTCTTTGTCAATTGCTCAGATTAGTTGAGTTTCTAAGAAAAAAATACCAGGACAAAATCTCGTATAAATATGTTTTAATTAGCTTTTCTCGTTTTTCGGGCTGGTTTCAAATTTCTCGGATTAGCCCATATGTACGTTTTTTAATGTCTAAGAACTCAAATAGATAGATTCTAGCACAGCGTTTGGTTAAAAACGAGTTCAATTCCCACAGCTGTATTAACTTTTTCGTTTTTTTTTGTTTCCACTTGTCTACCACTTAAACAGCTATTGCATTTAATATACATTAAGTTTTCTCATTTCTGAAATTGTTCTGAAATAAATAGCTTTCATTAAAAATAAGCGATAAGCTCTTGCCATTCATTTAAAAATTTAACGCTCGTGAACTTGAATATAATTTTAAGTAGTTTACAGAATCGAAATTATATACTGATTTCGCTTAAATCGAAACTATCACTCAAAAAATTAGTTAAGAAAACATTAGTTATGGTTTTATGACACTTGCTTTAACCTTTGTTAAGAAGTTGGATTAATCGTGCTACCTACTGTGAGAGGGAGTAAAATTACATATATTCGGATTGAACACCTTAAAAACATGAGATATCTGCTGCGTGTTAGATAACGCTTTTCGGATCAACGCCCGGTGGTATTAGTACCAAAATTTTAACATCTGAGAGTTGAGAGCTCTTTTTCATTACGCGCTGGTACTGTCTGCTTAAAATTTTTTGAAATTTTATTGTTGTTTGTCGATGAATGCGAAAAGGTAGCTGCAGATTATTTTTCGTTCATTTTAAAATATTTTTTATGATAATTGGATAAAAACACAATTATTTCTGTGCATATGTATTTGACTTCAAATAAAACACGTCAGCTAAGGAGTCTAGGGATAAAATTGTATTGAAAAAATTATTTTTTTGACGTTTAGTCTGCAAGCAGCATGAAATCAGGTGACTAAAACAGTGATTAATCACGTTAGCAGTGTACTCATCTTAAAAGTAGTTCACCATTGACAGTAGTGTGGTGCTGCTCTAACAACTACAACTTTTCAAAAGGCTGATAGGGCTGCACTATTTTGACAAATAAATCCAACCAGCTAAGTTTTAAGCAATTGTCATAACACCATAAATACAATAATTTTAATCGAAACAAGGTTTGATACTAGTTAAAAAAAATGCACGAGACTATCTAAAATGTTTATTTAATTGGTCTTGGGGCTTTTGTTTAACGTTATCTTCTAATACAATTTGAAATTAACGTGAGGCGTTTATTTTTTTTTTAAATACAGGTTGTTAAATCGTTTTAGTCCACCGCCGCAGTTAGAACAGTGCACACTGCATTCGTGGCCATATCAAATTTAGAAATTCTTGAAAAGTTAAAAAACATTCTTGCAAATTAAGGAAATATTCAACAAAATTCGGTTTTTAAATATTTCGCATTTGTTTTCACTCGTCTTCTTCTGTTTATTTCTATCGATATTCAACCATCGACACGCGCTAGCAGCAATTGATCATTTATCAAGATAAGAGAACGCACTTTTTTTACGCTCAGTGATCATGATGCAAGAATTTTGGCACTATGATTATTGATCACACGCGTTTAGCACAACTATCCGTAGAACTCCATCAGTGATCAGTGATCATGTTCTGCTGCCATTAAATAACAATAGTCGCATAAGCAAACCAATTATCCCATTTGGGGGCTATTCATCTTTGCATATCCGCAATGAAAATGATTTTTTATTAGAGTAAGCAAGTGCGTTAAAAAACATTTGTATGGCAGCTATAGGACATAGTCATCCGATCGTTAAAAGCAGGCTTCACTTTTTTTAAGAGGGCTAGCGACTCTAGCCAAAACTCTAATTCTATCATACCGTCAATATTTGCATAAGAAAACATTAACTACGATTCTTAATTATTTGTTTAAAAAGTGCTCTAAATGTTAGCTGTTTTATAGATGGCACTTAAAACAAGAGAGGACGCTATAGTCGGGTTTCCCGATATCAGCTTTGCGATACTCATTGCCCTCTTAATAAAAAGTGTAGTCTGCTCGTAGGCACAATTAATTTTTAACGCACTTGTATACACAATTTCTTAAAACTGGCCAGATTTAGAAAATTTTTAGATATCTGTGTAGATATTTTTAATACAAACAACTTATTTAGGCCAATTTTCTCTAGCATTAAAAATGTGGACACCACAAAGTTTGTGTGCAAAATTTGGTGGTTCTAGCTCTTATAGATTCCGAAATCTCGACGTTTGTACGGACAGACGGACGGACGGACAGACAGACATTTGCAACGTTTGAAGTATTTGCTTACACTTCGAGTATCGCAAATAAAAATATCGATAGGTATTGGTATTTTTTGTATTTTTGCGGGACCGGGTCGGGGCGAATGACTCCTATGAACATTTATTTTTCAAATTTTTTTAATGCCACATATTGTCTTATGGGAGATCCAATTTAAAATAAGAAAGAACGCTATAGTCGGGTTTCCCGACTAAAAGATTTGCAATACTCATTGCTACATTCAAGCGCAAGCAATTTTTAGCGCCCTCTTCAAAAAAAATGGTTAGCCCACTTTCGGGCGCAATAAAAATTTTTTACGCACTTGTGTACACAATTTCTTGAAAATGGCCAGATTTTCAAAATTTTAAGATATTTGAGTAGATATTTTCAATACAAATAACATTTATAAGGGCCACTTTTCTCTAGCATTAAAAATGTGGACACCACAGAGTTTCGCGGTTTGTGGGCGTAAAAAGAGGCGTGGTCAGGTTTTGATCTGCGCTTTGCTAATACAAGTCTGTGTGCAAAATTTGGTGGTTCTTATAGTTCCCGAGATCTCGACGTTTGTACGGACAGAAGGACGGACAGACAGACATTTCAACGTTTACAGTATTTGCTTACTCTTCGAGTATCGCAAATAAATATGTACATTGTCGAGAATGTAGAAATATGTGCCAGTGAAATGCGGCCAGTAATACACCCTTGCAGATAGAGAATACAGTAGTCCGTTTTACTCATTTTTATTGATGTAATTAAGGCAAACTATGTAAACATGAGGTGTAGAGGAAGTCTACATAATTTTAGTGTTTTTATTTGCGAAGAGTAAGCAAATACTGTAAACGCGCAAATGTCTGTCTGTCTGTCCGTCCGTCCGTCCGTCCGTCCGTCCGTCTGTCCGTACAAACAACGAGATCTCGGGAACTATAAAAGCTAGAGCCACCAAATTTTGCACACCGACTTCTATAAGCAAAGCGCAGAAGAAATTCAAGAAATTGTACATACAAGTGCGTTAAAAATTTATTGCGCTCGAAAGTAGGCTTAACTTTTTTTGAAGAAGGCGTTAAAAATGTATTGCGCTCGAAAGTAGGCTACACTTTTTTTTAACAGGGCAATGAGTGTACAAACATTGTTTCTGTTCTCTTTCTGGCTTGAATCGATAGTTAGCTGTTTAATTTCCAAGGTATACATACATTTAAACAGATTTTTTCAAAGGGTATTTTGACTTCGGTGGCTTAAAACGAAGACCTCTTTTTACAAGCTTATAGTTGTTAAAGTTAATACCATAATTATTAATGTAAGCTGGTCAAAACACAGGCCCCCCAAACACTGACAATTTACCAGAGGATGGTAAATTGAAATCCGAAATGATGATTAAAGATTATAGAAGATATTATTTGGACTTAAAGGAAAATGCCCGCGGACGATTTCTAAGGGTAAAATTTTTATTTTTAAAATGTACTACTCTTTATAATGTCACGAAAACTAATTTCAGGTGTCGCAAACCATTACAAGAGGTGGACCTAGATCTCAGATCGCTCTACCAGCTCAAGGCATGATCGAGTTTCGTGATGCACTTACAGACTTGTTAGAGGAGTTTGGAGCAAATGATGGAGGGTAAGGTTTAACAGTAAAGAACTAAGAACTATCGAAGCTTTGTAAAAGGCTTTGTTTTACCGACTTTTGGCATAGCGCATTTTTCTGCTACCCATTTGTAGATTGCAATCCTTAGGATTATAAAGTCTTATATTTAACACTGTACGCTCTTTGCCGTTTGAACAATAGCCTCGCTTTTCTTAAGATCGTGTTCTTCAAACAGAGCACGATTACTCAAAAAATTTATGAATTGATCAGTTAAAAATGTTGCATACAGTGCAATCCGGTTCCTTTACCTTGTAGTTTGGAGAACAACTAAACAACATGTAATTTTAATCGAGCGCCGTGTTTTGTGAGTTCAAAATCTTAACTTGGCCATTGGGATGCAAACCGGTATCCCCACAAAAATATAACATGGTTTTTTGATTTAAATAAAAATCATAAAAAACGTGAACTAGGTTTATCTCTTCCCTTACCTTAAAACGAAATTGAAAGGTAACTGTCCTAATATCTGATCAGCTAAGGAAATCTGAGATATAAGCCTGTAACGAACTGATATTCTGGAACAAACTGATATTTATTTGCGATACTCGAAGAGTAAGCAAATACTGTAAACGATCAAATGTCTGTCTGTCCGTCCGTCCGTCCGTCCGTCCGCACAAACATCGAGATCTTGGGAACTATAAGAGCTAGAACCACCAAATTTTGCACACAGACTTCTATAAGCAAGGCGCAGATCAAGTTTGTTTCAAAACCTGACCACGCCCCTTTTTACGCCCGCAAACCGCGAAAATCTGTGGCGCTCTCATTTTTTATGCAATCGTTACGGTTTTAAAAGAAATATAATGATATGTGCACTGTCTTACTACATTCCGAACCATTTTGTGCTTATAAAGAAGTTATAAAACATTTTGCTATGCCTTAAATCTAGTCTACATACATATTTTACATACACGTGTTTGTGAATCTACAAATGTAGTTAATGTAGCCCCATAGGTGGCGACTCTATCGTTTTTTTTTCGTTTTGTTTTTTTAAAGAGGGCAAATGAGTATCGCAAATCTTATAGTCGGGAAACCCGACTATAGCGTTCTTTCTTGTTTTTATTTGATTTGTACATCTGTCGACTTTAAAATCATTTAATTAAAAAGTATGCCCAGTGGTTTTGTTGTCCTTGGGATGACCTTGAAATGTCCTTCTCAAATTTGGAGGCCCGACTTTGTGACAAGGTTTTTGCGATGTCGTTGTCAGAAATGAAGAAAGTGAAATTTGTTTATAATTATTGTTACGTTGGCTATGTTTTCCCGATCGGGATTTTTTTATCTCGAAATTTGTAAAAAAAAAAAAAAATATACAACAAG
>JAECWM010000118.1:15000-86748 GCA_018150695.1 Drosophila oshimai | reverse complement strand
TAATAATAATAATTAATAATAATAATAATAATAATAATAATAATAATAATAATAATAATAATAATAATAATAATAATAATAATAATAATAATAATAATAATAATAATAATAATAATAATAATAATAATAATAATAATAATAATAATAATAATAATAATAATAATAATAATAATAATAATAATAATAATAATAATAATAATAATAATAATAATAATAATAATAATAATAATAATAATAATAATAATAATAATAATAATAATAATAATAATAATAATAATAATAATAATAATAATAATAATAATAATAATAATAATAATAATAATAATAATAATAATAATAATAATAATAATAATAATAATAATAATAATAATAATAATAATAATAATAATAATAATAATAATAATAATAATAATAATAATAATAATAATAATAATAATAATAATAATAATAATAATAATAATAATAATAATAATAATAATAATAATAATAATAATAATAATAATAATAATAATAATAATAATAATAATAATAATAATAATAATAATAATAATAATAATAATAATAATAATAATAATAATAATAATAATAATAATAATAATAATAATAATAATAATAATAATAATAATAATAATAATAATAATAATAATAATAATAATAATAATAATAATAATAATAATAATAATAATAATAATAATAATAATAATAATAATAATAATAATAATAATAATAATAATAATAATAATAATAATAATAATAATAATAATAATAATAATAATAATAATAATAATAATAATAATAATAATAATAATAATAATAATAATAATAATAATAATAATAATAATAATAATAATAATAATAATAATAATAATAATAATAATAATAATAATAATAATAATAATAATAATAATAATAATAATAATAATAATAATAATAATAATAATAATAATAATAATAATAATAATAATAATAATAATAATAATAATAATAATAATAATAATAATAATAATAATAATAATAATAATAATAATAATAATAATAATAATAATAATAATAATAATAATAATAATAATAATAATAATAATAATAATAATAATAATAATAATAATAATAATAATAATAATAATAATAATAATAATAATAATAATAATAATAATAATAATAATAATAATAATAATAATAATAATAATAATAATAATAATAATAATAATAATAATAATAATAATAATAATAATAATAATAATAATAATAATAATAATAATAATAATAATAATAATAATAATAATAATAATAATAATAATAATAATAATAATAATAATAATAATAATAATAATAATAATAATAATAATAATAATAATAATAATAATAATAATAATAATAATAATAATAATAATAATAATAATAATAATAATAATAATAATAATAATAATAATAATAATAATAATAATAATAATAATAATAATAATAATAATAATAATAATAATAATAATAATAATAATAATAATAATAATAATAATAATAATAATAATAATAATAATAATAATAATAATAATAATAATAATAATAATAATAATAATAATAATAATAATAATAATAATAATAATAATAATAATAATAATAATAATAATAATAATAATAATAATAATAATAATAATAATAATAATAATAATAATAATAATAATAATAATAATAATAATAATAATAATAATAATAATAATAATAATAATAATAATAATAATAATAATAATAATAATAATAATAATAATAATAATAATAATAATAATAATAATAATAATAATAATAATAATAATAATAATAATAATAATAATAATAATAATAATAATAATAATAATAATAATAATAATAATAATAATAATAATAATAATAATAATAATAATAATAATAATAATAATAATAATAATAATAATAATAATAATAATAATAATAATAATAATAATAATAATAATAATAATAATAATAATAATAATAATAATAATAATAATAATAATTCAATAAAAATACCGCAAGACTTTTTTGACAACCTGATATAAGAGAGAGTGGGAGGGCAATAACGTAGAACGACCTGTTTATTAAATAGTTCTTTCTGCTCTGCCTTTCGTTCTCGAAATACTAAAGAGTTAGTTGGCAACGCGATTAGTTGACAAACTTAGTTTCTAGTATATTTTTTCTATCATCTGAGTTCTGTCGAACAGCACCCTCGAAAAGTGTTTCTATGTTATTGGCCTCTCGCCCTCTTTCACTGATTTCGAAGTCATTTCGTCGATCTGAGTACTAGGCTTTGTGGTGGATATGGCCAGTGGGAATCGGAGTTTCACATCTTTTAAAAATCCCAACCGTTCTCCTGGGTTGTACAAAAAATATGTAAGAAAATAAACTGTGATAAAGAAAATATCAATCAGTTTTGGTCTAGATATATATAAAAGCCCTTTTTAAAAAGTGCATTGATATATTTGTGATATCTTTTAATATTAGGTGTACTTTTGAACGAAAATATCATGAGCCACTGTAAACTGATAAGACAGCATGCAAACTTGGGCGGTGTTTTCAAATTTTGATAACGTTTTCACAGCGAATGTGAAATATTCAGGGTTGTCATGTAAAAACTAGCTACAAAACTAGCTAGAAACGAGCGGTTAGGAACGGTTAATTTTTTAATGGTGGAATAACTTGGACATTTTCGGAACGGCAAAACCTTTTGGACCAGCCTAGATTTGGATGGTGGATGGTGGCCTGTGGGAATGGGGCATAAAGCCCAGGAGTATAACTTATAACTTATTACTTATTGTCCTGTAATTTAACGTTTTGTATATACAATTTTCACTACTTGTTTGATTTTCCGCCGTTTCAATTTCTTTGCAATCTCGATGTCGTTTTTTTGACGCACATTTTAATATCTCGTGCATTTTTCAGTGAGTCAAGTAACGGTCACATTGTGAATAAGTTTTCATTATTTTCGTTGTGCACGTTTTATGAAATATGGTTGACGAACAGGTTATTTAATTAAGTATTTAAGTAGTCAAACCATTTTAACATGTGTATTACTTTTCTAGTTATCTGGGGCTTTGCGAGATTTGCCCGGCAGAGTTCTAAATGTCCCTGTGGAGGAACGGGAACTTATTTTTCGAAATGTATCTTCAGTTTTAACGAACCCTGGCAAGTAATCAAATATTTATCTGAATATTATTGTGTTGTATGAAGAATAAATCTTGTGGAAACCGCAATGTACTTGGTAACCGGTACTCGCATAGTTAAGGGATAAACAAGTGTTGAAGTGTACATTGAAGTATGTACATACAGTGCCACACTAAAGTGAAGGCACACTTAAAAATCTTAACTTCAAATGCAAGTGCCAGGCTAATGCCGCATAGTTTTATATGGATAACTTAAACATTTCTTGATTAAAAACCACATTTTTTTGTATCATTTTTTTAATGTTCTTGAAACTCTTTAAACTAAAAAAAAAAAATTACCTTATTTTTTCAAGGCACACTTAAAATTTTTTTTTTTAACTTGACCGATTTGGCTAATTATTTCGACAAAATTAAGGTTATCTGTACACTTTTAATGGCGGGGTGCAAAATTTTCAAGCTTAAATCGACGCAGGACCGTTATTTCAAGCTAAATTGATTTAATTTAATTTTACTAATGTAATATAATGACCTATTTTTTTCTTTTACCAAAAGCAAGGTATACAAATTAAACCTAACGAATCTCAGCGGAAAAAAAGTTTTTTTTGTACTATCAAGTCAAATTGTCCTCGGGTGTTACAAAAACCAAGCCCAGAAGCCCATTTATAACTTATTGATCCTTTTTCCGCGTTTTAATGGCCATCATCGTTTCAAAATGTAGGCCAACCCAAGGCTTTGAGGACCAGAAAACGCAACACACTCATTAAAAAAAAACGGAAATTTGATAATGTCATAGAGTACACATCGCAGCTTATGTAAAAAAGAACTTGGTCAAGGATATTCCCACCCTAGGCGGGTTTACGCACTACGCAAAAGGCTAACTAGGCGGTGTACTAGAAAAATAGCACTGATTTCATAAGTCACCCAACGGAAGCGTTTGCCATCGGTAATGCGTTTTATATTGTCAAAGAGGATGACAGTAACCCAAAAAATTTTTTTTTTTAGATATTAAGACATCCTTAGACATAAGCTTAACTAACTTTGATGACTTTTGAAATCTGTGAGAAAGGATCAAAAAGTTTTAATTTTTATACCTAGTTTTTGATCAAAGAAATATAATTTTAGCTTAAAATAAAAGTCTTGCGTCGATTTAAGCTTGAAAATTTTTCACCCCGACAGATAACCTTGACTTTGTAAAAAAAATTATTTTGAAAAAATAAAATGCACTAGAATGTAATACTAGAATGTAATTAAGGCAAGTTCTCACCTTGTGACCCGAAAAATTCCCCCTTTTTTGAGAAAACTGAAGTGATTCCGTCAAAAGGCATGATCTGAAACACAAAATCCAAACACATTCCTAATTTGAACGGTATTATCTATTGAATGAACTACGATCATAAAAAAAAATAAATTTCAAAAGTTATGAAACTTTCAAAAAAAATGTAGATTTTCGCATGTTTTTGTTTACTTCTTGTTTTTTTTTAAAAGCTTTCAATATTTTTGATTGATCGTAGTTCATTTACTAGAAAAAAACCTAACGAACAAAAAAATTGACGATTAGTTCACCCCAGCGCCTTCAATCACTTCCGTAAGGTCTAAAAACGTGGTTCTGAGGAAAACGCGGTTGTTTCCGAGACGACGTAGGGCGCGTAGAGTAAACTGGCAACTTTGAACTCCTATAACTTACTAAGTAGGTACTTGGAATTCGAACATAAAATTTGTGAAACATACTCTTAAAGAGCTATGCTTCCGATTTATTAAATAAAAATAATAATTTTTATTTTAAACCCACAAGGTGAGAACCTGCCTTAAGTTTAAATAGTTTTTAAGAACATAATAAAAAATTTGGTTTTGAATAAAGAAATGTTTAAATTATCCATATAAAAAATGCATTAACAAAAAAAAAAAAAAAAAAAAAAAAAAAAACAGAACGCTATAGTCGGATATCCCGACTATAAGATTTGCGATACTCATTGCCCTCTTTAAAAACAGCTAGCTAGCCCTCTTCGAGCGCAATAAAAAACGCACTTGTATACACAATTTCTTGATTTTCAAAATTTTTAGATATTTGGGTAGATATTTTCAATACAAACAACATTTATAACGGCCACTTTTCTCTAGCATTAAAAATGTGGACACCACAGACTTTCGCGGCTTGTGGACGTAAAAAGGGGCGTGGTCGGGTTTTGGAAAGCTTATTAAAAGCCCTATAACGTAGTATCTTAAGTTTTTCAATTGTTTGACTAGTTGCGAGTTTTACGTAATTAATCTTACCTGCAATTTTTTTTTTTTTCAAGGTAAAACTTAAAACATTTTTTTAGTGTAGGCTTAATTTAAAAATTTAAATTTTAAATTGAATGATTTTGAGTTAATACATATTCAGTAAAAATTTCAAATTTTTCTGAATAAAGGTTTTTAAGATATACGCGGTTCAAACACGATGCACAAAATTGTGTCTTCCGCTCAACAACGTATAAAAAATCTTCCGCTCACAGAAGGGTTAAAATAATTACATTTTGCAAGCAATTATTATTTTTAATAATGTTTTTAGCAAATTGCTTAGAAACTGGCTTGTAAAATTTGTCAATCACAGCGAAATAGTTAGTTCGAAAATCGAAAACATGTTTTATGGTGATAAAATACAGGTGATAGGGTTTAAAAGCAGTACAAAAATATTACAAATGAATTGTCATTTATAATTTGTTAGTCAATCGCGTTTTTCCTATTTGTTTTGTACAAAAAATGTTTAAGTACTTTTTTCCTAGTGTGCCAACGATTGAAAATGTCAGCTGTTGTATAGGAAGGGGAAGAAAAAAAAAACAGTGCACAGCTAAATTACATACATAAATGACCATAAACAATACCAAATACAAACGTTTCTACCTATTTGGAAAATGGGTCCGAAGAATCTCTTAAGCGTCAACGCTCGATGGTTTTCTTTATCGCCTGTTGCCTCCGTAGCTCAGCTAGTGCCAAAAGTATTGCACAAGGCATTTTGATTAATATGTTTAAAATTTGGTAGTTATTTAGGGCAAATAGCTGTTTTTATTTGCAATTGCCATTTAAATTAATCCCTCAGTGTTCAATACAAATGCTAGGGTAATATTAAGTAAGATTTTAGTTTTAGCGCGAAATTAAATTTGAATTTTTGTACGTAGGCTGCTAGGCTGCTTAGGCCATACTAAGTGTTGCCTGGCGCCAACTGACGTTTTCATTGGGAAGTTTGACATGTTTTACCAGAAACGTGCTCAGAACGTTTTGACATACGGACATAATTTGTGTTGACTTGAAAAAATCAATTTGGCAGAAAATGGAAATAATTCGTAAACATTTTGGCGCAATCATTTTTCACGGCTTTCGACTTGAATTAACACGACAAGAGTGCATCGATGAACTTAAAACTTTGTATGGCGATGGAGCACCATCTTATAGCACTGTGAAAAACTGGTATAATGAATTTAATCGTGGCCGACGCTCGCTCGAAGACGAAGGTCGTGAAGGTCGTCCAAAAACAGTCGTTATTCCAGAGAACATTGACGCCGCGCATGAACTGATAATGCAAGATCGTCATGTTACATACCGTGAGATAGAGTCATCCTTGGGCATTTCTTCCACCAGCATACATTCGATAATGCAAGAACACTTGGTCGTAAAAAAAATTGCTCAAAAAAAGACTCGTGTGGATTGGTGCAAAAAAAATGTGAAAAAATACAATCGCGGTGTTTCAAAAGACGTTTATAAGATCGTCACAGGTGACGAATCATGGATCTATGCTTATGAGCCCGAAACAAAACAGCAATCGACCGTGTGGGTCTTCGAAGACGAGCCAAATCCAACGAAAGTTGTTCGTGGAAGAAGCACTTCGAAGCAAATGGTGGCCTGTTTCTTCGGTAAAACAGGTCATGTGGCGACTGTTCCGCTTGAGCAACGTAGGACGGTCAAATCTAAGTGGTACACCACACTTTGTTTGACTGAAATCTTCGGAGAAATTCGAAAAACGAACAAGAGAAGACGGATCATTCTGCACCATGACAATGCGAGCTCTCACACATCAGCTCAAACCAGCGCCTTTTTGACCGGCCAAAATGTCGAATTGATGGGTCATCCGCCATACAGCCCTGACTTGGCACCCTTCTTCTTTTTATTCCCGCACATCAAGAGAATAATGCGTGGTCAACGATTTTCGACGCCAGAAGGTGCTGTTGGAGCGTTCAAAAACCATGTTTTGGAGGTGTCTCAATCGGAGTGGACAAATTGCTTCGACAATTGGTTTGAGCGCATGCAAAAGTGTATAAGTCTTGCTGGAGAATACTTTGAAAAACAATAAAAATTATTTGTAGTCATAAGTATTCGCATTTTTATTATTAGGCCAGAAATATATATAGCAGCCTACGTAGTGATAAATTGGTATTAAATTAGTGTATAGTATATTAGTATACTTGGAAATCAATTTAAACACAGCTTAAATGAAGTTATGTGAACTGTCAACTCTGAAGAGTCCAGCTCGAAATGGTTTGTGAGCTAGCTAAAAATATGAAATCGCTATATGAAATCAAAGTTCCGTGGCACCCAGAAAATTTTTCAGCGATTTGACAAAAAGCTGAATTCAAAATCGCCGCTGTTTGCCGTAGCACCCCTGATAGTCTCGTTTTAGCTCGATACAACGATTATAACGGGTTTCTTTTAATTCGACACATTTTTTTTCTCGGCAGAAAACTTTTTAAAATATGCCTCTGTTTCGGCCATCACTTCTTCATTTGAGAAGAAACGCTTTGGGAGATTTGGGAGATAATCATCGCACGGGCCCAAATCTGGACTATACGGTGGATGATCGAGGATTTTGTAGCCCTAATTGGATTAATTTAGTGATCGTCTTTTTAAAAAAGAGCCAAATTTTTATTTATTATTTATTTGGATTTTTTTTAACCTAACATAACAAAATATTAATATCAATGAAACTGCTTAACTGCTTACTTGGTAATTTAAGTCATTCTAAGACCAAACATATTCAATTTTTTTTAAATTCTTAGTCAGACATATCATAAGAAAGTATAAAAACGTAAACAAAAACATAACAAAATATGAATATCAATGAAACTGCTTAACTGCTTACTTGGTAATTTAAGTCATTCTGAGACCAAACATATTCCATTTTTTTTTTAAATTCTTAGTCAGACATATCATGAGTATCTTATCATATTTATCTCAATTGAAATCTTTGTGCGACCAAACATGCGTTTCTTTATTTAAAATTAATTCCTTGCATAATTATGCTACTAACGGTATTAAATTCTAATTTTTTTCTTAATTTGGTTTTAATTAGGCTAGTTGCAAAAAGTTTTCGTTCTGCTGCAGCAGAGCTGTGTGAGATCTTTAAACACACTTTCATTTAATCCATTTGCAATCATTGAAATTTTATCCCAAAATAAAATTTCATCAGTTTCTTTTTTTTATTGTGTCGTTTGATAATTTCAGCATTTTCCACTGATTTATTATTTTGTCAAACTTTGATTCGCAGAGGTATTTCAAATTTTTTAGCAGTGGAACAATGTTTTACTCCTCAGCGGAAAGATCTTTGGCAGGAGTTATTAAAACCAAATTTTTTATGTCCTTTCTTGAGAAATCAAATCGTTGTGTTATTTGGTCAATACTTTCCAAATAAAATTTTCTTATAACTTTAGGGACATTTAAAAAAAAAAAGAGATTGGTGTCTCCACTTTATTTGATTTTAAGGCTATTCAGGCCTCCGCCATCTGTTGCCAGGCCCATTAGATTTTTAAGAGGTATTTGGTTGTAAAAAAGAACGCTTTGATGGCGTTATAAATCGATTGAGCATAACATTTTTCCACCTCAATAAGAGCTTAAAATTGGTCCTTAATACTGCCAGAAATGTTGTGAAATTAACGTGCCACCAACACTAGGGCTTTTTTGTTGGCAACGTCTGTGGTTTTATCAACAATTAAAAAACATTTTGTTTCTCGTAATGCACTCACTATCCCCTGCTTTGCTTTTTTTGCAAGTTCCTTCGAAGTGTCAGTTGCCTTGGTCCGACCACACTTTACGCCCTTCGCAAATTTTTGAATCGGGGCAACAGACCCGCAGCAAATCCGGCAAGTAGTCCATCAGCATTACCAAAAACATAACAAGTGCGTACTCGCCATCGCGCACCAACTTATTGCAATACGTTCCTTTGTAAATGTGTCGATTTTCAGTTGGCTTTCCTTTTTTCTTCAGCAACGTATATGTGAAGCCTGAGTTGAATGTCTTTGGATGTGGGTCAGGTGATTGCGTAAAACCATACCACAGGGAATACCATCGCACGCCCGTCATCGTTCTTCAGCCAGGAACATTTTTTCAGCCATTCAGTACGCACTTTGCGATTTTCCGAAACAGAAATTCTACGACGAAAAAGTGTTAGGTAATTGGTTAGAAAAATAACACTTTTACTTTTACTTTTTGTTTGCGGGATATGAATCTCTTGAAGTCTAAGTGTGCGTTTGCGGCGTGGGCGCAGCTTTATTTAAACTTCTTGAAGTTAAAACAAACCTGAATGTAGGTGAATAAATTAGCTATATTGCATTTGAGATACACAAATGTACATGATTTCTTTACTTATTTGTCAATTTTGCACAATTTATTTTCGAGACACCACAATCACCGCCAAATTAAGAAGCACATGTGAAAGTTACCATACCAGTACACTTGTTTAGAGCTACCATACCAGCGGAAAAATGTAGTTTCGATCTGGCACTCTTAGGTTTCAGACATTGATCACTTTTAGAAGAGCCAAATCTGGCAACCGTGGCTGTTGTCTGAAGAAATACTATGTTCTAAAACTAAAATTAGTTTTCCATGCTCCAAGTAATCGATATGAATTGCTCTCTTCCAGCCGGTTGTTGCGTGTTTGGACGCTTGGGGACTTCATCATGTCCAAATTAGCCTTTGAAATGTCCACTCTGTGAAGCTTTTGTCTTGGTGACAACACACAAATTGTGATGCAAAATATTGAACACACGTTCTGTAAACAAACGGTGTTCAAATTTTGTCAGCAAGCTTTAATTTTTCGATAATTTCGGGCGTAGTCACGTCTGAAAACCTTCCTGAACGCGGCGCATCATTTGTGCTCGTACAATCATTTGTGTATCACCTTGTAGGGAAAAATAAAAGTTTTTTATTTTTATAAATTTGTAGTATAATTCTTAAAAAACATGTTTAGAAATACTATGTTCTAAACTAAAATTACTTTTAAAAAATGTGAACGTTGAAAATGTCTGTCCGTCCGTCCTTCCTTGCAAAATTTGGTGGTTCTAGCTTTTATAGTTCCCGAGATCTCGACGTTTGTACAAACAGACAGACATTTGCAACGTTAACAGTATTTGCTTACACTTACCGCACGTGATTGTGATAGAACAGCTTTTTCTAAGCATACTTTCCCACTACGCTTATGGTCCATCAACTCTGGTATTTGCGCTATTTTAATTTTAAAAAAATCACGATTTTATCTTCTTTGTTTAGCTGTATCTCCAAGTCTGGCTAAGCAATATAAGGGTCCTTTTCAGAACAAGAAATTCTAATGTGTCTTCTTGCGGTCGCATAGTTTCCTTTCTACATTACTGAAGAAGGTAAATCAAAAAGTACTTCAAGAAGATGCATATAACTTTCTAGTTTCGAATATATACATCTAATATAGCCACTCTGAAATATATAATTAAACAGAGAAAAGAAAATCGTGATTTTCTTAAATTGTAAATAGCGAAAATACCAAAAATTATAGAGCAAAAGTGAAGGGGTAAAGTTTCCTAAAAATGTCTGTCTTACCATACTCAAGTGCGCTTAGGCGTGCACAAAACTTCTGTTTACCAGTGTAGTTCTTGTTACCCGTAGAGTAAAACAGAACCCTGTGAAGGTTGCAAATGTATGTCTATCCGTCCGTCCCTCCGTACGAACGTCAAGACCTCGGGAACGAAAAGAGCTAAGCCACCAAATTTTGTACACAGACTTCAGATATACCCTAAGCAGATCAAGTTTATTTTAAAACCCGACCACGCCCATTTTACCGCTTAGAAATAGCGAAACTCTGTTAATGCTTAAGTGCGTTAAAAAATCTATTGCGCTTGAACCCTCAAAACCACCCCCTGGATCCGCGCCTGGATAGAATAGTCCTTTCTAAGCACACTTTTCCACTACGCTCATGCTCCATCAGCTCTGATATTTTCGCTATTTGAAATTTTTAAAAATTATGATTTTCTCTTCTTTGTTTACCTCTGTCCTCCAAGAATGGTTTAGCAATTGAAGTGTCCTTTTCTGAATTAGAAAGTCCTATATGTCTTCTTTAAGAGGTAGGTAGGTTAACTTGAAAAAGAATGAATATTTTCAACAGTTTTTTTGTAATATAAATGTTGAAATATTTAATTATAGTATTTTAGTTTCTTAAATATACATATATTAAGAAGAATTTTTGAAATTAAAAAAATATATATATATTTTCAGCAGACAGCTTTTGAGACGTCATTTCCGGTGACACCTCGGACCGCTCGCGTTCGCGTTGACAGCACAATTCCTGAAAAAATCATTGGAATTGAAAAAACCAAATATTTTTTAAAAGTACACTCCTAAAACTATAAACTGTTTGGATGTTTGGCCGACCTTTTTGCAAATTTTGTTCAACATTTTTTTTTTTAAATTGTTGTTATCACGAATCGTCATCGTTGAAGCATTAAGGCCTGTGCAAGATTTCATCAAGATCGGTTGAGTAGTTTTCAAGAAATTTTGATAACCGACTTTGAAAACACAGTTTTGACAAAAACCCAAATAATGTTTTTTTTAGCAGTCCACTTGACGCGAATTAAAGATAATTAAGAGGTTCATTTCTCCTGTTAAAAGAATAACACCCGTTCTGCTTGGTTTGATGACCGGACCAGATGCATTGGTAGGGCTTGATTTCCAGCTGCCCCGATTTTTTTTGCTTGTCCGGCAATCTTTATTGCCAACACGGTATTTTACTGGCCGTTCTAATTGTGTGGCTTTCTCCGAAACTCTTTTTCGGATCGACTTAAAGATTTGGGGCTATATTTTAGAGATTCTTTAGAAATTTATGAGACAAAAAAAAAAAAATAGATTTTTTGAAGTTGTCAAACCCACCTAACCTCTTAAGGGGGAGCTTAGGTCAAACAGCACGAAAAAAGGCATGTTTTTGTTAAAATATATATTTATTTTACGAAAAGTAAATTAAAGTTGAGGAATGTCTCATCAAAGTTTTATAAAGAAATATCAAAAACTATCGCATAGTAGCAATTGTTCGGACGTGTCTCCCAAAAAAGTTGAATTGCGGTGCCCCTCATAACTCGGTGCTGGACCATAAGAAAACAAAGAACCAAAGTTCATTCGTTATATAATAGTTTTCCCAGGTAACGCTGTCGAGTTTTTTTTTAATTTCGATTTTTAAATTTTTTTGAAGACTGAAGTGAAAATTTTTTGAGAAAAAATCGGCTAATTTGTCATTGTAAAATCAAAATTATGAAAAAAAAAAAAAAATCTACAGCGTTACCTCGTAAAATATGTACAGAAATAGTGTTTAAAATTTCAAAAGGATTGGTGCAGTAGTTTTAAAGTTATGAGGGGCACCGACTTTAAAAACGTGAGTTGTGGGAAAAACGCTTTGAAGTTTTTAAAATGGTATAAAATGGTATATTTAAAGGTATAAAAATGCTCATAAATTCATCAATATTGCTTTAATTGACTTGAAATTTTAACACAATATTCTTCAGATATCATACATTCAATTAAAAAAAAAAAAATTAAATACCTAAGCCGCCCCCCTTAAGTACGTATTCGATTTACCTTCTTCAGTAACGTAGAAAGGAAAATATGCAAGTTTTTGTTTTCGAATTCACAATAACAATGAATAAGTAGGGGAGAGTGGGGATAGGTGAACCATGGGGATAGATGAACCAGTACAAATATTTTACCTTCGACATGTTTTGTGCACCATTTATATGTGTTTGCTTACTAGTCGTTATCCAGCCCACAGCACAAGCGTCAAACGATTGGTGTCGTTTTTATCGCTAATCGAGTTTATTCCCCGTTTGCAGCTTAAGTGACCTTACGTTTTCAGGAAAATTCTATCGTTCTTCGTCAGTGGCATTGAACTTCCTAAAATTGTATATCGTAAGTAGACGCAAATTATGATATTTTCATGGATTGTTGACGCAGTTCAAATATTCCATGTTTTCTCCAAATCACTTAATGGCTATGACTTGGGGATACATGAACCAGTACGGGGGATACATAACCAGTACTTGTGGAAAGCTAAACCACGAAAACAGACGACTCGAGGAAGAAAACGAGGAGGAGTATCACACTGACTCACCGCAGAAAAATTTATCGCCAAAAGCACAATCAAAAGACTCAAGAAAACCTTCGAAAAGAAAAAAAAAAAATTAATAAATAAATATTTTTATTGTTTATTCCATGCTGTAAATGTGCAATGTTTATATTGAACAGAAAAAGCATAAACAAAGAAATAAATTACACTTTTTACAATTGTAGTTTTGTGTTAATCTGAAGGTGGTTCAACTATCCCCAGGGGTGGGGATACTTGAACCATTCGAGACAAAATTTTAAAATGCTCAAAAGTTCAAAAGTGACATATTATTTCAAAAATACTTTAAATGCAAAGGAATGAATGCTCTTTTAAATTCCTATAAACAGCAGACCCTAAGGTCGAATTGTTTAGACATAATAATGTTCAACAAAAAAAGTGGTTCACCTATCCCCACTCTCCCCTAACCATTTGTGAACAGCTGTCTAATATCCAATAATTTGATAATTTGTTTACTCGTAGAGTCAAAGAGAATATGTGAACGTTGAAATGTCTGTCTGACCGTCCCACTATAGGTCGTTTGACCACTTTTTTTTTTGGGAAAAACACTCTTTTTTTAAAAATTGTTAAAACACAAATTTTTAAGCGCGTTGCATTAACAGAATACCAATCTTTAATGTTACGTTTCAAGAATCCCAATAGAGGGCGCTACTGGTAATGTAAAAGCTGTTAAAACATGCCCTGTAAACACAAATTTCGTGCTGCTAAAGTGTTACGATTTAGAGCAGTTTTAAAAACAAAAAAATTTGGTTTTTAAGCGATCTAAGTCAATTTTGTTTTATGTTATCAAATAATTACAGTTTATATTTTGTTATTTAGGCTTGTTTTTGTGACCTGTTTTGGTTTAAGTACGTTTTTTAAGCGGACTCGAGGTCGAAGGCGGTTTAGATTTATGTAATATAAATCTAATACCGGCTTTTTATGCCACACACACAAAGTTCTTGTCAAAGACAAGGAGCAAAGCTTATAGCCTACAGCGCTGTTTCGATGTTTGCTAGACATCTCATCAGGACTATTTTTGCTGACTTTACCACTCTTCGGTGTTGGTTTACCATCACCACGATACTACAACCAGTTGGGAATTGTAGTGCCGCAGCGAAGGGGAAAAAACCCTCGAAAGGTGGCAAAGAAACTTTGGTGTGTGGACTTTGGACCTGTATCAAAATTCCATCGGAATTGGTGAATACAGCTGGCAAATAACAAAGACAAGGAGCAAAGCTTATAGCCAATATATATAAGCTTTGCTCCTTAGGCTTATAGCCAATATATATAAGCTTTGCTCCTTGTCTTTGACAAGAACTTTGTGTGTGTGGCATAAAAAGCCGGTATTAGATTTATGTTACATAAATCTAAACCGCCTTCGACCTCGAGTCCGCTTAAAAAACGTGTTTCCTGATTCTTCCATAATTCTGTCTGAGATTAGGGGGTCTTCTGGTCTAGAAAAAAAATCGTTTTTTTTTATTTTTATTTCTATAGTTTAACTATTTAAGAATATGTCTACGAAAGGATTTTCCCAAATTCAAATTATTTTCGGAGATATAAGTCCTAATCGGTTGGGCTGCACTTGAAACTTTAAACGCGTTTTTCTCAGAACTGTCTTCTTTTTTTTTTTTTTTTGTGCGCGTAGTCCCTCGGTGTACATACCCGCCCAACCGACTGGGGGGCGCAGCCGTGTATCGTACGGCACGATTTGCGAGAAGATAGACGCGAGTTATGAAAATATAGGCAAAAGTCCAAGGAAAAAGTAGGATCTAATTTTGTGCTTACGATAATAGTAGTCGTTTTAAGTCGTTTTAAGAGCGGCAGAGAGTCAGAATTTGAGATTATAGGATAAAGTCTATTATAGTCAGAACATTATACTCTGAAAGGCTCATGCAAGTCAAGATAGATCTACAATGGTTTAACATTAAGGGTATATAATTTCTAGTTAATCTACTTGGCACCGAAAAGTTAAGCCGACCAACTAAGTCGGCACTGTCAATATTACACGAATAAGTTTATAAATAAAAATAGTATTAAGCATCGTTCTACGGTTAGCTAGGGAGGGTAAATAAATTAAAAGTAATCTGCTATTATAAGAAGGTAAGTTAAGGTTTGCATCCCAGTTGAGGCGCCGTAAAGCAAAAATTAAAAAGTTTTTCTGTACAGGTTCAATGCGATCCATATGTACTCCGTATTGGGGACACCAGACGGGAGACCCATACTCTAGAATCGGACGGACTAGCGAAGTAAATAAGGTCTTAGTGACGTAGGGATCGTCAAATTCCTTCGACCATCTTTTAATGAAACCAATCACTCCCCTGGCTTTATTAACCATGGACGAAATGTGATCAGTAAACTTAAGTTTTGGTCCAAAAGGACGCCAAGATCGTCAACCATAGTTATTCTATCCAAAGATTTCCCACTTAGTGAGTAAGTTGCAAGTTTTGGATTGGCTCGGCAAAAAGTCATCAGCTTGCACTTAGACCCGTTTAAATTTAGTAAATTATCACGGCACCAGTTTTGAAAATTATTTAGATCGGATTGTAAGTCAGAATGGCTGGAAATATCCTTATACTTAACTTCATCTGCGTACATAAGTACGCGAGAATGATTTATAATTAATGGAAGGTCGTTAATAAATAAAGTAAAAAGAAGCGGACCAAGGTGACTCCCTTGTGGGACGCCGGAGGTAACTCGGAGGAGACCAGAAAGGGAATTTTTAAAAAGGACTCTTTGTGTCCTGCCATTCAGATAACTTAAAATCCATCTAAGAAGATCAACTGGAAACCCTAACAAGTCAAGTTTCCGAACTAAAAGTGAGTGATTTACAGAGTCAAATGCTTTACTAAAGTCAGTGTAAATGACATCTGTTTGAAAGCTACTTTTAAAGCCCTTTATCACGAATGAGGTGAGCTCCAAAAGGTTAGTAGTTGTTGATCTTCTTTTCATAAATCCGTGTTGACACGGAGATATTACTGACCTACAAAGGTGCTGCAAATGAGGAGTAATGACATTTTCGTAAAGTTTGGGGATAGCCGACAACTTAGAGATACCTCTATAATTGCTGGCATCCTATTTGTTACCTTTTTTGTGGAGAGGAATAACAAATGACTCCTTCCAAATAAGGGGAAATTTGGAAGTTTCTAAAGATAAGGTGAACAATTTGAGAAGGGGTTTGCATAGGGCTTCCGCGCAATTCCTAAGCACGCAGCCAGGAATTCCGTCAGGACCTGGAGAGTAAACAGGCTTTACACGTTGAAGATCCAAAAATAAAGAGCTTTCGTTTATAGTAGGACTGAATAAAGGGTTCGACGTGGACATGGTGTAAGAATAAGGCTCTATTGGATGTGCGGAAGTAGTATAAGTTGTTTGAAAAAATTGGGCATAAAGATCGGCTATTGCCTGATCTGTGGTTGCCGTCATGTTCTCAAAATATAACGAGGAAGGATAAGAAGTAGACTTACGCTTGGTGTTAACAAAGTTATAAAACTGTTTCGGGTCCTGCGAGAACTGGACCTTACAACGATTTAAATAATTTTTATAGCACTGCGCGTTAAGCACCGAGCACTTAGATATTTTGAAAAAACAGATTGAGAACCGGAGTCTCTATATTTCCTATAAAGTCTTGAGTTAACATTTCTTAGGTGTGACAACTCTTTACTAAACCAAGGTGGTTTACTGGAGATAGCCAGATAGTACATCGGAACACAAGAATTAAAAAAGGATTTAATTGCAGTATAAAAAATATTTATGGCATCAACCATGTTATTGCATGAGTAAAGATCGGACCAATTGAAGCCAGATATAAAGTAATTAAGCCTAGAAAAGTCTGCCTTACGAAAACAATGTATTCGTTTAGTTGACTTTTCTGATTTTTCTTCTATCACGATACCCGTGTCGACTGTCACATCGAAAGTAGGATGATATGGATCTTCAGATTGCGTAAGTGGTGGTACCCTGGATAGAAACACGCCTTCAGGATTCGAGACAAAGCACAAGTCCAGTAAGCGGCCTAGTGAGTTCCGAACATGGTTTACTTGACTTAAAGATATGTCAAGCAAGCCGTCAATAAAGTCATGTTGTGTAATAGGTAGTAAGACATTTGATTTTTCATCTGTGGACCACGTAGCTCCAGGTATGTTAAAATCACCTAGAACTAATAACTGATCCCTATCGGACAGCCTATTTGAAACGGACTGTATCACAGAAAGATGATTTAAGTACTCTTGAAGTTCAAAAGACGGCGGAACATAGGCGCAAGTGACATATATAAACCTTCCCGGAAGGGTCAGCTTTATACAAACAAATTCAATATTATTAAATTCCTCAACACATACCTCTTCCGACGTGAGGTTGGAGTCCACGGCAATTAAGACTCCACCTCCCCGTTTGGAAAGACGGTCAAGCCTATATATTGTGTACTTACCGGGAAAATCTTCAGAGCTTAGAATCTCCGGCTTTAACCAGGTTTCTGTAAACACAATAACATGGGATGCAAATGAAAAGCTATCAGAATACAATTTAGTTAGCTTACTACGCAAGCCTCTTGCAATTTGATAGGAAAGAAGGAGGTTTCTAGTTAGTTTTTTGAAGAAGAAGAAGAGGAAGATGGCACAACGGTCTGGCCACGCCTGGGAAGTCTTATTCCCGTGGGCCCTTTCTTTTTTTTTCTTAGCTTCGAACTCCTTTACCACCAAATTGTCCGGCCAGAATTCGGCAGAGCTTATGGTAGCAAAGTGCTCGATTGGGACAGTGATCTTGAAAGATGAAATATCCCTAGCATAAGAGAAGTTAAATTTTTCCACCTTAACGTTTTCGGCTTTTATTTTGTCTTGTATAAAAAACAGTACATCAGAAGATGTTTGATCAGGGGAAAGCCGAGAAACAAATATTTGTTTCTTTGGTGGAACCACTGAAAGATCTTTAGGTGGTGCAGGTTGTGCGTCTGCAGAACCACCTATGCCCGGTAGTCCGGACTCAATATCCCCTTGTGGCGGTATGTTAACTAGGTTAGGTGGATTCACCAACTGTGAAACCACTACGGAAAAATCGGAATTTTCAGGATCGCCTATTTGCATACACTCCGCTGTGGATTGATCGGGTTCCGAATCTTTTTTTTGCTGCCGATCTAAGCAACATTTGAGCGGTTGCTGAGTTCGGCTGCTGATCCACGGAAGTGTTCTGATGGTCACCTGACGGTGGCTGCGGGGTGTTCCCCTTTGGCCTACCACCAGCGGCTTTTTTGCGCTTTGGAGACTCCTCTAATAGTTTTATGCTATTAAATTGAGTGTCCAGAGCTTGTAGCAGATCATCTGCCTTGCGAAAACTATCTCTAGCTCCGGCAAAACAGTTGATCAGCCCCTTCAAGCCACCTTTAGTTTGGCGCATGAACAATTTCATCTCGTTCGCAACCTCAAGACAGGCGTCGGCCAGTAAAACCAGCGCACTTGGTGTGCACCATTTTTTCACATAGCCAACAAGTCATTTTAGGCTGGTAAGCCTTGATTGCCTTCTGGCGTTTTTTAGCAACACAGACAAAAAAAAATGTGTCCATAATTTTACTAAATCGGACCACTGTACCAAATGAAAATAAAACCGAAACTTGTGAGCCAGCCGCTAAAAGTACCGCAAGAGCGCAGATAACAGCACGCTTAGAAGTTTTGAGATAAAGAGCGAGATAAAGAACGAGAGAGTTAGAGAGCGCAGTGCAATGCAGTTGATGTGCATGCAAAAACAACAACAACGTCCCCCTGCGTGGGACGGATAAAGCACAAAAGAAAGACAAAACAGAACGCAACAACGAAAACACAAGAGAAACTAAAAGTTTAAAATTAATTTATTGTTTTGCGCAAAATAGAACAAATTCACTCGCGAAGCGAACGAAACATTAAAGTATATTAATTAAAAAGGCGATTTATATGTTTTTATTTATTCCCACCGTTGGGTTTACACATTTTATAGTTTCCATTTTTTTAAAAACTAACTTTAAGAAGGCTTATTAAGTGAGTCCCAGGGAGTCCCAGGATAAAACCTATTGTTACTTGTAGAGTACAAGTGTGGAGTAAAATTCGATTTATACTTCAGTCGCGTGTAGACGTGTTTTCTTAACGCTCCGGAAAAACAATAAGTCATTCAGTCGAAAACGTTCGAAAAATTTATAAACGCGAGGTTTTGCGTTTCGCGATGCAAATCGCATATCGTAAACTAAAGTTTTAATTAATTAATTAATCTTTACGTACTTTCAATAAACAAATGAGTAAGAACGTGGATCAGCGCACTCAACGCCAAAAATAACAAAACGAAGCCCGTGAAAAATTCAGAGAGAGCAAGACAATCGTCGTCTCTCTTTGGCCCGTAATAATGCTTATTTCGCATTTACAAGTAATACTCTAGAACCGAAAGAAAGTGCAAGTTTACTGACCGCCGAAAACCAGAGAGCTAGTTCTTGCTTTCCCGCCCTGCTTTTCACCGCTTTAACGCCATGGAGTGAGCAATGCAAAACTCCAACCGAGCTTCTGCCACCTAGTGCAACAACAACAGCAACTACCACGTCAACTACAACGGTCTCTGTCGCCAACAATGCAATAACGACTCCAAACGAAACCAAATTTATTTATTAGTTATGATTCAAGTTCAACAAATTTATTTATTAGTTAACATTCATGTCCGGTAGACTAGTATCAAGAGATTAAAAAAAAAAAAAGAACTGCGACCTTTAAATCTCGGTTTTTTTTAGTTTTTAACTAAAGTTACTTTCCCAGCTCTCGAGGTTTTTGCTACCGCTGCGACGCTGGTTATAGCGTCGTAGTTATGGTAACCCAGCATCGAGCCCAGGGAAGGTCAGCAGAAATGGTCCTGATGAGATGTCTAGCAAACATCGAAACAGCGCTGTAGGCTATAATTATTTGCGATACTCGAAGAGTAAGCAAATACTGTAAACGTTGAAATGTCTGTCTGTCCATCTGTCCGTCCGTACAAACGTCGAGATCTCGGGAACTATAAGAGCTAGAACCACCAAATTTTGCACACAGACTTGTATTAGCAAAGCGCAGATCAAGTTTGTTTCAAAACCTGACCACGCCCCTTTTTACGCCCACAAACCGCGAAACTCTGTGGTGTCCACATTTTTAATGCTAGAGAAAAGTGGCCCTTATAAATGTTATTTGTATTGAAAATATCTACTAAATATATTGCGCCCGAAAGTAGGCTAACCATTTTTTTTGAAGGGGGCGCTAAAAATTTATTGCGCTTGAAAGTAGTTGAAAGAGGGTAATGAGTATCGCAAATCTTATAGTCGGGAAACCCGACTATAGCGTTCTTTCTTGTTTTAGCTTCTTGTCTTTTGACAAGAACTTTATGTGTGTGGCATAAAAAGCCGGTATACAACTTATAATAAATTTAAACCGCTTTCGACTTTGGGTTCGCTTACTTAACCAAAAAAAAAACAAGCCAACCAAATAAAAAAATTTTTTTATATTAAAATAAAAAAAAGTAACCTTCGTTAGTCCACTGGGTATAAGATTTATTAACAATATGCAAAAATAATTTCATTAAAATCTCGCGCACAATTTTCTTAATCGAGGGCACCGACAATCAAAACGCTGTTTCAAGAAAAACAATATTAAAGGTCGTGTTTGTACCACCCTTTTGCATGTACTTAGAATTTTGCTTTTGCATGTAACCTTTTAAAAATCCGAATTTCGCCATAATATTTTGCACGCGTGTTCTTAACTTTCACAAAATTAGATTTAGGCAAAAAAATAAAAATAAAAAAATAAAAGTGCTGAGGCGCAAGTCCCCCTTGAACACGTTTTTCTCGAAACTACTTTTTCTTAGGTGGTTGACATGATATTTCAAGTTCTACTGAACCTGAACTGGTTCCTTTGGAATTTGGTATATATCTTGTTCACACAATTAATTTATTTTTTATTTTTTTTTGTTGAACAAATTGCTTCTAATTTTATGTAGCTTTTTTTAAAAAATGCCTAAAATGTAGGCTTCTAGACTAGAATACCCCCTTAAACCTTAGCTTATATAATTATAAGTTCGCAACTCCGATTTAATAAAAAAAATATAATTTTATTTTTTATTCAATATTCAATTGATTGTTACAAAACTTATTTGTGAAGAACACCGACCTATTAGGTTGAGGTCTCAAACTGAACTTAAGGGGATATATACAGCCAGAAGCCCGAAAAAAGACCGTTTTTTCGAATTTTTTTTCAGGAAAACTATGTACAATTTCAGACCGGGCGTTTTTCCATCTAAAAGTATACACATTTAAGATTAATTCACAATTTTTTTTATTGAAAAATTTTTACAGTGTAACGAGATATGCTGGATTCTTCCGAGCGTTAAAGAAAAAAAGAAAATTCGGTAGCCAACGCCGCTCCTTCGAAAATCATCTAAAACAAAAAAACCAAATTGATTATTAAATAAGATACTAGAATCTAGTCCTCATCATAGGTGTTTTTGTAATATTGATTTTTGACAAAATGGCGGACGTTTAAAAATGACATTGCGATTTTTGACTAAAAGTTAGCCATTGTTTTGCCTGTTAAAAAAAAACTAAGCATCGGAAAAAAAAAATCCTATGATGAGGACTAGATAATTATGTATAAGCACAAAAAATTTCATTGCAATCGGTTTGCTAGTTTTCGAGATATTTTGGCTACCGATTGAAAATTTGGTAATACGGTACGGCACTCACGAACGTGACTCACTCTTCGGTCTATAACTTCGTTATTTTTTGAGATATCGACTTGAAACTTTTACAACACGTTTTTGATCCCTTAAGCTTCAAGAAAATGCAAAAAAAAATGATTTTTTCGAAAATCCTGGATGTATATATCCCCTTAACTTGCTGATCTGATTCTATTGACGATAAAGCCTCGGTCTCGGGCTTTTCGGGATTTGAGTGAGTTGTGAAATTGTTCTGAGAAAACTTTCGGTTTCTTTTGAGTGAAACTTTAATTACTCTTGGATTCAAGTGTCTTGACTCTTGGATACAAGTGCGCTCTTAGATTTTACGACTTTAGAATTCTTTGGATTGAAATAGGAGTTTATGTGTCTGCGAGCCGAACTTTGATTGTCTTTGAACGTGTGAACGTGACAATTGGGGGGAGTTGTTTAGTCTTCAGTTTTGGGTGATAACCTGGGACTAAAATTTGGGGATTTTTCATTGGCCTTCGATTGTGGGCTCTTGGTACAAGGGTGTATAATTTCTAGGGTAGTATAGGGTATATTGTGGATACATAAAGTAATGGGTATATTCAGAGTGTTATGGGACTGTGTATGTGTTGCTTAAGTATATGCAGAGTCTTATAGGAATATGGACATGTCACTATATATATATGTTCTAAGATTTATAAACATCATTTAAAAAAAGAGTGTGAAAAAAAGAACGGGAACCACCTAACCCTAAACTGAGAAGTGAGTGCTATGTAAAGAATATTTTCGAAAACATACACGCAAATATCAATATTCGCCCTAATCAGATAATCGGTTAACTTTCACCCCAAACCAACAGTTGGTGTAAGACGAAAACGCCATTATAAGCTACAAAAAACCTATTAGACGATTGGTTAACAACTGTTGCGAAAGCTTCTATTAAAGGTAAATCTTGGTGAAACTTTCAAGAAATCCCTCATTTTTTTGAGACAACGTTTTTAAAACTCTTTTTTATTAAGAATTGTATGTGCGTTTATAAAACAAAATGTATTTTTTATTTTTAGAAGGTTGAGAAGATAAATTATTTATTTTAACATTTTTTATAAATTTAATTTTGTACTTCTAGGTATAAATTCGACTATAATTCGAGGCATATGCAAAGTCATCGCAACTACGATTACCAAGTACAAGGATCCTGCATCTCAACGAGTAGTTCGCGAGCTTATTGTTGATCTTGCAAGCATTCACCATGATTTAACAATTGAACATATGTTAAACGTCTTTAAAACTCTTTTATTCAAAGAATTTGCAACTGTTTCCCCTCAAAAATCATGTAAATCGGCCGTTATAGCATTAGGATGGATTTGTCTTTTACAAAAACACGCAAACCGTGATTCTAATATCTTTAAAACAGAAAAAAAAAGGCTTATTGAATACCAGTCATTATTCTTAAAAATAACTCTGCTGTCCCCAAACCAACGGATTACAGATGCAAGTACGAAAATATTAAATGAGTTATGGGATAACAACACAATTTTCGATGAAACTTTGGAAATATTATTTCAAATGGAAGCAACTATCGAAGTTACTATTATGTTAATGTTGATGGTTAAATTTGAATCTAAAAGCAATAAGTCAGTTATGCTAAAAAAGTATGCTGAAAAGCTTTCGGAATATTTCGTAAAGAGTATGGTTTCATGCAAATACAAACCAGACAAATCATTTATAACTGCCTGCCGTCCTTTATTGGAATCCCTCACCGAATCTGAATTCGATTCCTTTATATATCCTCCATTACAAAGGTCAATATTACGTAGTCCTGAAAATACTCTTGAAAGTATTGGATTAATTTTCGATATGGTTAATTTCGATTGCAGCCATTATGCTCGTAAAGTTGGCAAGGTTCTTATTCAAAATTTATACAGTAAAGGAGACATCGCAAGAAAAGAGTCACTGGAATCTTTGAAGCTTATATCGATAAAATGTTCTGATTGGCTTGTCGTAAAAGAATTGTTAGAACATATTTTTTCGGTGCTAAATGGATCGGATGGCAAAATAAATGTAATCGAGTACAGACTTAATATCTTACAGGTAATTAAATATATATATAAATATCTTTTTTAACTATCGTGCTGGCATTGAAATAAGTGATTCAGATTTGTGAAACTAACTATAAGTGGCAACGACAAATTGAAATATCTTTGTTTTTGTTAAGCTTATCGAAATCTTATGCCGAAACTTATAATCACAAGACATTTGTATCCACAAAATTTCAGTGTTCAATTTTTTTTTGTGCGATACTCGAAGAGTAAACAAATACTGTTAACGTTGCAAATGTCTTTCTGTCCGTCCGCCCTTCCGTCCGTCCGTCCGTCCGCCCGTCCGTTCGTCCGTCTGTCCGTACAAAGGTCGAGATCTCGGGAACTATATGAGACAGACGGCAATCAAGGCTGACCAGCCTAAAATGACTTGCTGGATATGTGAAAAAATGGTGCACACCAAGTGCGCTGGTTTTACTGGCCGACGCCTGTCTTGAGGTTGCGAACGAGATGAAATTGTTCATGCGCCAAACTAAAGGTGGCTTGAAGGGGCTGATCAACTGTTTTGCCGGAGCTAGAGATAGTTTTCGCAAGGCAGATGATCTGCTACAAGCTCTGGACACTCAATTTAATAGCATAAAACTATTAGAGGAGTCTCCAAAGCGCCAGTAGACCAGTAGAGCACTCCCGTGGATCAGCAGCCGAACTCAGCAACCGCTCAAATGTTGCTAAGACCGGCAGCAAAAAAAGATTCGGAACCCGAACAATCCACAGCGGAGTGTATGCAAATAGGCGATCATGAAAATTCCGATTTGTCCGTAGTGGTTTCACAGTTGGTGAATCCACCAAACATACCGCCAAAAGCGAATATTGAGTCCGGGCTACCGGGCGTAGGTGGTTCTGCAGACGCACAACCTGCACCACCTAAAGATCTTTCAGTGGTTCCACCAAAGAAACAAATATTTGTTTCTCGGCTTTCCCCTGATCAAACATCTTCTGATGTACTGTCTTATATACAAGACAACACAAAAGCTGAAAACGTTAAGGTGGAAAAATGTAAGTTCTCTTATGCTAGGGATATTTTATTTTTTAAGATCACTGTCCCAATCGAGCAATTTGCCACCATATGCTCTGCCAAATTCTGGCCGGAAAATTTGGTGGTAAAGGAGTTCGAAGCTAAGAAAAAAAAGGGCCCATGAGAATTAGACTTCCCAGTTTGTTTTTGATGTATTTATTAAATTTCTTAGTTTTTTTTAAATAATTTAATTTGGTTTTCTACACTTTTTTGTCATATATTTTTATTTGCGATACTCAAAGAGTAAGCAAATACTGTAATCGTCGAAAATGTCTGTCTGTCCGTACGAACGCTGAAATCTCGGGAACCACAAGATAGATCCACCAAATTTTGCACGCAGACTTCTGTATACCCCACGTAGATCAAGTTTGTTTCAAAACGCGACCACGCCCCTTTTAACGCCCACAAACCGCGAAACTCTGCCTTAAGGGGAGCTTCTCATGTAACACGTCGAAAAGTAGTTGTTTTTTGGGATTTTTTTTCACTCGGAAAATAAAAACACATACAAATAATTTTTTGCATATACTTGAAGACATGTTTGAAGTATAAAAAAAACATTTTTTGAAAGTCTTAAAAAACAAAATGGCGGACTTATTGATGGTCGCGGGCGTGCGACTCGGCTGAGTTATTTGTCGCGGTACAGTGTGTAGTAGAGTGTATCGAAAATCAACTTTTTTTTGATTTTCGATGACGGCGGGTGCGGAAAAGTTGTAAAACCATGTCAAATGGAAGCACAAAAAATTTCAGCCCGAAAGGATAATGTTTACAGTTGCCACTTCGTCCTTGAAATTTTGAAATTTGCATGGAAACTCTTTTTTTTTTTGTTGTTAAACCATGTCAAATGGAAGCACAAAAAGTTTCAGCCAGAAAGGATAATGTTTACTATCCCTAGCAACGTCCTTGAAATTTCGAAATTTGCATGAAAACTCGAAAGGATAATATTTACTATCCCCGCACCCAGCGTCATCGAAAAAAAACAAAAAAATCGAGTTTCCACGAAAGTTTCAAAATTTCAGGGACGAAGTGGCAATAGTAAACATTATCCTTTCGGGCTGAAATTTTTGTGCTTCCATTTGACATGGTTTTACAACTTTTCCGCACCCGCCGTCATCGAAAATCAAAAAAAGTTGATTTTCGATACACCCTAGTGTAGAGCCCAAAGTTTTCATCTGAAACATACAACAAATAATATTTGTTATTCAGCAAGGTTCCCCATAGTGCATGAAAGTCTGCATCTTAAAAAAATTTTTTTCTACAATATTGAAATCACGTCTTGAAAAAAAAGTTATATTTTTTCGTCATTTTTTGTCGCTAAAGAAGGCTTAAAAGGTATAGAATAATTTTTTTTTTTCACAATTCCAGACATTCATGCACTCGTTCAATTCATAATCAGCAAAACACTTTTTAAAAATCAAAAATCGGTTCAGTAGTTTTTGCACAATCGTGTACCGCGTTTTTAAAATCATAGTTTTGAGAAAAAACGATTTAAAGTTTTGAGTTAGCGCCAAATCGCACACAAATCGCGACCGAGCGCGCTGGTCCATTCAATTATATTTTCCGTAATATTTAGAGTTGAGTCATAAAACTTTGGGAATATACTCCCAATACGTTATTCTAACAACCTATGAAAAAAAAAATTGATTTTTTGAAAATTTTACATGAGAAGCTCCCCTTAAAGGATAATATTTCACCAATTTAAAAAGGCATCTGCAAATGTGCCATAAGGACGTATATAATAGCGAGATGGACCAAGAGGGCGACAATGAGCATCAGGAGAAGAAAAATAAATTAGTCGTTACATTTTCTTCAACCAAAGTAAAAGAAGCGTGTGTGCAAATGGTCACGAAAAAGAAAGTGCCATTCCAGCTTTTGGATTCTGCTCCTTTAAAAAAATTGACAGCACTTAAGGTGCAATCTTTCAGCCGAAACTCTTAAAAAATGTATGTTCCTTAAATTAAATAAATTAATAAATAAATTTTTCTCAAGTTGAATTTATAAAATATTATTTGTTAATAGATTTACATGCGATTTTTGTTAACTATTAACTCTTTACTTGCAGAGTATAGAGCTATATTGTATTCTTTCGAAACTAGGTAGCAGGAATAAGAAAGCGTTTTTGATTACCTAAATAGTTTAGGCTCGAAAGATCAGACCAATACTGAGCTACATGGGCATTATAAAAGCTGAAATAAGAGTTATTTGTCAACTTTTAAATCAAAATTGAAAAAAATAGTTATTTGTCAATTTTTATATTTAGATAAATAATCAAGGCTTATGTTTCAACTTTTTCAATACAAATTAGAAAATAATTCTTATTTTTAAATATTTTCAATAAAAATTATAATCGTTACGGTCCCTGGTAAAAACCTAAAAACACATGTTTAAAGCTTGTTTTAACTTAATTTTTGGATGTAACTAATTTTTTATAACATTTTTCAGAAAAACTTTTGGTGTGAAATGGTATTTTACTCAAAAATTAGCGTAACTTAAGTACACTAGTCGGCATAATTATTTTGACGGAACAAATTTGGCACATACCTGCTTATAACGCATAATCTGTTTATATTTTAAATCACTTGTTCTATTATTTAACTTGTATGGACTATTTTCCTTTAAAATACAAAATCTGGTGTAAATCACCAACAAAATCGGATAACTATTGCAAAAGTTTTGGACCATAGTAAATGTATTTCAAATTGCGAAATCTATAAATGTATGAACGTCCATACGATTTTTTAGTGCAGTTTATGAAGTCCAGATTGTATGGGCCAAAAAAATCGTTGTCCGATTTTGTTGAAACTTCTTTTAAAATAACTGTTTTCCAATTCTCTTTTAATGCTTTTACTACAAAATTTTTTCAACTTTTTTTTTATTTAAAAAATGCAAAATGGTTGATTTTCATGTAAAAAGTTGTCTGTTTTATCTCGAAACCTACTGGTCGGATCAAAAAAGTATCATCATTTTCAAAAGCTACGACCCAAAGTACATTCAAAACAATTTATACCAAAAATTATATATAAGGTTGTCAAATATCTCCCTTCCGCCTTTTTGTCTTTTGAACTTCGCGGCTATATACAAAGCGCTACAGAGCTCGTATCGGGCAATACTATACATCATTTGAAAGGTCTTGATATAACCTACAAAACGACGCTATGCAAGATTAGTTTGGATACTGCGTTCAAAAGTTAAAAACGTGTAAACATGGAGTTCATTAACGCCGAAATTCGAGCTATTTTAAAGTTTTCCTTCGTCAAAGGCAAATCCGCTAGAGAAACGTTCCGTGAGATTAGTGGTGTTTTGGGGAATGGTACTCTATCACTTCGAACCGCGGAGGAATGGTTTCGACGATTCAGAGCCGGTGAAAACGACACTAGCTGGCGGAAGACCTGTGACGACGAATACCGATCAAATCATGGAAAACATCGAGTTAGACCGGCATGTGGCATCTTGTGACATCGCCCAGAAGATGGGAGTTAGTCACCAAACCATTTTTAACCACCTGCAGAAGGCTGGATACAAAAAAAAGCTTGATGTTTGGGTGCCGCATGATTTGATGCAAAAAAACATTCTGGACCGAATCAACGCCTGCGATATGCTACTAAAACGGAACGAACTCGACCCATTTTTGAAGCGGATGGTGACTGGCGACTTAAAATGGATCACATACGACAACATCAAGCGAAAACGGTCGTGGTCGAAGACCGGTGAAGCCGGGATTGACGTCCAGGAAGGTTTTGCCGTGTGTTTGGTGGGATTGGAAGGGAATCATCCACTATGAGCTGCTCCCATATGGCCAGACGCTTAATTCTACCATCTACAGTGAACAACTGAACCGCTTGAAGCAGGCGATCGACCAGAAGCGTCCAGAATTGGCCAACAGGAAGGGTGTAGTGTTCCACCAAAACAACGCCAGACCACACACTTCGTTGATGACTCGTCAGAAGCTACGGGAGCTCGGATGGGAGGTTTTATCGCATCCACCATATAGCCCGGACATAACGCCAAGTGATTACCACCTGTTCCTGTCCATGGCGAATTCCCTTGGTGGTGTAAAGTTGGACTCAAAAGAGGCTTGTGAAAAGTGGCTGTCCGAGTTCTTCTCAAATAAGGAGGGTGGTTTCTACGAGGGGGGTATTATGAAGTTGCCGTCTAGATGAAGACAGATTATCGAACAAAACGGTGCATATTTGAACTAAATCCGATCACTATAACACTTTTTATAAAGCATTGAATAAAGAGCAAAAAAGCGGAAGGGAGATATTTGACAACCTTATATTAAGGTAAAAAGTGTTGTCAAAACACTTGTGCCACCCTACATTTTCACATTTGGCCTGATATTTTCCAAACTTTGTAGTGGATTTACACCAGAGTTGGTATTTTAAAGGAAAATAGTCCATATAAGTTAAATAATAGTATAAGTGCTTTGAAGTATTAACAGATTATGCGGTGTAAGCATATATGTGCCAAATTTGTTCTGTCAAATTAATTATGCAAACTAGTGTATATTAATGAAAGTGTAGTCCCTTAGGAGAATGGCATAAACAAATAAAAAATTGGCACAAAATTTGTCTCAAATAGACCTACCTAATAGAAACAAATATATATACAACACACCCGATGTTTTATCTTTTTTATGCTTTTTTCAGGGTGCGGGCTATTTGAGCTTTAACAACGTACATCAAGACCATCTGCCCGACCTTTTAGATGAAGCTGTCAACTTATTTTGGAAGGCGCTAGAGTTTGAGACACAGGAAAAAGTAATTTGCTGTACTCTGGATATGTTTGCCTTGTGGACTCAAAAGTTTACAAAGGAGTTACCAAGTGTAATTATCAATATTTTTAAAACCGGTATTCGGCTGAAAAACACAAATCAAATAATTCGGCAAAGTTACCTTGAATGGCTTCTTTTATCAATACAAAATACCGAGATAACTAACCACAGCAGTATAATACCAGATCTTATATCTTTATATACTAAAGCATTGCAAAATTTATCTCATCTTTGTAACTTGTCTGAGGCAGCGTGTATTGCCTGTATAATGCTTATTTTAGAAGAGCCATCAGAAATTTACAATATTTTCTGGACATCAGTTTTTGATATAAACAAAAAACATTTTTTTAATGAAAAGTTTACGGCAGTGGCTTCGGTAGAGACACTATGCAATATGTCATTAATGACAAGAATATTGCTTAATTCATATCCTGACAAAATTAAAGGAGAGTTGGGTCCTTTAATTCGTACTTTAGTTTATAACTTATGTAGCCAGTCAGCTAAAGTTCGTAATGCTACAACTAAGGAAGTTCAACAAATAATTAGATCAACAAAAGGAATGGAATTCGTAAAGTTAGCATTATGTGAATTTGGTAAACGCATTAGTTTAGTAAACATTCAAAATGATGGAGACACTTCTTGTTTAGACCAATTTGGAACACCGGCGCATGCCTATGTAGAGGCATTACTAGCTTTGACCAGCGTAACACATTTAACGTATGAGCAATCTGTCGAGGTCGCTTTAGATTTATTGCTTATATCACACCATCCAGGAATTGTAGTGAATGATCCATATTTATGGGAAACTACTATCAAGCAACATTTTAATTTAGATCCGGAAAATTTCATAAAAGCACAACAAAAAAACATAGTTAACCAATTCATCGACAATTTTCAAGCTTGTTCGCAGTTTGAAAATACCATATCAGCACTGGTTCGTATTTGTCCCAAACCTGTTGTTTCATTAGTAGTAAAAGACTTTAAAAACTTTTTAAGTGAGTCTACAAATTACAGTATTTCCAATGAAGAATATTTAACATATTTGACTCCAGAAGGAGAATTATATGATAAGAGCGTAATACCTCATATTGACTCACAATATGAGACAGTTCGTGTTAAAAGAGAAAATAAAGTTTACAGCTACAAGGAACAATTAGAAGAGATTCAACTTCGTCGTGAAATTGATGAAAAAAGGGAAAAAGAAGGAAAATCGAAAACTATAAAGCTCACTCAAAAGCAGGAAGAACAAATAAAGAACCAAACGGAAAAAGAACTCCGCATAAAATTACGTGTTCATCAGCTATATAAAAAGCTGATTTGCAAAATAAGCTTACTAAAAGCAGCATGTTCTGGAAATGGAGATCAAGTTGCACAACATTTTCACACTCTGTTGAATGATATTTTGCAAGCTTCAAAAAGCCCTTTAAGTGCAAAAGATCTAACAGATCTTTATTTATACCTGCATACCCTCTGCTTTAAATTTCATTCCAAACTTGGACGTG
The DNA here is from genome assembly GCA_018150695.1 of Drosophila oshimai. Taxonomy (NCBI): domain Eukaryota; kingdom Metazoa; phylum Arthropoda; class Insecta; order Diptera; family Drosophilidae; genus Drosophila; species Drosophila oshimai. Next base: position 55,182 of record JAECWM010000118.1, on the reverse strand, counting down.
CCATCGCAGTAGCGACAATAAGGCTTCAAAGCCCATCTTGCATTTTAAAGGATGAGATTGATGCTTTAGATATACACACAGCTATTGAAGATATTATAATTGATCTTGACAATCATGTAAAATCAAACTTATTTGACTCGCCATCATTTTCATATGCTTTTGAGTTCCTCAAGCGAGCGTTAATTTTGTTATATAAGGACTTTAAATTTGAAACAATTTCGAAGGGCATACAAATAATAGCTATACATACCGATACAAAAGCTGCGACTGCTTGTAAGCCAAAGTTTATGCCTAGATTTGGTATGTTTGAAATTTTGATGTATATGTTTAAAATCAATAATAAGCTGGAAGCACAAGCTGCTGCTGCTATTTTAGAAGTGGCGAACATCTCAAATGGTGCTGTTTTATGTGCAAATCCAGATAACCAGATTATAAATATATTTTTACAAGCCTTGCAAGATAATATAGGCTCGGTAAGAAAAGTAGCTTTGCAAGCTTTGAAAGTAATGGTTGAAGCAATTGTAGATCATTTAAAAATTGATAACAATCTTGAAAAACTTATTATAACCAGATTTTGGATAGCAAAATACGACGCTTGTGAAGAAAATAGAGATTTGGGCATATTTATTTGGAATAAGGCAAACTTACCTTTACCAAGAGTTGACGATGTTATTTATGATGTCACACATCCCGAACTGTGTATTCAAAAATCATCCTCAAAGTCTTTAATGCCACTTATAGCTGATAATGAAACTTTGTTAAAATGCGTAATAACAAAGTTATTTAGTATTTACAATGAAAAGCTGGAACTAATACCTCCAGTACTGGATCAATTCGACCGTGAAATCGAGCCAGCAACCGATCAATGGAAACCAAGAAGAGGAGTTGCAATCGCATTCTCCACAATCGCACCCATATTATCTATTGAAGACATTAATGTTATTATGAGTTTTATGGTGTCACATGGTCTTGGAGATCGAGAAGATATCGTTCACAAAGAAATGTTAGCAGCTGCACTTAAAATAGTTGATCTTCACGGTAATAAGACAATAGTAAACTTGTTACCCGTGTTTGAAGATTTTCTTGATAAAGCACCAAAATCTCAAAGTTATGACAACATTCGCCAAGCTGTTGTTATTTTAATGGGATCGTTAGCCCGACATTTGGAAAAGGATGATAAGCGAATTGATCCAATCGTCAAAAGATTACTAACAGCACTGTCAACTCCCTCCCAACAAGTTCAAGAAGCGGTATCGAATTGTTTGCCTCATCTAATGCCTTCTGTAAAAGACGAAGCACCAGCTATGATCAAAAAACTTTTAAATTCATTGGCAAAGTCTGATAAATATGGTGAACGGCGTGGAGCAGCTTATGGCATCGCTGGTATAGTAAAAGGTCTTGGAATTTTATCTTTAAAACAACTTGACATAATGTCAAAACTGACAGCCTATATTCAAGAGAAAAAAAATTATAGATCCAGAGAAGGAGCTTTGTTTGCTTTTGAAGTCTTATGTACTACACTTGGTCGTCTATTTGAACCCTACATAGTTCATGTATTGCCACACTTGCTACAATGCTTTGGTGATCCTTCCCAATATGTTAGACAGGCAGCCGATGACACAGCAAAAGTAGTTATGGGAAAACTGTCCGCACATGGAGTTAAACTAGTACTTCCGTCACTTTTAGAAGCTCTTGATGAAGATTCGTGGAGAACGAAAACGGCATCAGTTGAATTGTTGGGTGCAATGGCATTTTGTGCACCAAAACAACTTTCGTCTTGTCTACCTAGTATAGTCCCAAAACTTATTGAAGTCTTGGGAGATTCTCACACTAAAGTACAAGAATCTGGTGCGGAAGCTCTTAAAGTTATAGGGTCCGTTATAAAGAATCCAGAAATTCAAGCAATCGTTCCCGTTCTTTTGGATGCATTAGAGGATCCCTCAAATAACACATCAACTTGCCTGCAAAGCTTACTAAAGACCAAATTTGTTCATTTTATTGATGCTCCATCATTAGCCCTTATAATGCCAGTAGTGCAACGAGCTTTTATGGACCGTTCCACAGAAACAAGAAAAATGGCTGCACAAATAATCGGAAATATGTATTCATTAACAGACCAAAAAGATTTAGCACCGTACCTACCAAGTATAATTCCTGGCCTTAAATCATCTTTATTAGACCCAGTTCCCGAAGTGAGAGCTGTTTCTGCTCGAGCGCTTGGTGCAATGGTCAAGGGAATGGGGGAAAGTTCGTTTGAAAATTTATTACCATGGTTAATGGAAACATTAACTTCGGAGTCTAGCAGTGTGGACCGCAGTGGAGCCGCACAAGGACTCTCGGAGGTAGTTGGAGGTCTTGGTGTCGAAAAGATGCATAAACTCATGCCGGAAATAATTTTGACTGCAGAAAGAGTAGATATTGCTCCACATGTAAAGGATGGATACATAATGATGTTTATATACATGCCTGGAGCATTTCCAGAAGAATTTACACCATATATCGGACAAATCATCAATCCAATATTGAAAGCATTAGCAGATGAAAGTGAATATGTTCGTGATACAGCCCTAAAAGCAGGTCAGCGAATTGTTAATTTATATGCGGAGACTGCTGTTGCGCTTTTACTTCCCGAGCTTGAAAAAGGACTATTTGATGATAACTGGCGAATAAGGTATAGCTCAGTTCAGTTACTTGGAGACCTATTATATCGTATTTCTGGAGTATCTGGAAAGATGACAACCGAAACAGCAAGTGAAGACGACAATTTTGGCACCGAACATTCACATACATCTATAATTCGCTTTTTAGGAGATGAACGTAGAAATAGAGTTTTATCTGGACTTTACATGGGACGGAGTGACGTTTCGTTGATGGTCCGACAAGCTGCACTACATGTCTGGAAAGTGGTTGTGACAAATACCCCAAGGACTCTGCGGGAAATTCTTCCTACATTATTTGGCTTACTTCTAGGATGTCTGGCTAGCACAAGTTATGACAAAAGACAAGTCGCTGCGCGAACCTTAGGGGACTTGGTTCGAAAACTAGGGGAAAGAGTTTTGCCAGAAATCATACCTATTCTTGAAGATGGATTAAACTCTGATCATCCTGATCAACGACAGGGAGTCTGCATAGGCTTATCTGAAATAATGGGATCTACATCTAAAGAAATGGTCCTTACATTTGTGCACAGCTTGGTTCCTACAGTCCGCAAGGCTTTGTGCGATCCCTTACCAGAAGTTCGAGAAGCAGCAGCAAAAACCTTTGAATCTTTACATAGCACAGTTGGCTCACGTGCATTGGATGATATTCTGCCGTATATGTTAGATGGTCTTTCCGACCCTGACCCCTTAGTTGCTGAAAATACTTTAGATGGACTTAGACAGGTAATGTCGATAAAATCAAGAGTAGTTTTGCCATATCTGGTGCCTCAATTAACTTCTCCACCGGTTAATACAAAAGCATTATCTATTCTTGTATCTGTTGCTGGTGAAGCATTAACCAAATACTTGCCGAAAATATTATCTGCATTATTAGAAGCTCTATCAGACGCCTATGGATCTCCGCATGAACAGCAGCAGATCGATTATTGCCAGACTGTTATATTGTCAGTAACAGATGAAACTGGAATTAGAACAATAATGGATACATTACTGATTTCAGCAAATTCTAATGACCTATGTACTCGAAAATCCTCAGCAAGCTTACTATCTGCATTTTGTATTCATTCACCCGGAAACTACTCGCAATACATTCCTCAACTTTTAAGATGCTTACTAAGATTATTGGTCGAAAACGATAAAGATATTTTACAGAAGTCATGGGAAGCTCTCAATGCTGTTATTAAAGGCCTTAATGCCGCACAGCAAATCTCACACGTATCTGATGTTCGTCAAGCAGTTAGGTTTGCAGCAAGTGAGCTTAAAGGTCCGGAGCTTCCAGGTTTTTGTTTGCCGAAAGGAATTACGCCCCTCTTGCCCGTTTTCCGAGAAGCTATTTTAAATGGATTACCAGAGGAAAAAGAAAATGCAGCACAAGGACTGGGTGAAGTTATTTTCTTGACCAATGCGCAATCATTGCAGCCATCTGTAGTACACATAACTGGTCCATTGATTCGAATACTAGGAGATCGATTTAATGCAGCGGTTAAAGCCGCTGTTTTGGAAACTTTATCAATCTTGCTTCATAAAGTTGGTGTTATATTAAAACAATTCTTACCACAACTTCAGACCACATTTCTTAAAGCTTTGCATGACCAAAACAGAAACGTAAGGATGAAAGCAGGGAAAGCTCTTTCTGAGCTAGTAGCAATTCACTCTAGAGCAGATCCATTATTCAATGAAATTCATAACGGAATTAAAAATTCAGATGATTCTTCTATAAGGGAAACAATGCTTCATGCCCTTCGTAGTATAGTGAGTCGGTCTGGAGACAAAATGTCTGACCCAATAAAAAAACAAATTTATGCTACCTTGTTAAGTATGATCGGACATCACGAAGATGTCACACGTAACGCTGTTGGTGGATGCTTGGGAGCCATGTTAAAGTACATAGCGCCTGTGCAAGTCGATGATTTATTTAATAATTTAATACTGACAGATAATACTGATGATCTAGCAGTAAAGCATGGATACACAATTGTCTTGTTTGTGGCCTTAAAAGAATGTCCCAACGAAGTACTAACTTCAAATTTACAAGAAAAGATAACATCATATGTTTTGATTAATATTTTATCAGACAAAGTGCCAATTGCTTGCAATGCAATAAGAGCTGCCGCATACCTTTTGGAGCACTGTCTTGTCAATAACTATGCGTTTCCCATTAATGTAATAGTTGCATTAGCTAGAGCTATGAACCATTCCAGCAATGATGTAAAACAGTTGGTCGCAAAAAGTTGTACCCATCTTTCTAAACGTTTGACAGCTGATCAAATTAATCTTGATGTTTTAAAATATTTGGTCCCCATGCTAGTAAATGGCACTAAGGAAAAGAACGGATATGTCAAGTCAAATTCAGAACTAGCGTTAATATCCATTTTAAGATTAAGAACTGACGAATCGACGTTTTTAAAAATCTCAAACATATTAGAATCCGGAGCTAGGGATTCATTAAACGAAGTCGTGACCAAAGTTTTAAAACGTGCAGCGCCTCAGTCCACAGTAAAAGAAGAAGAATTAGATGATACACTTCAAACATAATCAGTAAATTTTTTTGATATATCCAACTAATAATAAATGCTTATTAAACATGTTGCGCATAGTTTTGTAAATAAAATATAAATTATACAAGACGTTTTTATTGTCCACTTAAAAAATTGATTTGTTGCTTGGGTAAGTAAATAGTAAAAGTTGTAATAATTTCTAGTGCCACACAAACCGTTTCAACCGAAATCCAATCAAGTTCCAATTAAACACAAAACTGTCGGTGCCACAGAAAACTTTTATTTCCCCTGTGTTTTAAAAGCCGGTTTTATTAAATAAGCATAGGGGCTAGTTACATTCATGATTTTTTTGAAACCAATCAACCGGATACTGTTTCTGTGGCTCCTCGGATAATATTAGAATTTAAATACATTTTATTTAAAATTATAAAAACAAAACAGTCTTAAAAAAAATAAACAAATATACACGGGCGCCACAGATATCTCTAGGTATTTTGAATTCCGCGGAAAGCGCTTCGAAATAAAATTATCTGGATGTTACAGAACTGAGCATTTTAAGTAGCATTTTCAGGTTTTGACACTTTTCAATAATCAACTAGCAGTTCTGTTTACTTTAAATTAAAAATAAATAGATTTATAATTTTTTCCTATGTAGTATAACATAATGAAATCAAATTATGCTATGAAGTTTTAAAAGAACCGCATTGAACAAAATCAAAATGGTAGGGCCTGAAAGTAGGTAGCTGGTCTTCTAACATTTTGTATTATTTTGTCCACGGTTAACACACTTTTTTTTACCTTAATAAAGAAAAGAAAATATTGTTTAAAAAATTTTAGGAACTTGGCGAAAAAAAATTTATTTCGGTTCTACCATGCTAAAAATGCCAAGCCAAAGTCTGTTAATTCGCACTCTAAGCTCTTCTGAAGCAGTTTTCATTCGCTGATTTCGCCAGGGAACTGTGTAAAACTAATTATATTCCAAAATTTGTGGTCAATATTGCGAAAGAATATTCCAAAATATAATATTTAAAAGAAAACGTATAACACAAAATATTGAGAAAACAAACATATGGCTGTAACCACGGGTAAATATTCTGCATATTTGCATTTTTTTTAATTGTTGTAAGTTTTATCTTTTTTTAAATTTGGTTGCCTGGTTCATTTTGGCTTTTTCGGAATATTTTCTTCAAAATATTTATCGTGCTTTTAAATGATAATGACAACCAAATTAGTTTAGATTTTACAGACTGTTAAAGTTTTTGGTAGTTAGTGGTTCGTTTTGGCTGTGAGCCGCTGTATATATTGAAAATTTGATTTCGCGAGTGAGCAGTGAAACCTTATTTTGGGAAATTCTTGTAAAAGAAGGTAAGTAAAAGTGAAAAAATAATAATAAGGTATCTGTTCAATTTTTTTTTCATAAACAACTAGCAATTTTATGAAATTTATTTTTTTTTAAATTAATTCGGCTTTTTTGGAAGCAACTAAGAAAACTTAAAAAAAAAAAAACCAATAATTGAATTTTACAAAATATACGTGTGTGTGGATGTTCTACTCAAGAACATACATAAATTCTGTAAAACATACATATTTGGCATTTTAATAAAAATCTTTTGTTCTAGGAATCTAATCGCGCCTCCAAAACTCTCCCCCAAAAACAAATGAGACAAATTTTTCAGTCAGTTTAACAACGAAATCACACAACAAACATTTTTCTTAAGGGGTTAGGTGGGTTTCCCGGGCAAAAAAAGGCAAATTTTTAAGAATTTTTTTGTATATAAAGAATGAAATATTTTATAAAAACCCTCAAGTTTCTTACACATACATATTAAAAGAATAATTTTTGAATTAAAAAAAAAAATATTCAGTGGTCAGCCATTGTGACGTCATTTCCGGTGACCACTCGGAAAAAAGGTGCCTTGGCGTTGTCAGCGCAATTCCTGACAGAATCATCTGAAATTAAAAAACCAAATTTTTTATTTTAGTACAAACCCTAATCTCGTAAATGACCGAAGGAAAACCAAAAAAAGAGAAATTTGGATTTTTGGGAGACTTTTTTGCAAAAAAATTCAAATTTTGATGAATTTTTTTTTTTTTTTTTAATAGTTGTTGTCAACGGAAAAAAATCCTTCGTTCATTTACGAGATAATCATATCTCAAAGGCCTGTGCAAAGTTTCATCAAGATCGGTTAAGTAGTTTCCGAAATCTTGACAACCAACTTTGAAAACACAGTTTTGCGAAAAACGCACTTAAAGTTTTGATAAGCAGTGCACTTGACCTTGTGCACGCAAATTCTTAGGGCTGTATCTCCGAAACTATTATTCGGATCGACTTAAATCTTTGGGAAACTATTTTTGAGATTCTATATTAATTTATGAGACAATAAAAAAAAAATCTATTTTATTTTTTTGCGAAACCCACCTAACCCCTTAAGCTTCCCAATCTCTCAGATACACCAATGACATTTTTTTCTAGATATAGGTATTAAAAACATGCCATGGTATATTAGGTAACGATGTTCTATGGGTCGTTTGACCACTTTTTTTTTACCAAAACCCATTTTTCAAAAGTCGTTAAAATAATTTTTTTCTAACCGCTGTGTATTAAAATAACATTGATCTGTAACGTTACGTACAAAAAATTTTAACAGAGCGCGTCGCTATTAAGTTATCAGCTGTTACAAAAACGAGAAATGCGAGCTGCTAAACTGCTTGTTTTTAGTGAAAGTTCTTAGTCCTAAAAACAGTACAAATAGACGATTAAAGTGAAGTTTTAAGAATGCATTCTTATTATTGTGGTTTGTAATAAGTGTTTGTGAGTGTCAAATATAAAAATTGATTGTGGTTTTCCTATAATATTGTGTGAGTTTTAACCTTAAAAAAAATAAAAGCTTGTTGTAAAAACTAAAATTTAAGTAGAGTTATAAAGTGATTCCAGTCGTTTCCACTTTTTAAACTTAGTTCATGTTGTAGAGTTATCAATCCTTGTTATGTGCTTTTAATATAAAAGTGCAGTTTTGCGCAGTTACTCTAAAACTTAACTTTTAAGACTGAGCCTTTGGTAAGGAAAATTTTCACTTTTTATGGCCTGTGAACGTCAGTTACGATAGAATGTGAGAAAAATAGTACGAAACAGTCATTTTAGTTAAATGTTTACTTTTTATAATAATAAAACACCTTTTTAGCTAAAATAAAACTTTTTTAGCGTACTTACAGTATTTGGTATGAAATACTGTCAATCAGACATTGAAATAACATTAATTCCGACAGAGCTGAATTTTGGTGGAGGCCTTTGGTTTACCCCAAGGAACAAATTGTGAAAAGTCCCCATCGATTCCAGGTGCTAATTGAGTTATTCAAGGTCACTGGTGAAATTTTGAGTTTTTCTCAAAAACGGTAAGGTTTATCGAAAAATAAAATTAAGGGAAAGTTGTAGATCTTGAAATGCTCTACAAAAGTGATCCATAAGATTTTTTCAGTAGGACGCACCATTTTCCAGATATCGCGCTAGTAAGCATCACGTTATACATAATGAGCACACATACGCCACGTATTTTTACCTGTGACCTTGAATAACTCAATTAGCACACCTGGGATCGATTGGGACTTTTCACAATTTGTTCCTTGGGGTATGTTATATGTTTATGTTATTTAAAGCCATTTTTATGTCTAGATTGACTGGACTAATTGAACAAAATATTAAAAATGCGATTACACTTAAAAAAAATGCTGGAAACACCGTTTTTTTCAAAATTAATTCATTTTCTCCTATAAAACATAAAAACAATAAAAATAAAATTAAAAAAATATTTTCAGCTAAAAAATAAACAAAAAATTAATTTTTACACAAATTTTATTTTAAAATGGGTACTTTTATTTTGTTAATATTGACATAATACATAAAACAAAACTCAAAAATGTTGCTCCGTTTTTAAGTTATTAAATAATGCCACAAAAAGTGGTCAAATGACCCATAGTGCGATGCATGAAAAATATTAGGCGTTATTATAAATGTCAAAAAAAATAAACTATTTCTCGAAAATAAACGTAGAATTAAAATCCACCAAATAGCCACACAAGCCCTTAACACAAAAGGACCACATGTCAGTCACATGACCGATTCACAAAACAAAATTATAAATAATCTTGTTCACAGCCATTTAAATTTATTCGCCGATTAAGACACAAAATTATCATACACAACTAAAGTGGGAGAACTAAGAACTTTGTCAAAGTCCCCGGTTTATGGAATTCGCGACTTATACTCAGCTCCACTAAGACATGAAGGTGAAAAAAAATAGTCGAAATGGCATTAATAACCCTTCACGTTCTTCGTGATAGTGCATCTCCGAAGAAAGCTCATCGACTCACTCAACGACGTTACCATCTCAATCCAGAAAATCGTGACGCACAGCCTAAAAAAGGACTCATGTCCGGGCGTATTTCTTCATGGCAATCTTTTGGAACAGTGTAGTGAGCATAAATACCTTGGAGTAATACTAGACAGACGACTGACTTTTGCTTCTCAAATAAGAATGGTCAAAAGTGCTCTGGAAAGTAAAGCGAGAAAGCTAAGCTAAGCTTAGTTTGTTGAACAAGGTCAACAAAGCGAAGGTTCTCGGGCGCGGAGAACACCTGCGAGTACTGTTCCAGAAATCGATGTTATTATTATTATTATTACTGGGGTGTTAAGTGTACCGCGACCTGTTTAGATCTTTTGTACCCCCATTCAGAGCCTACAGCTCAGATATCAACCCATTTCCTGGAAAAAAGTCAAGTTGATTTGATGGGTTGATTTTTCCTAAGAGCTCATGTGATAGAGTTCTCGATCCTAAGGTTCTCCATCTTATATTTATTAAGGCCGGACAGTCTGCGATGATGTGTGTAGAGGTTTCGTCATCCATGTCACAGAATCTGCAAGTCCTGCTGCTGGTTATTCCTATCTTACCTAGGTGACTTTTCAGTCTGCAGTGCCCGGCTAGTAATCCGGTAACGATCCTAAGTGAATTCTTCCCTAGTTGAATAAGTTCCTCGAACCTCTTCTTGTTGTAGTTTTCTATTAGAGTTTTGGCTTGCCTTAGGCCTGGGGTATTCCTCCAGTGTTCTTGCCTCATGGTGCCTTCCTCTTTCCTAATGTATTATTTTATTGTGTGCCTTCCTATGCCACAGTAGGGTTCTGGTCCTATCAGGGGCTGTTCGGCTCCTAGTTTTGCCATTTTATCGGCAATTTGATTTCCGGATATGTCCCTATGAGCCGGAATCCATCTGAGGGCCAGTCTATTTCGACTGCCCAATCGGTTTAGTTTACTCTTCACCTCTAGGACTATTTTTGGGGCGACTTTGTTACTGTGTTAAGCAGTAATTGCTGCTTGGCTGTCCGAAAGAATCGAAATGTCCTTTTCCTTGCATCCACGCTGTATGTTGAGCGCTGCACAACGTCCAATGGCACATACCACAGCCTGGAATATGCTGGTGTATTGGCCAAGAAATTTGTGGTATTTTATGCGGGGCCCTACCACTCCGAGGCCCGTGCCTTTTTGTGTCAGGGATTTATCTGTGTACCATGCTATGGTGCGTTTAGCCATAGGGTGCACTTCGGACAATATAGTCCAATCTTTCTTATTACCTAAGTGTGCTGTGAAGTTCTGCTCGAAGATTAATTCGGCTGTCATTTCATGCCTAGGGTAAAGTATTAGGAGCACCTCACCTAATAGATTAGTCGCATCCCGTTTATTTAGTGGCCTCAGTGCTTATTCTCAGGAGGGTAGCTTTTCGTTGAAGTTCATTTACACAGTGGAGTGGTTTTAGCTCCATCAGAGCTTCTAAGGCAGTTGTAGGACAGGTTTACATTGCCCCTGTCATACATACGGCGGCAAGTCTTTGCAACTGTTTTTGTATGGTGGTGAGCTTAGCTCGTTTACCCCATGCAATTGCTCCGTATGTGAGAATTGGTAAGGCCATCTTATTATCTGAGGCATGGTTCCCCAGGATTTCTCAGCAAATTTTCCGACAGGTATAGAGCGCTCTATAACACTTTTCCAATGTCTTTTGGACATGGAAAGCGAATTTAAGCTTACTATCCAAAGTGATTCCTAGATACTTAACCTCTCGGCTAGTTTCTAAAGGAATTCCTAGCAGTGAGATTTATCTCATTCTCTGTAGTTTGTACTTCCTTGTGAATGGAACGATGGCTGTTTTTTGCGGGATTGAGGTTGAGTCCAACCCCCTGCACCAGTCTAGCGTTGTCTTGAGTCCGAGCTGGACGATGTTACAGTGTGTCTCTTCAATTTGGCCTCTGGCTATTATCACAATGTCATCGGTGTATCTTTGACATTGGAATCCCGTTTCAGCAAGTTTGCTGAGAAGATTATCTACCAGCAGACTCCACAGCAAAGGGGCAAGTACTCCTCCTTGCGGGCAGAAAGGCACAAATAGCAATTTCTTTGCTGTCAACTGCCCCCTCTAGGGTGCGGCTTAGTTGATAAAGTGCCGTGTCTGTTGAACGGCCTGCTCTGTATGCATGCTGCGAGTCTTGCAGCGGACAGTCTCTGAGAGCTGTTCTCCTAATATTGTAGTCTACCAGTTTTTCCAGCGTTTTAAGGCAAGACGATGTTAAGCTGATCTGAAGGACTTTGGGCTGGTGATATCTTTCTTCCCGGTCTTGGGGATGAAGACCACCCTAGCGCTGTACCATGCACTTGGGATATAGCCAAGGGCTAGGCTGCTAACCATTTTTCTTCTTAACCCTTTCATCCCCAACTTTTTCCCTGTATAATTAAATTTTTTTTTTTTTATTCTTTTCGTTTTTTATTGGCCTTAGAAGTATTTGAGCAAAAATTTTAAGGTGCCACGCCCACTAGTTTTGGCGCTAGTGGGCGTTACTTGTTGTATGGACATTTGTTTAAAATTGAAAATAAATATGTCGCAGTTCTCAGAAGAGTTTGAATTCGATAAACGCAAAAGATGTTTGGCGCCGGTTTTGGTTGTTTCCCAGTATACGCTGCGTATAATACGCAGCTGCGACATTGGTTCCTGGTAAGACATGGATTCTAGGTATTCCTTCTCTTTGAGAGAGTGAGATCTCTCCGGCTGTTCTCCTAGCGCGACGGCATTGCCAGCTCTCTTAAAGCGGCGTAGTCGTCGAGTGAGGCCCGGTCGCCCAAGAGAGAGAGAACTAGGAGCAAGAAGTGGCATGGAGATGAGCTCTGGTATTTGAAACGGTTGTCACTTTGAATAGGGCTCTTGGCGCGATCGGGACTGACTGCGCAATCGAAATGGCAGATCCAGAAAATACTCCGTCTCCGTTATCAGAAGTGGGATCGGCCCTGCCACAGGACAATGAAAGTGTAATTGCTGCATTAGAAGCTCGAAATCGTGCCTTGTTGGAACTCGTGAATTCAATAAACACACCGCGAGTGCCTTTAACGGAAGTGAAATCTAATTCCATTACATTGCCGAAATTTGACCCTGATAGTGCGGGCGCTGATGCAAGTGCGTGGTGCAATACAGTTGCACTAATATTTGCTGAAAACGATCTTAAAGGCAGTGCTCTTGTCATGGCACTCAGCAAAGCTATGCAAGGAAGTGCTTCTCAGTGGTTGGCGCAAATCTGTTTCAGCGGCATGACCTGGCCGCAATTCCAGGAATTGTTCGTGCAACGTTTTGTTGGTATCGAGACTCCAGCAGCCACGTTGATGAACATCTTTAATGGGCGTCCAAATCCAGGAGAGAATTTACCCGAATATGGCAGCCGCCTGGTGACGTCGCTCATGTCCAAATTCAAATCAATTGAATTGGAAGAGCTCATCGTATCCATCGTTTTGACGCATCTGTCCAACTTGGATGCTCGGCTTTTAAAGTCTATGTTTACGGGCTCTCTTAAAACCCGCAACGATCTGCAGCAACAATTGAAGGCGCATGCGTATTCAAAACGCAACGAATCCTTTGGAAACGAGTCGAAAGGAAGAAAATGAAGCTGCCATCTCAAGTGAAGTGTCATCACTGTGGTCGTCTTGACCATAAGATTGCGGATTGTCACAAAAGGCGAATGAACGAAAGACACCGAATCACCTCTACTCCAGGACAACAACAACGCGCAGTCAACAACAGGACCTGCTTCAAATGTGGGGAGCTCGGGCATTATGCTTCGGAATGTCCAAGGAATCACCATAATCTCAAGGAAGTCGAGGTTAACAAAAGAGTTAACTTGGTGGCCATAGAACCAAAAGGAATTTTGAAACAATTTGGTGAGTCTATTCCATTTTGTTTTGATTCAGGCGCTGAATGTTTTCTTGTAAAGGAAAGTGTAGCAGCGAAGTTACAAGGAAAGCGTCAGTCTAGCACAGTGGTTTTAAGGGGCATCGGAAACGAACCGGTGTGGAGCACAGTACAGATAGTTTGTAATGTTAATATAAACGAACATTTTCTTGAAATATTGTTTCACGTAATTATGGATATTTTTATGAATTTTGATATTCTTATTGGACAAGATATTTTAAGTCAAGGCTTCGGAGTTGTAATTGAAGCAAATAAATTTGCTATCTATAAGCCTAAAATGCACTATGGTCCAAGAGGCCGATTTTTTGGCATAAAGTCGAAATTTATATGTTAATGTTTTTTATTTTTGTTTTTAAATTCTTAAAGTTAATACATCATACATATAAAAACTTAAATAAAAAAGCTTTAAAAGCTTCACTGAAGCTTTTTATGGGCTTTCAACAGAACGCAATCGATCAGTTGCTTAGGGTTAAGAAATTGGCGCCAAATTATTTTGTTTACGTTTGTGCGTGGAAATAAAAATTATGTGTCCGAACAAACTCAAGTGAATAATGGAAATTGAAGATCAAGGTGTGTAGTATTCACTTTTTTACCCTCACAAACTTTTCTAAACCTATCCCCGCCTTACCAACCACCAACCCCAAACCCCCCCCCACAACACCCACAAAAAACAAAACACAACATTACAATCACTAGTATATTGATACATTTATGTGTTGTTTTAGTCTTCAAGTTGTGTTTAATGTCCAATTTATGTTTATTTTTGTAAAAAATTAACATGCGTCCCCTGTGTTTTGTGGAATACAAAAAACCGGCCCACGTCTGCCCACAAAAACTAACAACGTCAGTGTGATCACATAAATGTCCTTTTTCAGCGCCAATTAACACATTTTCCCCGTTCGTCCCCCTTTTCTTGCAATTCCACAATATTCAGGGACGTTTGAGTTTCGCCATAGTGATCTCTTCGATATTTGGCGCAGCAACAATCGCAAAATATCTTTTGTTTCTGATTGGATTTACGAAAAACGGAGCAAATACCACATAGAAGATGAGAAAAGAGCTGACATAAATAAAAAATAAGTTCTTTTGACTCCTTTATAAAAGAGAAACTTCCAAAATGTCAATACAGTGGCGTGCAAGTGTGAGTACATGTTTGCAACTGTTAGGCCGCATAAAAAAGTCATTAGCAAAGCAAATGAACCCAAATTTTTTTTGTATATTCTGTGATTTTTTATTAACAAATTCACATACAAAACATAACAAAATCATTTCAATCTTCTTGTACAAAAATAAAAATCAAAATAAACTCGCCTGTACTCAGTTATGCTCATTTCGAACTTTTTAGCAAAAGTCAATTTTTTAATACTTTGTTCAAAGACTATTATTTCCAACTACAATTTTAATTCAATCTGGCATACTTTCTACCAAATATTCTCTAATATACATTTTGGGATTGCTTTCCCCTCGGTCAGGATTCGCTGACACAACTCCTGCTGGTTTGCTGGAAGCGATTCGTAGAAAAAATTGATTTTTGAGTTCAAAACTTTACAACTTTGTTAACTTTAACTTTGTTCTTAATCAATGTTATCATTTTTGACGATTTTAAGCACTAAAAAGTGTTCAAGTAAAGACGAATGCAGCGAAAATCCTCAATTACTTCGGTGGGTTTTTGAGGTTATGTAACATTTTTAAAGTTTTTTATACCAAATCTTGAATTTTTTAAAACTTTTTTATGCATCTTTGATTTTTGACTAAATGCCTGTTCTTGTGACATTTAGATCATTAAAATCGGATGAAGATTACCTGAGATACGGAGGTAGTTGTTTATCAAGACTTTGCTATTTAGCTCCTAAATAATGTTTCTATGCATATTTGTATACACGCCTTGTTTAGCACTAAACCAGTAATACATTTGTTTAAAATTACGGCCGGATTTTGACTTATCTTTATCCGATTTTAATGATCTAAATGATCTAATTAAAATTGATTACATATATATAAATGTAAGTTACTTGTCTGAATTCAGAGTAAAACTTAATTTTGAAAAATAATACTAGGAATGATTTTGTATGGGAGGCTTAAGAGGGCGTGGTCGCACAGACTCAAAATTTTTATTGCACACTCTTATTAAAAAAACAAAATTTTGTGCAAAGTTTTAGCTCTGTAAGTAAATTTTTAGAGTTTATGCCAAAAAAAACGACTTTTGGACCATAGTGAAATGGTACAAGCGCTATCGTACGAATCAAATCTGGAAAATCGTTTTAATTTTAATAAAGATTTAAGTGAATTTGATAAAGAAAAATTAATTGAAATATTAGGAAAATATTCACAGTCATTTATAGAAGGCATTCCACACACACGAGTAACAACAGGGCTGCTCAGCATACGACCCATTGATCCACATAAAACTGTTCAGCGTCGCCCATATAGACTTAGTGAAGAAGAAAAGGCTAATGTTAGGCGAATGATTAACGAACTATTGTCCGCAAAAGTTATACGCCCTAGTAGTTCCCCTTTTGCTAGTCCGATGATGCTGGTCAAGAAGCAGAACAGTACAGATCGTTTATGCGTAGACTACAGAGAACTTAACTCAAACACGGTGGCAGATAGAAGTGGCAGTTGCCACTTATAGCTGACCAAATTGCCCGTATGAGGTGAGCTAGTTTCTTTTCTTGCTTAGATATGGCTAGTGGCTTTTATCAAATTCCAATTCACCCGGACTCTGTCAAACGTACGGCATTTGTAACGCCCGAGGGGCAGTATGAATTTCTCGCCATGCCATTTGGGTTAAAAAACGCGCCATCGGTGTTCCAACGCGCAATAATTAATGCTTTGGGACCACTAGCTCATACCTTTGTTATTGTTTACATTGATGACGTTTTGATAGTTGCAGAAACGAAAGATCAGGCAATGGAAAGATTAGACCAAGTCCTTCAAATCTTAATGGAAGCCGGTTTCTCCTTTAACATAAACAAGTGTACATTCCTCACACAGAAAATAAATTACCTAGGCTATGAAGTTAGTGCGGGAGAAATACGACCAAATAGTCGCAAAATAAAAGCACTTGTGGAACTACCACCTCCACAGACGGTATCGCAGTTAAGGCAGTTTATTGGATTGGCTTCCTACTTTCGGCAATTTGTGCCAAAATTTTCCGAATTATTAAAACCATTATTTTTACTAATTTCTCAAAAATGCAAGGAACTTACCTGGAAAAACGAACATGAACAACTAAGACAGAAAATAATAGAAATTTTAACTAGTTCTCCAGTATTGACCATCTTCGATCCAAAACACCCATTTTGCTGCACCGAGTAGATAAAAAGCCGTATGTAATCGAGTACTATAGTAAATGCACAACTCCAGCCGAGTCCAAATACCATTCATACGAGTTAGAAACTCTTGCAGTGGTGAACGCTGTTAAACATTTCAGGCATTATTTGCAGGGACTCGAATTTGTGATTTTCACTGACTGCGATTCATTGAGGGCGAGCCGTTCCAAGACAACATTGACGCCGAGGGTACACCGGTGGTGGGGGTACTTGCAGGCCTTTTAGTTTCGCATTAAGTACAGGAAAGGGGAGAGAATGGCTCATGCAGATTTTCTGTCTCGGAATCCCCTACCCGCCGAAAACGATACCCAATTAGAATAGGTAGTTGAGAAGCGCATAAATTTAACTGAGGTCTCCGACAACTGGCTACTCGCCGAACAACAGCGAGATCCAGAAGTTTCTGAAATAATTGAGAAGCTACGTAACGACGAATTAAAGAAAGATTTACTAAAAACTTATGAGCTGAGAAAAGGTATGCTTCATCGAAAAATCCAACGCAACGGAACAACACGTTGTCTGCCCGTAATATCCAGAGCTTACAGATGGGCTGTAATAAACCACGTACACGAAGCTGTGATGCACTTGGGTTGGGAAAAGACACTAGATAAAGTTTATGCGCACTATTGGTTTGCTCATATGTCAAAATATGTTAGGCGTTTCGTAGAAAATTGCATTACATGCAAATTATCCAAAGGCTCTAAAGGTAAAGTTCAGGCAGAACTCCATCCGATTCCGAAAATAGATATACCCTGGCATACCCTGCATATCGATATTACGGGGAAGTTGAGTGGCAAGAATGACCAAAAGGAGTATGTCATTGTTATTATAGACGCTTTTACTAAGTTCGTATAATTGCATCATACCTTGAGCTTAGATACGGAAAACTGTGTGAGAGCTATGAAATCTGTTGTCACGTTGTTTGGCTTGCCAATGCGTTTGATTGCTGATCAGGGTAGATCTTTTGCCAGTTCTGGATTCCGGGAGTTTTGCTCTTCCCAGAAAATTAACCTTCATTTAATTGCCACCGGTGCTAGCCGAGCCAACGGGCAAGTCGAGCGTGTAATGAGTACGCTTAAAAGTATGCTAACAGCGGTCGAGACAAGTCAGCGCTCCTGGCAAGATGCGCTGTTAGAAGTCCAGTTAGCCATTAACAGTACAATTAACCGTGTCACCAAAGTAAGCCCTTTGGAGTTAATGATCGGCAGAGAAGGTAGGCCAGATTACAGAAGAAGAGGAGATAATAGATAGGGATAAACTTAGAGCGCAGGCCAAAGAAAATATTGATCGGAACGCCCAATACGATAAAAGAGATTTGATGAAAACAAAGCAAAGATTGTGAAGCACCAGGTTGGTGACTATGTTTTGATTAGAAACGAAGAGAGAAATCAAACGAAACTAGATCCGAACTAAACTAAAGTCGCCAACAAGTAAATGGCAGTATAAATATGCACACGAACATTTGCGGTCTTTACCGAATACACAAATACTTGCGGAAATTGATGAAGAATTTGATCGTACAATTGATGAAAATAATTAGCCCCGATGAGGCAAGATTTTTAGAAAAATAAGTTGTGTTGTTTGTGTATGGCTGCACCACGATCCTGTGTGGATGCGTGGCGGGAGCATATGTGTAAACAGCTGCACCATGATCCTGTGTGGATGCTTGGCGGGAGCGTGTGTGTAAATCCTGTGTGGATGCTTGGCGAAAACTATTGTGTGAGACTGCACCATGATCCTGTGTGGATGCTTGGCAAAAACTATTGTGTGAGACTGCACCATGATCCTGTGTGGATGCGTGGCGGGAGTCAGAAGGACGAGTTGGTGTCCAATTGGAAGTAAAGAGAAATTGTGAAAATGAATGCTGTCGAGATATGACAAGAAACGCTGTTATTGGTTTATGAAATAATTGAATAATTAATATTGGAAGTGTATGTCAATAAATAAGTGAAAGAAATGGTGCTTTGTTGTAAAGCTTATTGGGTTATAATTATGCATACACGAGGACGTGTGCAGGTCAGGAAGGCCGTGTGGCAGTTCTCAGAAGAGCTTGAATTCGATAAACGCAAAAGATGTTTGGCGCCGGTTTTGGTTGTTTCTCAGTATACGCTGCGTGTAATACGCAGCTGCGACATTGGTTCCTGGTAAGACATGGATTCTAGGTATTCCTTCTCTTTGAGAGAGTGAGATCTCTCCGGCTGTTCTCGTAGCGCGACGGCATTGCCAGCTCTCTTAAAGAGCGGCGTAGTCGTCGAGTGAGGCCCGGTCGCCCAAGAGAGAGAGAGAACTAGGAGCAAGAAGTGGCATGGAGATGAGCTCTGGTATTTGAAACGGTTGTCACTTTGAATTGGGCTCTTGGCGCGATCGGGACTGACTGCGCAATCGAAATGGCAGATCCAGAAAATACTCCGTCTCCGTTTAATATAATTTAACTTTACCATAATTTAGCTAAATTATTGATTAACAATATTGTATATATACTTTTGCCCTTTTTATAGTAATTTTATAGAATAATCACTCATATTTAAAAAGTCTTAGCTGGCAAAAATCAGTTTTTTCCCCGACGCACGTTTAGCTTTTTGAAAATATTTCCGTCAACTGATTTCAAAACTAAAATGTTATTCTTTAAACTTTGAGTTAACACATAAAAGTACCGTAAAATCGAAGAATATGCAGACTATAATAGAAAAAACGATTACCGTTAGCCGTTAAACATTTGAAATTGCTCACAGGCAACGCTGGGGACGAAAGGGTTAAGCGGGTTAGGAGTAGCTCCTGACCCTGCTGTAAAAAGGATTGAGAGATCATATCTAATCCAGGTGACTTGAATGATAGGAAGGTTCCAATAGCCCATTTAAGTTTCTCGGGCGTAACTATAGACTTGGCTGTCGCCCAGTCACTTGCTACTGTCCTAGGGGTTCTATGATGATCACGCACAATATTTCCCGTAATGGAAGTACGATCCGCGGAAGTAAAGGTGTTATTACCTTTCTTCAGGGCTAAATTACCTTGCCTTGTGCAGTCTCGCGCTCTCGTTGACGTTACTTATTGCCTCACAGAAGTCCCTGTAGTTCTTCCGTTTGGCTTTCCTGATATTTTTTTTAAAAAGAGTCAGGCTTTGCCTGTGCAGTTCCCAGTTGCTTTCAATTTTTGGTTTGTTGAAGAGCCCTCGAGTGGTTACTTGTAGCCGTTCAAGATTGGTATTCCACCACGGTGCGTCTGTTTCCCGTTTCTGTATGCCTAGAGGATAGCTGTCTTCAAAGGCATTCACTATTTCGTGTCCTAGGTTGTCTACTGCTCTATTTGTATTGACGGTTCGTTGGAAAGATTTAGCTCTTGAGTTGACCTGAATTTATCCCAGTTTGTTTTCCTGGGGTTTCTTTTAGGGTTGTATCTTTTTGTATTTTATCTCTAGGTTATTGTTTAAAATAAATTCTAGTAGTTGCTCTGTTGTTAACATCCGGGCTGCCCCAGATCACATGATAAGCGTTGGCATCACATCTTATGATGAGGGGGATTTTGTTCTGCGGTGGACAGGCTTCCTCCCTAGTAAAGTAGGCCACTGCTAGCTTCTGTGCAGCTAAGGTGCCGTCGATGGCAATCAGTTGGGGGTTTGGTGCTCCGTGATTTCTGGCGAGAGCGAGCTAGTCTCTCCACAACCGTCTATCACGGTGACCTCTGCCTCCTCGCAGCTGTCATCCAGGAGGAGCTCTTGAGATGACATGGGGTGTCCATCCCCCTGGTCGTCCCCAATCTCCATGCTCGCGGCAGATTGGTTCGAGGGTATCCTCGACAGCCTCGCAGATGTCTTCACTGGAGGTTTCTTCCGGAGATTTCCTGGTCTTTTTCAGACCGCTCATACGGGAAGTTGAGTTGGTGGTCACACTTCACTATCTCATCCCTTCCGGTCTGCTCCATCCCTACTACGAGGAGTGCACCAGCTTCGTCGTTTCTCCTGGAGATGACCTTCCAGGCGTCTGATGAAGGCCAGAATCTCCTCATTGGTCCTATCCGCGCTCCTCGGGCAGAACAACGTAGCGTTGTAGACTGCCGGAATGTCGGCTCCTGTGCGGGTCTCTAGAGGTACTACCTTCCACGTCCGCAGCTGAGGTTATCAGGTGACCCACCTGAAAACGACCGGACCGGTCAACGTTGACGGAAGCATCTCGTCCATGACGGTTTCCTGGAGCCCAGATAGTTCCTCATTGGTCAGGCTGACCACCGGGAACCTCTCCGGGAGTATAGCCACCTTGATGAACGCGGCTTTCTTTGTAGCCTCCGCGTATGTCGGACGGGAGCTGGTGGGCGGTGGTGCCGGGCCAGAGGGTCGTCCTCCGGCGGGTGTCGGTTGTTAGTCTCGGCGAGGCTGGGAATGTATCTTCCTGGCCTGCACATTTGCCTTTTCTACCGCTGCTGCCGCTGATGTACTAGGTCTATCTTGCCTATGGGCCCGTGAGGATGTCTCACTAGCCGCTCTGCCATGCCTGGACTTTTGGGGGTGTCTGTGGGTGGCGTGCGGCTGGTGTTCAACCGTTTGCCAGCCGGTGCTGCTCCTAATGCCGTTTCCTCCCTCGGCTCCTTTGCCTTCTTCAAGGCCTCCTCTGGCGTCAAGCCCTGCAAGAGGTACCTGAGGTACCACTTGACTTATGTCCCTGGAAGGCCACGCCTGTTCGGGTCCTCCGGGCTATCCTAGGGCTGGAAGGGCGTCTTGCTTCTTCAGCTGTCTAATAGAGTGTGGTTTATCAGACGCGAGAGGTGGACGTGCTGGAAGGGTAGTTCCCGCTGGCACACCACGCTCTCTGCATGCGAATACCTGCCGTGCAGGTCTTCTCGCCTGAGGTGCTGGTGAGATCCTAGGCGAGTGCGCTGCCGCCTGGGGTCTCTCGCCGTCGAGGGATCTGTCCTCAAAGTGTCTTGCGACACCGGTCGCAGGGATATCCTGCGGGATTTTCATATTAGTATTTTTCTTCATGTTGTAGTCCCACGAGTTGCGGAGAAGTATAATGTCCGCCCGGGCAGAGATCCGCCGTACCAGGGTAAGGCGCAGTTAGGACAGACGGTCGCCACTTGTCTGAACCCTCCGTTTGCGACTGGGCTATTTGTTGACTCGGGCACTTTACTTTAGTCCGACACTGAGGTGAGATGTGGGGGATAGGATGGTGGTAGGTAGTTGTGAGGGAGGGGGTGTGTAAGGCTACGGTGATAAGACGGCCAGACAAACGTCTTGTCGGTATACCTTCGTCGGTATACCCGCTGTTTGTCCGGGGTTGCTTATTTGCTTACGCTTATTCGCAACTTACCTTCCCAGAAGGCCGTTCGCTATCCGCAACCTGCGACCCGCCTGGTGGCCTCAGCTAAGCCTCCCTTCGAACCATCCCACTAGCTATTGAGGACCAGACATTGCACAACTAGGGCACAACGTATATTTTTCGGTGTTAAATCTAAAAAGGAAATTTCACCAAAACCCCTTTTAAAGGCACGGATATTGAAAAACAGCCTTTGCAGTAAACGGTGGAAAATATGAATTCACCAGTTCTTGATAAAAATGGTGACGCAAACTAAGCTTGAATCTTGGTTCGAATGTGTACGCAGATTACAGAAATGAAGAGACGTAAATACCAACTGATCTCATTCGCGAGATATTCATAAATGTAATTTTTAACAAGACCAAATTTCATACAAATAATATGAAATTCATATTATGAATAGTTTAAAAAAAATAAAAAAACGCTTTCTGATTCTAGAATTTTCTACAGTGTTCTAAAATTTAAATAAATAGTTGAATTTCTGATTCCGGTTTAAAAGAGCGCGCTCTTTTATAGATATCGATAAATTATCGGTAATAAAACAAGTTGGCTGGCCTGCATGCAAACCAAAAAGTGTTACGCAGCCAGCCAGCCAGCCACAAGTGAAACTAATATAAAGCGTTTAATAATTTTAATAGTTTTAAAAAACTAAAAAAACGCTTTCCGGTTTAAAAGAGCGCGCTCTTTTATAGATATCGATAAGTTATCGGTAAAAACAAGTTGGCAGGCCTGCAATCAAACCAAAAGGTGTTACGCAGCCAGCCAGCCAGCCACAAGTGAAACTAATATAAAGCGCTTAAAAATAAATAAATTCAACCAAACCGGAAAAATTTTTTTCTGGTAGAGTTAAGTTTTTTAGTTAAAGAAGAGGTGGAGTTTTAATTGCCGTGGACTCCAACCTGCTGAGGAATCTAATAATATTGAATTTATTTGTATAAAGCTGACCTTTCCGGGAAAGTTTATTTATATCACTTGCTCCTATGTTCCGCCGTCTTCTGAACTCCATGAATACTTAAATCATCTTTCTGTGATACAGTCCGTTTCAAATAGGCTGTCCGATAGGGATCAGTTATTAGTTCTAGGTGATTTCAACATACCTGGAACTACGTGGTCCACAGATGAAAAATCAAATATCTTACTTCCTATTGCACAACATGACTTTATTGACGGCTTGCTTGACATATCTTTGAGTCAAGTAAACCATGTTCGAAACTCACTAGGCCGCTTACTGGACTTGTGCTTTGTCTCGAATCCTGAAGCCGTGTTTCTATCCAGGGTACCACCACTTACGCAACCTGAAGATCCATATCATCCTACTTTCGATGTGTCAGTCGACACGGGTATCGTGATAGAAGAAAAATCAGAAAAGTCAACTAAACGAATACATTGTTTTCGTAAGGCAGACTTTTCTAGGCTTTATTACTTTATATCTGGCTTCAATTGGTCCGATCTCTACTCATGCAATAACATGGCTGATGCCATAAATATTTTTTATACTGCAATTAAATCATTTTTTAATTCTTGTGTTCCGATGTACTACCCGTCAATCTCCAGTAAACCACCTTGGTTTAGTAAAGAGTTGTCACACCTAAGAAATGTTAAGTCCAGACTTTACAGGAAATATAAAGACTCCGGTTCTCAATCTGTTTTTTCAAAATATCTAAGTGCTCGGTCAAAATTTACCGTGCTTAACGCGCAGTGCTATAAAAATTATTTAAATCGTTGTAAGGTCCAGTTCTCGCAGGACCCGAAACAGTTTTATAACTTTGTTAACACCAAGCGTAAGTCTACTTCTTATCCTTCCTCGTTATATTTTGAGAACATGACGGCAACCACAGATCAGGCAATAGCCGATCTTTATGCCCAATTTTTTCAAACAACTTATACTACTTCCGCACATCCAATAGAGCCTTATTCTTACACCATGTCCACGTCGAACCCTTTATTCAGTCCTACTATAAACGAAAGCTCTTTATTTTTGGATCTTCAACGTGTAAAGCCTGTTTACTCTCCAGGTCCTGACGGAATTCCTGGTTGCGTGCTTAGGAATTGCGCGGAAGCCCTATGCAAACCCCTTCTCAAATTGTTCACCTTATCTTTAGAAACTTCCAAATTTCCCCTTATTTGGAAGGAGTCATTTGTTATTCCTCTCCACAAAAAAGGTAACAAATAGGATGCCAGCAATTATAGAGGTATCTCTAAGTTGTCGGCTATCCCCAAACTTAACGAAAATGTCATTACTCCTCATTTGCAGCACCTTTGTAGGTCAGTAATATCTCCGTGTCAACACGGATTTATGAAAAGAAGATCAACAACTACTAACCTTTTGGAGCTCACCTCATTCGTGATAAAGGGCTTTAAAAGTAGCTTTCAAACAGATGTCATTTACACTGACTTTAGTAAAGCATTTGACTCTGTAAATCACTCACTTTTAGTTCGGAAACTTGACTTGTTAGGGTTTCCAGTTGATCTTCTTAGATGGATTTTAAGTTATCTGAATGGCAGGACACAAAGAGTCCTTTTTAAAAATTCCCTTTCTGGTCTCCTCCGAGTTACCTCCGGCGTCCCACAAGGGAGTCACCTTGGTCCGCTTCTTTTTACTTTATTTATTAACGACCTTCCATTAATTATAAATCATTCTCGCGTACTTATGTACGCAGATGAAGTTAAGTATAAGGATATTTCCAGCCATTCTGACTTACAATCCGATCTAAATAATTTTCAAAACTGGTGCCGTGATAATTTACTAAATTTAAACGGGTCTAAGTGCAAGCTGATGACTTTTTGCCGAGCCAATCCAAAACTTGCAACTTACTCACTAAGTGGGAAATCTTTGGATAGAATAACTATGGTTGACGATCTTGGCGTCCTTTTGGACCAAAACTTAAGTTTACTGATCACATTTCGTCCATGGTTAATAAAGCCAGGGGAGTGCTTGGTTTCATTAAAAGATGGTCGAAGGAATTTGACGATCCCTACGTCACTAAGACCTTATTTACTTCGCTAGTCCGTCCGATTCTAGAGTATGGGTCTCCCGTCTGGTGTCCCCAATACGGAGTACATATGGATCGCATTGAACCTGTACAGAAAAACTTTTTAATTTTTGCTTTACGGCGCCTCAACTGGGATGCAAACCTTAACTTACCTTCTTATAATAGCAGATTACTTTTAATTTATTTACCCTCCCTAGCTAACCGTAGAACGATGCTTAATACTATTTTTATTTATAAACTTATTCGTGTAATATTGACAGTGCCGACTTGGTTGGTCGGCTTAACTTTTCGGTGCCAAGTAGATTAACTAGAAATTATATACCCTTAATATTAAACCATTGTAGATCTAACTATGACTT
The DNA here is from genome assembly GCA_018150695.1 of Drosophila oshimai. Classification (NCBI taxonomy): domain Eukaryota; kingdom Metazoa; phylum Arthropoda; class Insecta; order Diptera; family Drosophilidae; genus Drosophila; species Drosophila oshimai. The sequence continues at coordinate 29,763 of JAECWM010000118.1, read as the reverse complement.
GCATGAGCCTTTCAGAGTATTATGTTCTGACTATAATAGTCTTTATCCTATAATCTCTAATTCTGACTCTCTGCCGCTCTTAAAACGACTTATACTATTATCGTTAGCACAAAATTAGATCCTACTTTTTCCTCGGACTTTTGCCTATATTTTCATAACTCGCGTCTATCTTCTCGCGAATCGTGACGTACGATACACGGCTGCGCCCCCCGGTCGGTTGGGCGGGTAAGTGGGCCGTGGGACTACGCGCGTAAAAAAAAAAAAAAAAAAAAAAATTACTAAGCGATTTTTTTTTAACGATTTCTTTAAGTTAAAGAAAAAAATGTTTAATGGCCTTTACTAGTTTTCTTCATATCTCGAGTTGCAATCGGCCGATTAAGGTGCATGATACCAATTATCACAACCAAGAAATCAATCTTTAACTTTGCTATACAGATAATTTGAATTCGATGAGTAGGTAATTTGTCAGCAAGCGCTCGACAAACACTTAATTTGTGAAATTTTCGGATTGTTCACCGACTCTTAAACACTCGAAGAAATATGGGATTTGTTGATTATTGTATTTTATATTTTTTGTATTTTTTCAAAACGTTTTTTCTTTATTTTTTTAGTAAATACATTTTTTTTGTATTTTGAATTTTATTATTTTTTATTTTTAAATATATTTTTTATTTTTAATTTTTTTAAAGTAAAAAGCTTAGTTTGCGTCACCATTTTATCAAACCTGTGACCTCTTGGGCACACTGTGCTTAAGAGATAATGCAAAAATTGTCAATGTAGTAGCATATGCACTTTTTAGAGCTTCTGCTGAAATTAATTCAATCAGCTCTACAGCAACCATTCATTATATTATATTATATTTTCTGTAGAAGCTCCCATTAAAGGGAGGTTTCTTTCATGGACAATATAAAAGGTGTGAAGCTTTTTTTTTTTTAATATCGATTTAGATATAAACATAACATTTTATAAGGAAACTATACTTTTTATTTGCGATACTCGAAGAGTAAGCAAATACTGTAAACGTTGCAAATGTCTGTCTGTCCGTACAAACGTCGAGATCTCGGGAACTATAAGAGCTAGAACCACCAAATTTTGGCCACAGACTTGTATTAGCAAAGCGCAGATCAAGTTTGTTTCAAAACCTGACCACGCCCCTTTTTACGCCCACAAACCGGAAAAAACGCTGTGGTGTCCACATTTTTAGTGCTTGAGAAAAGTGGCCCTTACAAATGTTGTTCGTATTGAAAATATCTACCCAAACATATAAAAAAATTTTAAAATCTGACCATTTTCAAGAAATTGTGTATACAAATGCGTTGAAAATTTTTATTGCACTCAAAATTAGGCAAAACTTTTTTTTAAGAGAGGGCGCTTATAACTGATTGCGCATGAAAGTAGGCTACACATTATTGAAGAGGGCTAGCTAGCTGTTTTTAAAGAGGGCAATGAGTATCGCAAATCTTATAGTCGGGAAACCCGACTATAGCGTTCTTTCTTGTTTAATATGGTCACAATGTTTCAATGCATATGGTGAGTTTCCGGAATTAATTTGCTTTCTGGGAAAAATTGAGGACAGTTTTATTGCTTTGACAGTAAATTGGCTGGTCAATAAAAAAGGTGTGTGAAGATTAACATCAGCCTGTAGTTGATTAAGATAATAATTTGATTGCAGAAGTTAAAGGTATTAGGAAAATATAACTAAATGGGGACATAACAACCATTAGTATTTTTTGGGCGTCACTGCAGTGCGGAGGAGAAAATGCTCATTTGACGACTCCAAATTAAGGAAAAATCTTATAAATCCATGTCCGGGTTAATGAAACGATTTCAAAAGTTAATTGCCAACGCATTAATACCGGAAAAAATAGGTGAAACTCGGGCAGCACCTAGAAAATCCTAATCTAAGACCGACAATCGCATTGTTCAGTTGGTTCAACGCGACCAGTTCAAGTTTTCCAGGACGATTGCCAACGAAATAATGAATAATGTGCCATCACGGACCGTTCGGCGACGATTGGCAATATCAAACCTGCCAGTTTGTTTCTTTGCCTCGATCGGCAAATTTACAGATAAGGACAAAACTTGCACTTGATCGTAGAACCTTGTGCTGACCAGAGGGTGAAAAAAAATGGCGTAATATCCTCTAGAGTGACAAAACCAAAATAAATGAATTGCCAAAATGAATGTTCGTCGTCCTTTAGGCAAAGAATTTGATTTTAAGTACACATATAAAACTGTGAAACATGGAGGTGGTAGCCTAATAGTACGGGGCTGCTTCCATTGTGTTGGTTCGATTCACCATATTGACGGATAAATGGACAGATTTGTATATAAAGATCTATTGGAGACGATGATGCTACCTTATGATGAGGATAATATGCCACTTATAAGGAAGTTCCAACAGTATAAGAACCCAAAGCACGCCTGTCGAGTAGTAAAGGGTTGGTTCCGAGAGCAAAATGTGGATGTTCCTGCGTGTCCAAGTCAACCCCCGGACCTCAATCCCGTCTAGAATCTATAGGGTGAACTCAAAAAAGAGGTCAGAAATACTGTTTTTCAAGTTAATAGCCTCCATGCTAAGACGAATAGAAAAACTCTTGCAAAAAATTGGCGGATATACCAGTAATTACCTGCTTCTCAGTTTAATATAAAACAAGACCAAACATAGTAAAATATTGATTTAATTTAAACATAAGCCGCCATTTTAAAGCCAATTTGTTTTTCTGAAAATTGTCTTTGAATTTAATAATAAAAAAGACTATTTGTGCTCAAAATCGTATCACTTTCTGTCTTGCCACAAAAAATTCTCAAAGTTTACTCTTAATTCGACTAAATGCAAAAAAACCAACCCTAGATGTTTTTAAAAATCAATTATTTCTACTTATCAACAAAACGGATTTAGATGAGTTCGAAATTCCATCCGAATAGACACATTGTAAAAAGAAGAGAGTGCACACAGCAATCCTAACAAACAGACTAGATCCAGATTAACAAACGGAATCTTTACTTCCTTAGAGGTAATGGGAAAATTCTACTATATAAAAATAAGTCGGTTTTCTTGCTGACGATGTAACTTCAGAACGCGCGAACCGATTTCCACGGTTTTGCTTTCGTTGGAAAGCTCTCGGGCTCCGTAAGGTTTATAGGAAAAAAAAATCAGGAAAAGCGGGAAATTCTTTTTTTTACATACAGCGCCACCTCATGTACTACAAACAAATATTTTAAGTAGGCTCAGTTAATTTCATGTGGACCATCCTCTGCTGAAGAATTCGCGGTTTCAACTTTTTTTTTGTCATCATTGATATAAAAAGTAAAGGATCAATGTGGACCATTTTCTGCTGAAGAATTCGCGGTTTCAACTTTTTTTTGTCAACATTGATATTAAAAGTAAGGGACCAATGTGGACCATCCTCGGCTGAAGACTTTGCGGTTTCAACTTTTTTTTGTCAACATTTTTATTAAAAGTAAAGGACCAATGTGGACCATCATCTGCTGAAGAATTCTCGGTTTAGGGCCCGGGCTCCGTAAGGTTTATAGCAAAGAAAATTCAGGACAAAATTCAACAGAACAGCGGGAAATTCTTTTTTTTTACATACAGTTGTAGTGGCGCTTGTGCCAGTAAAAACAAAGATGTTTAGATACATTTTTTTTGGTTGTCAACAACGACTGGTTGCGAAACCTGGCTCGCAACATTAAGCTTGGCAACATGATCCCCTTGCTGCTACTCAGCGAAAACTGAGGCTGTGTGTGTGGCGAGAAAAAGAAAATTAGATCAAGCGTTTTGGCGCCTCTCCTGACCCCAAATGGCGGAGTGGTGAAGGTGAGATCCGCAGCGGCCACAGGGCTATATAAGACCAGGCCGGGCGGCAAAAGCAGCAAATGTGAAAAGTTTATAGTTGTCAGTGAGTGAGAAAAATCTGTAAAAACAAAGTATGTGCGTGGGTCAGTTGGCAAAAGCCAAAGTTAACTTGTGGTTTTTTTTATCCAGTTTTGTGCGACCTAGGATCTAGGACACCTGTCTTTCCGCTTTCGCTACTGACATTGGTACTGTGCGGCAGTGGAAGAACAAGGGTGAGTTGCGCAAAGGAGAGGTGGACGGGCAAGTGGCTAAGCGTTTTTTTGTTTAATTGCGCAGGCAACTTAGGCGACCCTCGCCGCAAATCTTTTCAAGAGCGCTGGAGGAAGTCCTTATCGCATCGGGAAAGCCAGGCAGGCGCCAGTTTGCTGCGCCGAGGATCTCAGAAAAATCTGTGCTTTTAAGCGCCGCCACCGAATAAAAATTTCAATAGTTTCTTAACGTTTAATCCGAGCCAGCCAATCTAAACCAATCACAGCAATCCAATCCAAGCCATGCATTACAAAGCGCTAAGGCGCAATTTGCGCAAACAACCACAGGTTTTCCGACTTCTCATTTGAACACCTATAACTTTTTTTCCGCGCCTCAGCCAGTCTCTGGCAGTCAAGGCCAGCGGAAAATCCGCAGCATCCAGGAGAAGCAAAACAAATATGTTTAGAATTTAAATTTTAATTTAATTTTTTTTATTTTTTCGTAGTTGTATTTATATCTTTAAACCCATAACAAATTTATTTTAAGTAAAGTCACATCACAGCGGAAACATAATGCGCGATTAGCCTAACGAGCAAAGCAAACAGAAGAAAAATAACACAAAAGAAAGGAAGAATTTTTTTTCGCGAGGCTTTTAAGGTAGGAATGCATATTTTATAAATTTTCCCCCTCACAGCGGCAACCTCGTTGGAAGCGCTTTAACCGCGGAGTCGACAATGATGTAAGTGAGCACTCTTTTTTTATTTTTATTTTTATTTTTTTTGCCCGAAAAACATTAAATAAATTTCGCGCAGCAAGTTTGCAAATGTGCACCGGCCTATAATTTGCGAAAAACTAAAACTCGCGGATGAAGACATAATCCAATCACCGCTTATGTTCTTTCCTTCTCCCTCTCTTTGCTCCATTCGAGCTATGCAAAGATAAGCGTCATCAGCGCATCTTTTTACCGCGCCTGCGCGCCCAGCAGTGCACCTTGCACTTCAGGCTGAGTTTCTGTTTTGCTTGCGCGCTCGTTTTATGTTTACGTGCATTTAATTTGGCATTTATTTGGCATGTATTTATCTTTGGCCAAGCCCTATTTAGTCGTTCAGCGACACAAAACTATTTGAGCTATATTTATATTTGAAGTCTTTTTGCTTGTTTAATGTTAATTTATTTTATGTTTATTTTTTTTTATGTTTAAATACCCTTTAATGTTTATCATTTTTATTTTTAATAGTTTTAGTCAATAAATTATAATGTTTGCTTAAAGGTTTTAAAGTTGAACTCGGGCTGATGCAGCGCCTGTAATTGTAAAGGGGTCGTTGAAAGATGGGATCATAACGACCAAGGTAGGGTGGGCAGGTGATCCACACAAACAGCAGTGGTCACTTTTAGTGTATGTGTATTAGTTATGTGAGTTTGCAGTTCGTTTTCGTTTCTCTCCGGTTGTCCGATTCATTTGTCAGTACATGTTTTGTATTACTGTGTGAATGTATCTTTTCTTTGTCGCAGCACGCTAAATTTTAAAGTAGGAAAATATTGTTAAGGGCCAAATCAGCACAACTAGATAACACCCCCCCCTCAAGCCGACGAGTTGCAGCCGCTGTTAAATAGCGTGCGTTGTGCATGATTATTTTTACCACCTTGCCCAGCCAACGTTATTCGTTACAAATATTATTATTATCTTATTTTTGGCGCCCAACGTAAAGGCCTCATTTATTAAATATATTTTAGATGGGACTCACGTACGAAATTACGAACTGTTTTAACTTTCTATTTTTTCTCTTTTAAATTTTTAATATGGCAAAAGACTTATTGGAATTCAGATTAATAAATTTCCGAATTTTTAACTGACCTCTAATTCTTTTAGCCTTATTAGTTTTGGTTTTGCCTGGAACAACTGCGTCAAAAAACCTCTGGGTTTTAGCAGTACCTAGCAAACTCAGCTACAAGTGCCTATTGACAGTTTTCGCACTGTTCTGGAGATGGTTGAAATTTGGAAATAAGTCCCAGGACTGTTTCCAACCACCATTTTCAGAGCAGCGCGGTAGCTGTCAAAAAGTCTAAATGGCGTGGAATTTTGTCCTATGTTTTCGAACTGGGATAAACCACATCCATCTTACATATTTACGCATACATTGATACACATTTGCAGGTTGCAAAGCTAGGCTACGAGTTCAACTTAATTTATGTTTTGATTTTTGAATTTTTGATTTTATTTTCGTGTTGAGAGTTATTTTATTGTTGTCCAAAAGAACACATTTATTTTATACTTACTTATAATTTACAAACCACCTTTATATAACTTTTGCATATTTTCTTATATTTATTGTTAGGCTTTAGAAATTTAAAAAAAAAGCGTCTAGGACGGGACGATAATAACGCTGCAGGGTCAGGAAAAGGCACTTGCTCCTTATGTAGCAGTTCTATCAAAGCAGAAGAGGAAGCCTATAAAACCCCTTGCAGTCACGTTTTTCATAGAGCTTGTATAAGGACTCCTTTTTCTGCAAATCCGAGGTGTCCAAAATGCAACTTTGTCTGCGTCACAAGGGCGTTGGGCAAACCTCCAAGTCAGAATGAGGGAAACAGGTCACCACGACCAATCCGTCTCAGGGTAGCACGAGTCAAGTCGACATTACAAATCAAATGCAAGTCATGCTAAATACCATTTTAACAGCGCTGACGGAGAAAATGGCTCAGTTAATTGAAACCAACGTGCAGGGTTGTTTTCAACGCCTCAATCAGGCACCTTTGAGCCATGGCGCTCATTCAGTTCATGCAGAAGGTCATGGGGAGAATGAGGGGTGGCAGGACAACAATTCTGACCGTCTAACCTTGAGAAGAAATTCGGGAAGCCTATCCTCCGAGCTGTCGAGACGACCTGATAAGGTTGGACCGATCATGAATGACAGGAAGTTAAAGTTTTCACGGACTGGGTTGTCCGTAGATAATTTTATTTATCAGGTCGAAGCCATGACAAAGGAAACTCTGGTTGGGAATTTTGAGTTGTTGTGCAAGAATGTTAGCTCACTTTTTGAGGGAAAAGCGGAAGATTTTTTTTGGAGGCACCACAAAGCCGTGAAGGAAATTAAGTGGAAAACCTTGTGTTCAGCCTTGCGACAGCAATACAAAGATTGGCAGGACACAAAGAGTCCTTTTTAAAAATTCTCTTTCTGGTCTTCTCCGAGTTACTTCCGGCGTCCCACAAGGTAGTCACCTTGGTCCGCTTCTTTTTACTTTATTTATTAACGACCTTCCATTAATTATAAATCATTCTCGCGTACTTATGTACGCAGATGATGTTAAGTTATGCCTGCAGTACAAGGATATTTCCAGCCATTCTGACTTACAATCCGATCTAAACAATTTTCAAAACTGGTGCCGTGATAATTTACTAAATTTAAACGGGTCTAAGTGCAAGTTGATGACTTTTTGCCGAGTCAATCCAAAACTTGCAACTTACTCACTAAGTGGGAAATCTTTGGATAGAATAACTATGGTTGACGATCTTGGCGTCCTTTTGGACCCAAAACTTAAGTTTACTGATCACATTTCGTCCATGGTTAATAAAGCCAAAGGAGTGCTTGGTTTTATTAAAAGATGGTCGAAGGAATTTGACGATCCCTACGTCACTAAGACCTTATTTACTTCGCTAGTCCGTCCGATTCTAGAGTATGGGTCTCCCGTCTGGAGTCCCCAATACGGAGTACATATAGATCGCATTGAATCTGTTCAAAAAAACTTTTTAATTTTTGCTTTACGGCGCCTCAACTGGGATGCAAACCTTAACTTACCTTCTTATTCTAGCAGATTACTTTTAATTAATTTACCCTCCCTAGCTAACCGTAGAACGATGCTTGGTACTATTTTTATTTATAATCTTATTCGGGGGGTTTTTTAAATGGTCCGACTTTGGTTGGTCGGCTTAACTTTTCTGTGCCAAGTAGATTAACTAGAAATTATATACCCTTAACATTAAACCACTGTAGATCTAACTATGACTTGCATGAGCCTTTCAGAGTATTATGTTCTGACTATAATAGACTTTATCCTATAATCTCAAATTCTGACTCTCTGCCGCTCTTAAACGACTTATACTAACTTCGTTAGCACAAAATTAGATCCTACTTTTTTCCTCGGACTTTGCCTATACTTTCATAACCCCCTTTTTTTTTTCCCCTATTTTTCCTTTATCATCACCGGGGCCCCCCCGGTCGGTTGGGGGGGTGGGGTGGGCGGGGAACCACGCGGGGTATAAAAAAAAAAAAAAAAAAAAAAAAAAAGATGACAGGGATGATGGAGACATTGAAGAACTCATCAGGCAAAGAAAACAGGAAAGCAATGAAAATTTTGATAATTTCTTTAATGCGATTAATGTTTTCCTCGACCAAATGGAGGAAGCCTTTGTCAAACAACAAGTTAGTGCGAATTTTAAAAAATAACCTGAGACCAGAAATACGGCACGAAATTCTCAACGTTGATATAACTTGTGTATCGCATTTGCGTATGTCGTCGAAGAGAAACTTTTCTGGAGGACGTTAAGCGATCTCACGGATACGCCAAGCGAATTCCTTTTAAGAAAGATGTAGCAGAATTAGCACAAGAGTTGAGCGGACCTTTGGCAGACGAGGCAGTCAGCGAAGTCGATTTAGAAATTGAAATAGAGGCGCTGGCAGTGAGCTGTTGGAACTGTCACAAAGAAGGGCACGGTTACAGGCAATGTCTATTGGACAAACAAAGCGTGTTTTGCTTCGGATGCGGTTTGCCAAATATTTACAAAACCAATTGTGCAAAGTGCATGGCAAAAAACCGCTCAGGGAGCACGCAGATGCCACCACTCAAACCGAGGTCTTTGCGTGCTCAGCACCCGTTGGCAACTTAAACTCAGCCCCAATCTCCAGCTTAATTACAATAGAAATCCCTTGTGATCCTTTGTTTTCGTTAAGTCAAATATCAGAACAAGACAACGAAGACCATAACTCAGTATCTCGTAGCACACAGAGAATGAAAGAATTTTGGCAAGAAGTGAGAAAACTAAAAGGCCACCTGAAAGAAATTAATTCCATGGGAGATAGTTCACAAGATCCGCGGCCATTTGTGGCAGTACAATTGCTACATCGTCTCGTAAAAGGGCTTTTAGACTCTGGAGCAACTGTTAGTTGCATAAGTGGGAAGTTGGTTCAGCAGTTTTTTGAAGAGGACATTCAGTACAAAAGAATAAAATCTAGGATCAGCACGGCTGATGGCAATGGGCAAGAAATAGTGGGAAAAGTCACTCTCCCAGTGGTATACGATCAAAGGTGCGAAGAAATAGAAATATATGTTGTCCCCACATTGAAACAAGATTTGTATTTGGGAATCGATTTCTGGCGCAAATTTGACCTGTTGCCAAATCTGCCAAATGTATCAAAGATAGACTTAAAATCAGTCGAGCACGAGTTATCCGAAGTTCAAAAAACGCAGTTAGTGAATGTGGTTAACTTATTTCCATCATTCACGCAGCAAGGACTTGTTGTCGATAGATGTTGGTCAGGCTAAACCTGTGAAGCAGCGACACTATTCTGTTTCTCCCGCCATGGAAAAGTTAATTTATGCTGAAATTGACAGAATGATTGAGCTAGGAGTTATAGAAGAGTCTGATAGTTCATGGTCCTCTCCTTTGGTAATAATTCAGAAGCCAGGGAAATTTCGGTTGTGTTTGGACAGTCGAAAAGTAAATGCACTCACAGAAAAGGATGCGTATCCACTTCCGCAAATTACCGGGATATTGAGTAGTTTACCCAAGGCCGAATTTATCACTAGTTTGGATTTAAAAGATGCCTTCTGGCAAGTCCCATTAGATGTAGCTTCTAGGGACAAGACAGCTTTTACAGTACCAGGCCGTCCGCTCTACCACTTCAGAGTTATGCCCTTTGGCCTCTGTAACGCCACGCAAACTATGTCTAGACTTATGGACAAGGTCATACCTCCCCAACTTCGTAACGAAGTATTTGTTTACTTGGATGACCTGCTCATAGTTTCGGATACTTTGGAAAGACATCTCGAGGTTTTGCGCGAAGTGGCTTTCCACATAACACGAGCTGGATTAACAATTAACATTGGAAAAAGCTAGTTCTGCTCCAGGCGTGTTAAATATCAAGGGCACATAGTTGGAGATGGAGGAATACGCATGGATCCAGATAAAATTACAGCCATAACTGAGTTTCCCGTGCCAAAATCTCTCAGATCCTTGAGAAGCTTTTTAGGCTTATGTGGCTGGTATCGAAAATTCATAGGAAACTTCGCAGCAGTGACAGCACCACTCACGGATTTGCTTTCCACAAAACGGAAGTTCGTTTTTACGCCAGATGCATTAAAAGCCTTCGAAGACTTAAAGAAGAAGTTGAGCGAAGCGCCTATCCTTAAAAGTGCAGATTTTTCAAAGCCATTTTTTATACACTGTGATGCCAGCAAGACAGGAGTTGGAGGAGTTTTAGTTCAGCTGTCTGAAGAAGGTGATGAGTGTCCGATAGCATTTGTTTCAAAAAAATTAAACAAGGCACAAAAAAAATTACTCGGTAACAGAGCAAGAATGTCTGGCTGCCATTGTGTGCTTGAAGAATTTTAGGGCCTACGTAGAAGGACATGATTTCACCATAATAACGGACCACGCTTCCTTAAAATGGCTCATGTCACAGACGGATTTAAGTTCGAGATTGGCAAGATGGGCTTTGAAACTGCAAGCTTACTCGTTTAAGATTGAGCATAGGAGAGGCAAGTTAAACGTGGTTCCCGATGTTCTTCCAAGAGTGCATGAGGAAGACGTGGCTGAACTGGACTGGGAAAATGAACAAATAATAGATGTGGACTCAGATCATTTCAGTTCGCCTGAGTACTTGGCCTTGATCGTTCGCGTGGAGGGTTCCAAAGACCAATTACCGGATGTCATGGTTACTGACGGTAGGGTTTATAGGAGAGCTGAACATTCAGTTGCAGAGCCAGTCCATGACAAGTACAATAGGAAGCTGTGGCTACCAAAAGAGTTAGTTCCGGAAGCCCTTTACAAAGCGCACGATCACCCGTTATCGGCTCACGGAGGAATTCACAAAACGATTGAGCGGGTCCGACAATTTGATTTCTGGCCAGGTCTTGCTTCTGACATTAAAAACTATGTAAATTCGTGCGAAGTATGCAAGTTTTCGAAGGCACCAAATTTTTCCCTCAGACCTCCATTATCCAAGGCCATAGAATCAGAAAGATTTTTCCAGAGACTTTACATAGACTTCCTTGGGCCCTACCATAGATTTCGTACCGGAAATGTTGGAATATTTATAGTCCTTAACCATCTGACAAAATACGTATTTCTGCATCCGGTGAAGAAAATCACGGCAGATGTTGTCATAAAGTATCTGGAGACTGAGTTGTTTCATCTGTTTGGGGTTCCTGAAACTATTGTTTCAGACAATGGTTCGCAGTTTCGCTCAGAAGCATTTAGCAAACTTTAAAGCCAGTACGGCATAGCACATTTTTTTACTCCGGTTCATGCGCCCCAAGGAAATGCGGCGGAGCGAGTAAATCGATCAGTAGTGGCGGCCATCCGTTCCTATGTAAAGGGCGAACAAAAGGATTGGGAGAAATATCTCTCTCACATATGTTGTGCCTTAAGGTCAGCGGTACATTCCAGTATAGGAACAAGCCCGTACTATATGGTGTTTGGCCAGCAGATGATTACTTCTGGCTCCACTTACTCGCTGTTGCGAAAGTTAAACCTGCTAGAAGACCGCTCGGTTAACATAAATCAAAAGGATTCCTAGAAATTATGCGCAGCCGAGCCGGTGAAATAATGCAGCAACAGCATGAGAAGAATGAGCGCCAGTATAACCTTCGTGCGAGAGAGGCAAACTTTGTAGAGGGTCAAGAGGTTTTCCGAAGGAATTTCAAACAGAGCAATTTCGCTGAGGGCTTCAACGCCAAGTTTGGACCCAGGTTTCTAAAAGCTCGAGTCAGGAAAAAGTTGGGTAGCGCTTATTACGACCTGGAAGATATGCAGGGCCAATTCTTGGGAAAATATCATGCAAAGGACATACGGCAGTAGTACTGGCTACAAGCGGTATCAGGCCTGTTTCTCGCAATGCGATCCCCAGTCTGATTTTGGTGGGGGATTTGTAGTGGCGCTTGTGCCAGTAAAAGCAAAGATGCTTAGATAAATTTTTTTGGTTGTCAACAACGACTGGTTGCGAAACATGGCTCGCAACATTAAGCTTGGCAACATGATCCCCTTGCTGCTACTCAGGGAAAACTGAGTCTGTGTGTGTGGCGAGAAAAAGAAAATTAGATCAAGCGTTTTGGCGCCTCTCCTGACCCCAAATGGCGGAGTGGTGAAGGTGGGATCCGCAGCGGCCACAGGGCTATATAAGACCGGGCCGGGCGGCAAAAGCAGCAAAAGTGAAAAGTTTATAGTTGTCAGTGAGTGAGAAAAATCGGTAAAAACAAAGTATGTGCGTGGGTCAGTTGGCAAAATCCAAAGTTAACTTGTGGTTTTTTTTTATCCAGTTTTGTGCGATCTAGGATCTAGGACACCTGTCTTTCCGCTTTCGCTACTGACATTGGTACTGTGCGGCAGTGGAAGAACAAGGGTGAGTTGCGCAATGGAGAGGTGGACAGGCAAGTGGCTAAGCGTTTTTTTGTTTAATTGCGCAGGCAACTTAGGCGACCCTCGCCGCAAATCTTTTCAAGAGCGCTGGAGGAAGTCCTTATCGCATCGGGAAAGCCAGGCAGGCGCCAGTTTGCTGCGCCGAGGATCTCAGAAAAATCGGTGCTTTTAAGCGCCGCCACCGAATAAATTTCAATGGTTTCTTAACGTTTAATCCGAGCCAGCCAATCTAAACCAATCACAGCAATCCAATCCAAGCCATGCATTACAAAGCGCTAAGGCGCAATTTGCGCAAACAACCACAGGTTTTCCGACTTTCCATTTGAACACCTATAACTTTTTTTCCGCGCCTCAGCCAGTCTCTGGCAGTCAAGGCAAGCGGAAACTCCGCAGCATCCAGGAGAAGCAAAACAAATATGTTTAGAATTTAATTTTTAATTTAATTTTTTTTATTTTTCGTAGCGGAAACATAATGCGCGATTAGCCTAACGAGCAAAGCAAACAGAAGAAAAATAACACAAAAGAAAGGAATAATTTTTTTTCGCGAGGCTTTTTAGGTAGGAATGCATATTTTATAAATTTTCCCCCTCACAGCGGCAACCTCGTTGGAAGCGCTTTAACCGCGGAGTCGACAATGATGTAAGTGAGCACTCTGTTTTTATTTTTATTTTTATTTTTTTTGCCCGAAAAACATTAAATAAATTTCGCGCAGCAAGTTTGCAAATGTGCACCGGCCTATAATTTGCGAAAAACTAAAACTCGCGGATGAAGACATAATCCAATCACCGCTTATGTTCTTTCCTTCTCCCTCTCTTTGCTCCATTCGAGCTATGCAAAGATAAGCGTCATCAGCGCATCTTATTACCGCGCCTGCGCGCCCAGCAGTGCACCTTGCACTTCAGGCTGAGTTTCTGTTTTGCTTGCGCGCTCGTTTTATGTTTACGTGCATTTAATTTGGCATTTATTTGGCATGTAGTTATCTTTGGCCAAGCCCTATTTAGTCGTTCAGCGACACAAAACTATTTGAGCTATATTTATATTTGAAGTCTTTTTGCTTGTTTAATGTTAATTTATTTTATGTTTATTTTTTTTATGTTTAAATACCCTTTAATGTTTATCATTTTTATTTTTAATAGTTTAAGTCAATAAATTATAATGTTTGCTTAAAGGTTTTAAAGTTGAACTCGGGCTGATGCAGCGCCTGTAAATGTAAAGGGGTCGTTGAAAGATGGGATCATAACGACCAAGGTAGGGTGGGCAGGTGATCCACACAAACAGCAGTGGTCACTTTTAGTGTATGTGTATTAGTTATGTGAGTTTGCAGTTCGTTTTCGTTTCTCTCCGGTTGTCCGATTCATTTGTCAGTGCATGTTTTGTGTTACTGTGTGAATGTATCTTTTCTTTGTCGCAGCACGCTAAATTTTAAAGTAGGATAATATTGTTAAGGGCCAAATCAGCACAACTAGATAACACCAGTTAGTCAGTAAGTTATTTGTTTCCTAACATTTCAATTGGAAACTATCAAATCAATCACGCGTATTGTGGAAATTCTTATTCTGTCCAAAATTCCTAGAAGACGACGACGTGTGAACATCGGCCGCCTCACAAGACATGCAAGCCGGCAACAAGTATATTCACAGCACTTAAGCGAAGAAAGGCAAAATCGACAGCAAGCGATCCGACGAAGATCATTGGCATTATACAATCGCTTGGGATTCCAATATGATCCCACTGCGAGCTACAGTGATGATGAAAATTTGGATATTGGACAAATGACGACTATATGCCGATGCTTGCCTAAAAGCGTCACCTTTATGGAATAACATAAAAACATTATCGCTAGCCACTAACATGAGAGTTCAACTTTAAAATGATCAAAGTGCTGCACAATTTTCCAAACAATTGTTAGATGTTGGAAATGGAAAAGTCCCAGTTGATGCGAAATCTGGCTTAATTACTCTTACTAACGACTTTTGCCGATTTGTAGACTCTCAATTAGCTCTTATTGAAAATGATTTCCCAAACATTAGTGAGAATGTTCAAAATTATGCTTGGTTAAGCCGACGAGCAATTCTTGCCGCAA